>OX438810.1:15750724-16298029 GCA_949316475.1 Hypomecis punctinalis
GTAGGCCTCAGTTGTTTTAAATCCACTACCAACCCTTTTCAGAAGGCCTAAAAGTGCCAACATTAGGGAATATTTGTTTTTTTACCATGATTATCTACTTATCATAATTATAATTAAATATCACTAGTTTCACAGCTTCGTCGCTAACAAAGTTTTTAAGTCTATAGAGTCAAACACGGATATTTATTAAGCACTAAAGTTTGTCATGTTTTAGTTTCTTTAATATTATAAGTAGATCCAGATGCTGCAAAAATGCACTACACGGCACAAGCCTATGCCCTTTTCTGTTTAGTATTGATGTTGATTCTGTTGTCATACTGCAAATTCATTGGCAATAATACTCTGGGACATTGATTCCCAAAGGGGTCCAGGTCCACGGGAAACTTGATTTTATGTCGGCGTGACAAAAAAATAAAAATTCTAATGGTCTACAAAGTATCGATTAAGCGACGAGCACAATTATTGCAACCTAGAGTTAAGGATAATATCATTTAGTCGCCATCGCTATGACCACCTTAACAATGGGGTCAATTCTGAAATCGTGAAAAAGACATCGGCTCCTCTATACATTTCTCGAAGGCCGACGATCTTTTTTAAGGGATACCTGGCTGATTTTTACTTTGCGATCATGAAGTTAGCCCCCATAGTAAAAATTGGTCGAGCACAACTACATACATCGTAAAGTATTGCTGATTAATTTGCAGTCACTTCGTCTATTCAAAGCTAGATTAAACAGATCTAAAATTATAACATTTTTGGCTATATTATAGTTAATTAGTTTAGCATAGATGGAACACCAGGATTGACATCATTACATAGAGGTTTGATAAGCCTTTAGCTGAGTAGAGAAAAATATAACTATATGCTATAACTAAATGGTACCAAAAATATGCCACTTGCGTGTTAGATCACTTCTTGCATTAATACCTTTTTAGAATTTCATTACGGCCTTAACTCAGTAATAACTAATAAAATACATATGTAAAATAAATAACATTATGGAAAATAGTTTAAATTCTCTAAAGTTGGGATAAAAGTGACTTTTGATTTTATATTGAATAATTACTAACAAATTAAGATAGAATCTACGCTTAATAAACGCTGAGTTAAGCCCTTAAAAGCCCATAAATGCTAATATTTACACTATCACTAGATACCTAATACCATAGCTTATCCAAATTTTAACAATCCACATTTAATAATTACAATATAAGTATATGAATATATCCTGCACTTTACTAACTTAGAACTTTTAGAAGTGACGTTTCTGATTTTTTTTTTTCTCTTTCCCTATCCGCTTCCATTGCAAACACGCCATCCATTCCTTAGGTGGTATAGAGAAGCCAAAACATCCGAAATCTATCATAGGTCTCTTCCGAAGAGAGAGCTCAAGTTCCACGCAAGGGGGAGCGGGGGATATGGGATCTGATTCTGAGGGGGCGAAGGACCCTAGGAATGAGTCGGTGAGGGAAGGGCCAGGGCGAGCGGCCCCGCTGTTGTCAAAGAGGAGTACGAGTCTGGGAGGCCCGTCTGTGCTGCTGATGGAAGACGTGTCGCACTCGGATCCTCTCGGAGCATCCAGTCGGCCAGCCAGCATCATGCAGGGGCCGCATCGGGGCCAGTGCAGGAGAGGATCTATGTTGGAGCTTACTGGGTGAGCGTGTGTGTTGTTACCAAATATAATCTTTATTTTTTTTTCCTTCACTTTTACACTATGTCATTTTTTAATGTTCTTGGTTTTTTTACGTAGCTTCACATTTTTGAGCGAAACGGATGTTATTAAGTCGACGCGTACTCGTACCTATATTTTTTATGTTTAAGCGCATATTTTTTGTAGAGTAGTCCAACATTGATTTTTTTTTAATTGGATAGACTCCGAAATTGATCTCACAAATTTTTTATTGAAATTAGATAAAAAAAAAACGAAAAAACAAACCAACAACAATATAAAATTGTCATACATCGATTCAAGTTAACTAAGTAGTTATTCGAATTTTGTACGTAAATTACAATGTTTGAAGTCGATTGCGCTTATTTTATTTTAACACTAATAAAATGATGGCAACATTTATATCAAAGTTATTTGGAAAATTTAAATTCAGCCTATATATTTTCTAACTCCACTATTATAAACTAAAAAACTCTATGTATTATACAGAGTGACTGATAAACATTTAGCATCCTTTTAGGGGCTTATTCTGTACATCAAAACGAACAACTTTTGTTCTGCGACTTTTGTGATAACTCAAAAACCAATCTGTTGTTCCATACATTTGGTCGCGGGTGATCGATATTTTTCTATGCAACACCAATTTTTTTTTTTAAATTTTGACAAAAGTCGCAGAACAAAAGTTGTTAGTTCTGATGTACAGAATAAGTAGTAAACCGTAGTAGTAAACCGTAGTAGTAAACCGAATAAAAAAATCTTTTTAGTTCAAAAGGGTACTCCTGAGGTAAAGAAATGAGACCACCATTTAAATTTAATAGAAACCGGCTAAACCGTTTTTTAAAAATCTACAATAATGTAAACAATTTGAGCGAACTGTTCGAATTTTGTACAAGATGGAAGATGGTTTTTCTATTTTTTGCGAAAAAGAATTATTCATCAGCGTTTGTCATGACTACCTAGGACAAGTAGACCAGTTAGGTAGGTCCGATTTTAAGACAGAGGCCAATCGCCTCGCCAATCCAACTCAGCTCGACATACCTCAATGCCTCAAGTCGATAGTTTTCGACCAGTATGTATTAACAGTGATGACTTATAGGGCACAAAAACGTGGTCTCTTACTATAGGTTTTATTAGTAAGCTCCCAACGAGCTGTGGATAGGGCCATGCTCGGAGTTTCTCTGTGGCATCGATTCAGGAATGAGGAGATCCGTAGACGAACCAAAGCTACTGACATAGCCCAGAAAATTGGCAAGTTGAAATGGCAATGGGCGGGACACATAGCACGGAGGAGTGACGACCGATGGGGTCGAAAAGTACTCGAGTGGAGACCATGTACCGGCAAGAGCAGCGTAGGACGTCCACCCACATGGTTGATGGATGACCTCATTCCTTGATGGGGAGGCCTATGTCCAGCAGTGGACATCCTATGGCTGAAACGATGACGTTTGTCATGACAACTAGTATCGTAATTACGTACCGTATACATAATCATGTTGCGATCTAACAACTGCGTTTAAAAAAATCAGACAAAAACACACAGACACGTCCTTCTTTTTTAATCTAAAGCTAAAAACTATTTTTATTAATGTTATTTTAATTTTCTAGATCGTTATCCCGCGACGCGATAACAGAAGAGAAATGCAGCAAGTCACTGCCAGAGAGCGAACGGATGGGTGTGCGGCGCTTACCCCTGGGCCAGCAGAGCCTGCCGCGCGAACCCTTCATTCGACAGCTAACCATGGCCTCCACGCTCCTCACCAGCTCATCTTCAGAGGACTCCTCGGATGAGAACACCTGAGAGCCGCGCCGTGGCGACCACGATCGGTTGCCACTCCTCAAGTATAGGACTCTAGAATAAAACTATCGTACGTGCTCATGCGAAATTGGACTTACAGCTGCTTCCACATATGAGTTCTAACATAATAACTGACACGGTGCCCGTGGCAACACTCAGCAGATTCGTTAGTCACCACTGGCAACCCAGTCTGTGCGACACACCCTGATTTCAATATAAACAACAAGATGTCTTTTTAGTAATAAATCAATATAATAAACCGAATCTTTATAATATCTAGTTTCTAGTTTGATTACTAAACTTACATGGTGCCGAACAGCTGCCAATATGAGCAGAAATGAAGAATCGGGGCAGTCAAAGCCACACGAAACGGAAAGTGGCCCGGTCGGATTGAGACCACCAAAAGAATTTTCCATACAAAATGGCACGGCAGCCTGGAAGCTGTGGCTGCAACAGTTTAAATGGTATGCAGTGGCAACCAACTTGTACAAAAAACCACCAGAAATACAGATAGCAGTGTTTATGACAACAATAGGTGAGGACGCCATACTAATATACAACTCATTTAACATAGAGCAAGGGGCTTCTTTGGAAGAAATTATAAACAAATTTGACGAGTACTTTACCCCAAAAACAAACGTTACTTACGAGCGTTACTTATTCAATAAAACGACACAAAGCGAGAACCAGCCATTCGACGCGTTTGTTACAGAGTTGAAACAAAAAATAAAGAGCTGTAAGTTCGGAGAATTGTCAGATAGTCTCCTTATAGATAAAATAGTACTAGGTATCAACAATGGGGCTACTCGAGAGAAACTGCTTGCAGAAACTAACCTCACCCTGGAAAAGACAATAGATATATGCCATGCGGCAGAGCAGATTAAAGCCCAGCTGGCAGTGATGGAACCGGCCACAACTCCAACAGTGGCAGTGATCAGGTCAACAAAGAAACCTCAGAAGAAGGAACAGGACCACCGGTTCAACTGTCAAAGGTGTAGTTCCTCCCACGGGCCCAGAGCATGCCCAGCATTTGGCAAGCAGTGTAAAAAATGCAAAAAGTTAGGACATTATGCCAAATGCTGCAAAACGGCCGACAAAGTAGTGGAGACTTTACAAGACAGCTCGTCAGATGAAGAACTTTTTGTTTCAGAAATACGGAAAGACTGGCATGAGGAAGTGGTTCTTCTTCCTACCAAGACAAAGGTAAGATTCAAACTGGATTCAGGTAGTCAGTGCAATGTCATTACAAAGAAAATAGCAGACAAAGTAAAAGCTAAAGTGCTACCCTCTAGATCAAAGTACCTGACCTCATATTCAGACCACAAGCTCAAAGTATTGGGAGAAGCACACATCAACACATTAGTAAAAAACAAAAATTACAAAATAAAATACCATGTTATAGAAGAGAACTGTTCCTTGGTGCTGGGTCGTAACACCTGTGTCGAGTTAAAATTAATACAGCGAGTAGATGCAATAAATATCAACGATGAAATATTTGATGGTATAGGCTGCCTAAAGCAATATGAATATGACATTGATTTGGTTGACAATCCGAAACTCCCCATCTGCCCAGCTAGGAAAGTCCCTCACATTATACGACAGCAAGTGAAAGAAGAACTAGACAATATGGTTAAAAATAAAATCATAATGCCTGTTACAGAACCAACACCAGCAGTGTCACCAATGGTTGTCGTAAGGAGAAACAACAAATTAAGACTTTGCATCGACCCATCAGAAATTAATAAAAACTTAAAAAGAAGACACTATCCATTGAACACCATAGAAGAGATTTCAACCAGAATAAATGGATCCCAGTGGTTCAGTTTACTAGACTGTAAAAAAGGCTTCTGGCAATTAAAGGTAACACCTAGGACTTCAAAGTACTTAACATTTAGTACCCCATTTGGAAGATTTTCCTGTCTCCGCATGCCATTTGGTCTCGCTTCCGCACCAGAAGTATTTCAACAAACCATGAGCTCATTGTTAGCTGGCATCCCAAACACAGAAGTCTCGATGGACGACATCTTGATTCACCATCCAACAAAGGAAGGACTAGAAGCAACCACAGAACAAGTAATAGAAAAACTAAAAGATGCTGGACTAAAATTAAACCAAGAAAAATGCAAATTCACTCAACAAAAGGTTAAATTTTTGGGCCACATTTTGACAAGTGAAGGTTTGAAACCTGACCCAGAAAAGCTGGACACAATAAACAAACTCAAACAACCCGAAAATGTAAAAGAATTACAGAGATTTTTAGGACTCATAACATACTTGTCAAAGTTCATACAAAATCTGTCAGATATCACTAGCCCTTTAAGATGCCTCCTACAAAAAGACACTGAATGGTATTGGGACTCACCACAACAAGAAGCATTCTTGAAATTAAAGGAAATGCTAAAATCACCTCCAGTACTAGGATACTATGACCCAAAAGCTCCAATATTACTTTCAGTGGACAGCAGCAGCTATGCCTGCGGTGGAGTTCTAATACAGAAAGGTAAACCAGTGGCATATTGTGCCAAAGCCTTTACAAAAACAGAACAAGGATACAGTCAACTAGAAAAAGAAGCAAATGCTATATTAATCGCTTGTAAAAAATTTCACACCTACATCTGGGGCTGCAAAGACCTAACAATTGAATCTGATCACAAGCCGCTAGAAACAATATTTAAAAAATCACTGGTTGAAGCACCACCTAGAATACAAAGAATGCTTTACCAGATTTTGCCATATAATGCAAAAATAATATACAGGAGAGGCAAAGAACTGTATGTAGCAGACACACTCAGCAGAGATTGCAGAGAACTAACTGATGAGGACATGAACCCAGAAAAAATAGAAGTTTGTACCATAATACCATTCTCTGAAAGTAAAAAAGAAGAACTCAAGAAAGAAACAGATCGAAGTCAAGAACTTAGTAGCCTAAAAACAATAATATTGAAAGGATGGCCCAACAACATAAAAGAAGTGCCGGAAGAGCTAAGGAAATACTGGTACTTCAGAGAACAGTTAGGTGTATACAATGACTTAATATTCAAAAATGACAGAGTAATGATCCCTCAGTGTATGGTGCCAACAATACTAAAATACTCTCACTTAAGCCATAAAGGCATCACTGGCACACTCCGACTCGCTAGAGATAGTGTATACTGGCCTAACATGGCAGCAGATATAACAGAATATGTCAAATGTTGTAAAACATGCCTAGAAACACAAAAAGATAAGCCCATGGAACCTATAGTCCAACAAAAACCGCCAAAACGACCATGGAGCATAGTAGCATCAGACTTATTTCATCTGAAAGGTACCGACTTTATAGTTATTGTTGATGCTTACTCTGGATTTTTTGATTTTCAACCCCTTACTAAATTAACAAGTGCAGAAGTCATAAAGTCATTAAAAAACTGGTTCGCCTTATTTGGCATCCCGGATGTACTAAGGACAGATAACGGGAAACAGTATGACTGTCATGAGTTCAAGATGTTCGCTAGTGAGTGGCAATTCGAACACAAGACGTCCAGCCCACACTTCCCACGTTCAAATGGTTTAGCAGAACGCTATGTACAAGAAGCCAAAAATCTGCTAAGAAGATGTACTAATGAGAAATCTGACATACAACTGGCTTTATTACACCATAGGAACACTCCGAGGGACAATTTAGCATCACCAGCTCAAAGACTGATGGGTAGACGAACAAAAACATTATTACCTACGAATGAGAAATTATTAAAACCCATAATAGTAAAGAATGTATATAAAAACTTAGAAACAGAAAAGAAAAAAGAGAAAAAATATGCAGATAGAGGAAAAAAGGAAGAGAAACAATTTAATCTAGGACAGGACATCATGCTGAGAGAGGATAAAAAGCAGTGGGTACCAGCCAAAATTATATCAACAACCAGAGAACCCAGATCATACATAGTGGGTAAACAAGATGGTTCATTATATCGCAGAAATACCTGGCACATGACTCCAGTTCTGCAACAAGCTCAACTTGCGACACTGGCTGACAGAGATACTAGCCAAGGGCCAGCAGCTAATCAAGCAGTATCTGTTTCAGAACCTCCAGTCCATACTGTTCCTCCAGCAGCAAAAGCTTATTCACAATGCACCACATCAGTGGCCCCCACCAATGAGTCCCACATCACTCCTCCACCCCCTCCGCCAACTATGCAGGCACAATCCGTAACAAGGACCACTCGCAGTGGGCGGTCAATCATCATGCCAAAGCGCTACCAAGAAGGGGAGGGATGACACGGTGCCCGTGGCAACACTCAGCAGATTCGTTAGTCACCACTGGCAACCCAGTCTGTGCGACACACCCTGATTTCAATATAAACAACAAGATGTCTTTTTAGTAATAAATCAATATAATAAACCGAATCTTTATAATATCTAGTTTCTAGTTTGATTACTAAACTTACAATAACGTTAACTCACTTTAGTTCATCGTCATTTATAAGCTCTAGGACATCCTCTGCTCTACTTGGGCCTCCCCTTTGAATGTCCGTAGACGCGTAGAGTAATAGCAGTCTGAATATAACTCTAACAATCAGTTACCCAATAGGTAGAGGGTTTTTAACACATGCGAGTGTTTATAAGTGTTACTCTAGAAGATGGATATATTTAAGGATTTCAGTGTACTCGTTATAATCATCAACTTTTACTATAGGACCAACCCTCAAGTCGTAAAAAATCAACTGCTCCCTATAGGTATCGACAGCCAATTTACTTTTGTATGGAGCTGCTTTTATTTCGTTATTTCGAGTTGACCCCATAGTGAATGTCAATTCTATAGATGACTACCTACAATGATATCTTAGAATATGTCCGATCATCTAGTGGAGAAACAGCCTGTATATAGCATGATAATTTTGTTAAAATGCCGTTTAAAAAAAGTGTTATAACTCATTATGTGGAGTAACTTAAGAACAAAATAATCATAACAAACGTATACCTAAAGAGTATTACCGTTTGGAGGAGTACACACTCTGATCAGTGCTGTGACTTTGTTTATGTCGTAGGGTAGATGCTATTTGACTAGAATGTAATATTTTGTGTAATGGCACTTTTTTGCCAATATAATAGGCAATCTAGTAACAACAAATTTTGACATTAGGTTTGACACCACAACATTCTAAGTTTGGTTCTAATTTTTCTCTTTTGTTTACTTTTTTAATTTTAATTTAACGTCTCTAAAAGAGACGTTTACATTCTCTTTTACATTATTGCCTAAAACATATTTATTCCGATTTACCTTGAAATGTCTTCAAAGCTTTATTAGTATTGGATGTATTTTTCACGTCAACTGATATATCATACATAACTCTATGTTAAAAAAAATATAGCTTAACAAATATTTGTTATAGTTTCGTCTCGTATGATGTTCAACACTAGGCTATAAAAATTGTTTTATAATATTGCGACACATAAGAATCTGAATTTTATTGTTTGCTGTTATAGTTGATTTAATATTCTTGATATCAGCGCGTGGGAATATTTTCTATTTCATCTTATAACTCTGATAATGCCTTACCGTTCTTTCATTTCTCAATTTTGATACTTTGTCATTAATTCAAATAACCAACATTTTCTATAGGTACTTAGCAAAATTGCATTAGAAAAGCATTTTGTAGATGTTGTAAAAACGTTATTATAGGACGATGAAACGCACAGCAGACTTTATAAGTCTAATATCGTATACTAAGCTTTATTCTGTGCATCTCCTATATCGAACTTAAATGCGGCAACTTAGCCGTTTCTATAAGAAATTCTTGTTCAACTTGTAAATAAGGTTAAATAGAACTATCTATTTAATAAATTAATTGTTATCTATTCATTTGTTGTGGTAGTTAGTGAGCCCACTGTACAAGTAGGTACCTATGTTACATGACATCGTTTTCAAACCCCTGACAATTTTGTGAAAGGGACATAATGCAAGATTATATGGAGAGTCTCGTAGACATAATATCAAGCGTTTTAAAGTGAAGACACGTGATGTAATTGACCAATTTTTTAATTGTGAGCTTCCGGTTTTCTCCGATTTTTGAATTATTTTTACGGGACTCTTGAATCTTTTTACATGTCTCTACATTCTGACAAAGGTCTCAAAAATACGTCATGTGACGCAGGAATTTGTTCAGTTGGCTCGCAGACTATACAATCATAGCAAAATAGATCTTACGAGTATGTCTAGCCCAAATAAATGCTGCTCTCGACTGTGAAACAGGTCATTTTATGCGAAGCGAATTTAATCAAATGAACCTACTTTTGTAATGTAAATACAGGGGTTTATGCATCGGATATACTAAGCTGCAAAGAGACTTACCAACTATTTTACGAAAAACGATACTACTTACTCATCTTGTCATCATAGTCATCAATATAAACAAGGAGAACACCGTTTTATTTTTGCCCGAATATAACTTTAGGTAGAAAGTTTTCTTCTACTATTTCGGATTTCCCATAGACAATTGTGATAACGAGTACGTACAGTAACCGCCTCTTTGGCTTAGTATACCCGCTAAGTATGACCTAACTAGGTACTATTAAAACAATTGATCTTAATTTACCTATACCTTACAGCAATGCTGAAATATTCAGATATGAAACCTATTTAAAATATTTAGTATAAACTTTTAAAAGGTCATCCTTTTCAAAACTACTTAGCAAAATGAGTGTATTTTTGTATGTTTGTAAATGAAAAAGTGTGTGTATATGTGTATACTTTTTTGTGTAAATAGCAACTGCTAGGTATAAACGTGTAACTGATAAATGTAATTATTATGTACATTAATGTGAGCCATGAGGACGCGTTGAAATCAATTAATATAGTTTTTATAATTTAGGAAAAAACATTATTTAATAAAAAGAGATCCTCTCTCCGTGTTATAGAAGATAGGAAATATTCTAGGAAAAGAGGATCTTCTGTAACACGGAGACACGGAACATTATTTTATGTTAACAAATTGTAATAACTATGATGTGGAAACAACATAATATTATAATCATTATATCTCGTATTATTTCCTAATCATTTTAAAAATATCGATGGAATATTTTCTGACTGGTGTGCAAGGGATACCTTAGAGACCTCATAATTTCAACCAAAAACTATAAAGCGAAAGTATCATTTGAAATGCTATACAATTAAGTATTTTGTTGAACTTTTAATTAGAACGATGGCACTTCTTGCCAATGACAATACGTTACTTTTGTAGAATAATAAAAATACTTAGAAATAATAGGATTTCATGAATTCGCTAATGTAGTTTTTCAGGTTTTGTGCTAGAATATTGGAATTATATTTTCTGTTGGTAGATAAATAATGTCATTGGCAATTATGACGTCACTAGTAGGGTCAAATTAGGAATTTCAAATTAAAAATTACCTAAAATAGCTGAACTGTTGCTAAATACAATTAATTATTGTGATGAATAAATGTATGAAGAATACTTATCTACAGTTGTAAATTACTTAATAGAGTAAGGTTTACAATAATAGTATAATTACATAGTGTAGACAAAATAATAGGTACTTAAATAAAGAATTGAATGCCGTTTTCATGAAAAAATGTTTCATGGTTGATAATTATTTATAATTGCCGATAATATCTATTTTCAAGTTACTTACCTACACCAAACTATGAAAAATGGACTTACCTACGACGTTACAGTTTTGTGTCTATATTTTATTTTTCTTAAAATAAAACTTTTGTAAGTACATACTTAGGTACTATTATTCCTTCAGTGGTTTTGTATATAAAACTTCTGTGAAATATATAGGTACCTATTTATCACAACATGAACTCTTGATTTATTAACAATCGCGCGCAAAATCTTACGTGGCGGTAACTTAGGTATACCTACCTATACTTTTCGTAAAAATAATTATACCTCCCTAAACTAAAAGGTTTTCGCTTTCCATTTTTCAAAGTATTTAAATAAATTTCATTTTACCATTGTCACTGGGTTAATCCTTGGTATTGTACCTACTGAGCAGATCTATGAGACATTATGTGGGTACTCATCAATATGAACAAATTTTGTTAAGCATACGATCGTTATGGAAAATCAGTTTATTATTATTTTATACTACGGGACTAATCGCGCACTAAAATTACGAGATAAATAAATACCTCCTCATCCCGACGTTTCGGCCGAGTTGCATCGGCCGTGGTCACGGGTAGACTGGAATGTGCAACAGCTGGTACCGCCAAATCAATTTGAACTTGAAAAAAGTCATTACGACACACAACACTGACGGTATCTAACAATGTCCTTCTACCTACACTACGCGATTTGCATTTGTTGACAACAGGATTCCACGACGCCGATAACTTAAATCCATCCTCCCGGTTGAAATTCTATGTTTTTTGATTTCCACCGCTTCACGAACTATTCTTGAAAAATAGTGTCGATCCGTGGAGAGGACTTTTGGGTCGTGGAGCTCGATCCAATGACCAGTACCTCCGTCAAGCAAATGCTCAGCTATAGCAGACTTCTGTATCTGGCTGTTTTTGACTGCCGCGATATGTTCTTTGATCCGTTCAGCAATAGTACGCTTCGTTTGACCTATGTAGGAACTACCGCAGCTGCAATCCACCTTATATACACCAGGAGTCTGAAACGGAATGACATCCTTCGGCGTTCTGACTTGGCCCAGTAGTTTGGATAAGGGAGTATACACTGTCTTGATGGAGTAATCCTTTAGCAAAGTCCCCACCTTATCCGTCACTCCTTTAACATAAGGCATGAAAGCCGGCTGCCTCTCAACGTCGAAACCATGTTTCCGATACCTGCGTCTACCTAGGTCTCGCTTTTTCACATTATAACCATTTCTCTATAAAACTTCCTGCACATGCGCTTTCTCAGTCGCTACATGTTCAGCGTCACAGAGGGCATCCGCTCTGTCCAGCAGCGCTTTGGCCACCGACTGCAAATGGCGCGGATGATGGTGTGAAGTTGCGTGTAGGTATCTGTCTGTGTGCGTGGGCTTCCTGTAAACTGTGTGTGCCAAGGAGCCATCGGACCTCACCGTCACCTTGACGTCTAAGAATGGCAAAGTTTTCTCCACCTCCATCTGATAAGTGAACCTAATGTTTTTTTTTTTTTTTTTTTTTTTTTATTGAATTGTTACACTCCACAGACACCGGGGCCTGTGCTCTTTAAGATTATACATTACTTTTTAATTGATTTGAACAATATTTCTAAAACTAAGGCTTTACTAGAGGACTCTACACTAAAATAAATCTAAACCTAATTATATTTCTAAAATTACGATTTTTAACTTTTTTTTTTAAAAAGGACTACTTATACCACTCAGGGCCTCCACCACCGCCGCGTCTCGCTCTCTAATGGCCATCTTTATATTATAGTCTACGATGACCTTAGGTGACGCAGTCGTCGCACGCCGCACGAAGCGGCTGATGGCGTCTTCCTCGTTGTCGGCAAAGTATGTGAAGGACCTGGTATGGCGTGAAACTGCGACGACCGCGTGCGAAACGCTTTCGTGCAATCTAATCTTGGCCTTGATTTTAATGGCGATGACAGAGTCGTATGTCAGACCTTGAGCTTCATGGATGGTAAGGATGCGCGACCCCGACCCCACTCCATACCCTTGGCTGATAAGGGTCTCCTTTTCTTCTTGAGTGTGGACTAAATAAAGGGTGTTAGAGAGGTTGTAGGGTATTTGTGCACCCGTGTATTTTTTCTGCTCTAGAGATCTGACTTGGATAGACGAAGAATATATACCCGCGTATATCTCCCTCAGTGCAAACGCCACATCCATGGGGTTCCGGCGCGTACATAACAACTCCTGGCTAATGTTGGCGACCAGGTTAGGGCGATTATACCTCATCTCGAAGAGGTTTTCTCTGTCGATATAAGGTAGTTGATTGACGTCTCCGATGAGGACAAGTTCACTGGCACCAGACAGCCTCAAAGCCATCACTATGGCTCCAAAATGGTTCATGAGAGCTTCATCCACCATTAAGCGGTAGCAGCTCTCGAAATTTCGGAAACCATTTACGAGAGTCGAAGCCATGGTGCGCACTTTAGTTCTTACTAGATTACCTATACGCTGCGCCAGCTTCTCTCTTAGATCTTTGGCTGCTTCAGTTGTTGTGGTGATGATAACGTCCTTATCCACATCGAAGTGTCGTACCACCCAAGTTGTCTTACCGCAACCGGGCACTCCATTGACCCACTGGATCTTGGGTACCGTCCAATTGCCCCACTGTGCCTCGACTCCAGAACTGCCCTCAATGGCTTTTGCCATGTCAATAATCCTGTCGTCCAGCATTATTTTGGTAACCATTGTTAGGATGAATAGAGTTGAGATAATCCACAAACTGGTCAACCCCATCTTTGTCTGCCTTCATTACGCAGAATATGTCATCCACATACCTCTTCCAAACCTTTATCGCAGCTGATTGTAAATTTATAGACTTTTCAAAATGTTCCATCCAGATGTTTGCCATTACCGGTACCGGTACCGGTTTAGTGCGCGATTAGTCCCGTAGTATAAAATAATAATGTGTTTAAATCGCGAAAGTTTAAAAACAACATAGGAAAATCAGTTGTTCTGAAAAACAATTTATAGTTAGTCCCCTCGTAGAAGTTGATCAACTATGAGTACCATGACATTATTTCAGCTTAGTAAGTTTAGTACAATGTCAAGTTGAGCTTAGAAAAACATTTAAGGATTTTTCAATCGGTCGAGGTAAGTTATCTACTAAGCACTTATTATAAAAGCAAGCTTTTATAAGTTGTAAGAGTGTGTCAATTGAAATACATAAACATGATAGTGCCTAGCTTAGAAAATTAGATACTTACCTACAGGAATTTACTTTCATAAATTGTGTAATAGATACTGGATAAGATTGTTTTGTATTATTTTCTGGAATTATTTTATGTAGGTAAATGAAATCAAAACTCAAATGTTAACGTTGAAATAAAAGAAATTAAAAATAGCCTTTTGTTTTTTTTTTCATCTTGTAGAGTTATTAGTTAGGTAGATATTCGTACCTGCCCGCAAGTATTCATTTTGGGCCAATTTTAAAGGCGCCATCGTAAATTTAATAGCAACGTAAAATATTGTCCTCTCTGTGCATATAATTATGTAGTGAAAAAGAAACAGGATTTTTTTAAATTGCTATTAAAAACACGATAGCGCCTTTAAACTTAAGACTAATGTAGGTAGGTACCTATAGGTAGTACTTGTGGTAGATTTCAATATACCGTATATACCTACCTACGTAAATATACGTGTATAACGACTCTCACTTGGTCGATTATTTTTTAAATAGGTAAATATCTACGTAAGTTTGTATTAGTCGAGTGGCTAGCCCTGGCGTCAGATTTTTTAAGCCACCAGCTGAAGGCTTCTGACACGGCTATATGCGTGTACCTAATCGTAGTCACGGCAGCGCTGAGTCGTAACTCGTAAATGTAATTACGTACGAGAGAGACTTTCTTCAGACTTCCGTCTGTTCTTATTGTGTATTTACAATACCTACAATAAATTCCATCTGCGCTTTCATACAAGTTTTCGATTCTGAGTTTCAATTATACATGGGACAGCCGATTTTTTTTCGAATTCTGTGTAGGCCCCTTAGTAAAAGTTGTTCATAAAGATAATCTGAATCACTACTTTTCCGGCTTAATAAACCCTTTTCGAATATCCTTTGTTTTATAGTACTAATTTCTATTTGATAACTGTTGGATTTATTTATACTTGTTAAACTTTTAACGATTTATTACTTATATTTAGGTAATTGTAGCGTGTTGTGGTTTCTAGCCTTTGACTAGGTGTTCGTTTGTATGCTATATGTCTAAGCTAAGCAATGTTATTTTTTAATAAAAAAAATACTATCAGAATCCAGGATCTGTGCCTTTTGTTAACTAAAATTTTACAATTATTTGATTTTACTGTACAAAGAGAGTTAGTACATGGTTATATCTTAGCCTAAGTTATTGCGTCGGTGCATGGCGTGAATGCCACGAGCAGACCGGCGACCCGTAAGCAGCACCCGATCACGAGTGTGACATATGTGTCAGCCATCGCTCTCCTCGACCATATTTGAAGGAAGAGAGCGACCCGACACATGATGCCGATTGCCGCCGCAAGAAGCAACGTAAAGCATGGTCAGTTTTCGGATGGGTGGCCGCTGATGGCATTCGCAACTGAGCGCTAGGTACCGTGGCTCGGATGACAGACACGTTAAATTGTAGGCCCCGATTGTTTTAACCGTTTAGCCATGTCAGAGGCCTTCGGGCGGCTTAAAAACTCTGACACCAGGGCAAGCCACCCGGCCTATACATACGAACTTATTTAAAGATAGGTACTTAGGTATATGCTTTTGCCTGTTAGCTTGCTACATCTGTATACTGCTATTAATTTATGTTTTTGGGAATAGTGGGTACAATATCTGCGATATGCAATCTAAAATTCAACTACCAGCCACCCAGCCATTTGAGTAGCCAGCGACCATCAGCGATATAGGTAGAGATTATTTTATTTTTCTTTGCAGCGAAGCGTTGTACATGTATAACGTAGTAAACGGCTAAACGGGTATATTTTCTAAGTTCCCGCCATAACTCCTTGAGGTGGCTAAAAAATTGTCATATCAATCGTGACACTGACAGCCAAAGTGATAATGACAACGGTGTTACTATTTCATTGTGGCAACATTTTGATTTTAGCGGTAAGTGCTGGGGCTACCGCATTGTAAAAAAATTCCAAAACTATGGGAACAGAAATCGTTGGGAAGATTTTTTTAGGAAGTACCTAATGGAAATAAAACCCCATGTAAAATATACAAAAATGCTGCTAGCCACAGCGCCTCCATGCGTTCGTAAAATAAAACGTCAGCGATGCGCAGGTGAGTAAATAAATTTAGTATACCTATTCGTAATATATCGAAAGTTTTTTACAACATAATTATAAGGCGTAAGCCGCCAACCGTAAGCTATTTGATAACATCGAAAATAATTATGCACAACAACCCACTTATGGTCACCCTGTCAAATATTGGAAAAATGTTTTATTATGTTTTTACCAAAATCAGTTATTGTTCTGCCAATAACAAACTTTCAGTTGTATATTATTATGTTGTATGTATATGCTCATCATCGTGAACAACTTTTGCAATGGTACCAACATTTACAGTAGCTGCAAAGTTGCGAAAAAGAATTTGCTGCTACAATAGGTACATTATACATAAATACCTATTAATGAATCATCAACTGGGCCATCCAAGTGGATATAACCCAATCAAATTATAAGAGTATGTATAATGTTTAGCAGTACCTACTATCAAAAAGCCAGTACAACTTAGTGCAGTCTAATACTTAGAAAAAATTGGTAGTAAAATGTATGTTGAAAATACGACGACAAACACGCCAGAATAGTTAGCATGCAAAACCAGTTGTTTCTTTTTAAGTATAATAAGTTTAAATACCTAAAATGTAAGTCCTAAAGGATGTTTCATTACATTAGGTACACATATTGCTACGAATGTTTTCCTGATATATTTTCTGTTTGCAATTTTCATATCGGGACTTTCAGAATTTGGTCTGCCAACACCGTCAGTCCATGTAAATAAAAAAACTCGGTAGTTTGTCTCATCGCTGCTAGTCTTGTGATTTTTCTCCGTTTCCAATTTTCATGAAAACTAACGGAAAATAAAATATAACTGTGCTTTATTGGAGCGATATAAATGAACTTTTAAAATGCATCCGTGTAGTGTGCCCTGGTGGTTGTGATGTTCAATGTTTTCGCAATGTGTTTCATGTGTGGCAAATGTATCAACACAAGATGAAACATACTTTTGCTTTGTAATAAACTAGAACAGCGGTAAGTAGCGTGACAACAGTTTGAAATAAACATATTTGTCGGATAGTTTCTTTTGTTAGGCATGCTTCAATATCTTGGTGACCCGTAAAGGCGACCGGGACAGTTAAATGCTTTCCTTTCTAAATCGCTACATTAAGTTTTTGCCACTGTTATCTTTCGAAGAAAGCTATTTCTATGACAGTGTTTTCATACAGATATTCGCTGTTTTCATTTTGATTAGTAACAACTACCTGCATAAGTAGCTAAATTCTGAATTGACTATTCAATAATCTTATCTTTACATGTGATATCAGGTTTTATGAATATACAAGTAGGTATATATATCTGTTAACATCCTAAAGTTGCCGAAACTTGTAACCCATGGCAGCACAATTCAAACAAAACATTAACTTGTTTCTCTGATGTAACTGGTTCTATAAAACCTATTTCACTTACCACTTGACTATTAGAATAGCAAATGTAAAGATAATTTATGTACCTACTTTGTTGACAGTCTTATAGCAGATAAGTAACTAGGCACAGCTGATATATTTATGCACCAATAGCAGAACAAATTAGTATGAAATTTTGCCTTCAACAAATATATTTTTTCATTCAATAGCCATAATAACAGTCATTTCTGTTTATGATTTAGAATGTTAAATATTATGTATATTTTACCCATTTCAAATGCAGCCTAGATAAATTCCCGCACTATCAAGAAAATAAAAATACTTACTTTTTGCTTATCCTTTTCTTTCCATAACAAGCAAAATGTGGCCTTAAAATTAAATATTCTTATTCAATAAGAATTGTACTTTTTAATGGTCCTGTAAGTGTTGGACTACAGTTCACCTGATGTCAAGATAGTATGGTCAAAAATTATAAACACAATTTGATCAAGTTTTTTGGTCATATTTGATAATTAAATGTGACATATTGAGATGCAAGCTGCTTTTTAGCAATATTTTTGGAAATGCATAGGAGAGAGCTGTGTCCAGCAGTGGATGTGTTTTGGCCAAATTCATGATTCAACATCATACTGACAACTTATAGTCAATATCATCATCATCATTTTCAGCCTTCGCATATTCGTAATCATTGGTTTGGTGCAGTCAAATTCATAACGCAAATAAATAGTTAGCTTTTGTGAATAAATAGTATTTAATATAAAAAGTGTTGGTGTCTGTGTGTTCATATTTAACAAACTTCTTTAGATATTGTTGTTTTTTTTTAAATTTCTCATTGCTACTTTGTGAATTTTGCTTTAACATGATTTTGATTTGACCTTTCAAGGTTTTCCGGGAACATCAGGAGCCCCGGTTTACACTGGTCTCCATTTTACTAGTCCATTTTATTGCATACTTTAAAAATGTACCAGAATACCATATCAGAATACTGTGTCATGTGTAGGGCTTGCATAATCCGTTAAATATTCACTATCCGGATAACATAGATAGCGAAAATTCAAATACAGTTATCTGGATATTACAGATATTTTGGATAATTCCTTATTTTTTACAAAATTATACATGCTAGTTCCTAAAACAAGAAAAAACGTAATCCAAAATTGTTGTGGCGCAATACTTGTCTTTTTAATGTGCATCATTCAACCCTATGTAACACGTCAGATGAATTAAAACTTTGTAGAATTGAGGTTTAATGTTATGTTTAAACGTAAATAAGCTAAATTTATTGAATAAATTATCAAAATTTGTAGGTATCCGAAATATCTAAAAAATATTATGGTTTGGATTTTTTATGGATAGTTATTAGGAAATTATCTGGATAAGAAATTTGTGTGAAGTCTATGTATGAAAAAAATGTATCCGATAAAATGGAACAGTAAAACGAACAGCATGTGTGAAGGGGCTGTTATGAAATATTTTGGCTATTCGTATATTTTGGATGCTCAAGAGGTTATAAATGATATATACAACAGATTTACATTTTGAATTTATTTTGACTAGGTATATGAAAAATGATGTTTTACTATTGTAATCAAAATAATATTTTTTCAGGTAACTAAACAACCATGGAGCATGCAGACTTGGTTTCGGAGATGGCTCAGGTGGAGCACCTGACCACACAGGAGAGATTACATTTAGCGCGCAGGTAACTCAATAGATTTTTAAGAATTAATATTAATAAATATCAGGGGACATCTTACGGATGCTTCGTGCGGATAATGTGTGGGTGAGGAACCCGTAGCCGCTTACAATGCACCTCAATGTCGCTATAAGTATAATTATTTAAGGATATTGCAACAGAATTCAATACTAATATAGTCTATAAGTTTCTTTACTAACACCATGGATTGTATTATCTGAATAAAATACTTTTGAATTTGAATTTGAATTACACATGGTCTCTGACCCTAACCTAAGCAAAGCTTGTGATATTCTGCCACAGAGCAAACACCTATGTTCATTACATAATTTTTTGCCCTGGGTGGGAACCCACCCCTCTTTGATCCAGGGTCTCACTAACCACTGTGTCACTAAAGCAGTTGACTCAAATATTTTAATACTAGAGAGCGACCAGGCTTTGCTTGGAGCGAAACTTTTAAAAAGATCAATATTTGCATTCTCTCGGATATATAATATTATATAGGTAAAATTAGAACAAAAAGCTTGGTATTAGAGCCGTTTCTGAGATCTTAAGGTGACATCCATAAGTGGTATATTATTCAGAGAAAAATCTAACCAAGATGATATATATATACATCATTTGAAAGCTTGATATATGGGCTTCTAAAAATATTTAATTTTGATTTTTTTATCTTTAAAATAAATTGTATGAAAAATAATAATACAGCTTTGTATTTTTTCTAGTTTAGCAATAATAAAGTGATTCTATCGTTATTTTACTTGCATTCGTAACTGATTCTTCCACATTTATCTCTTAATTTGCTAAAATTATAACCTACCAGTGTGACCAGTTAGTAGGTACAATGTGACAAAAAACACTTAAAAACTGTGTCTAATTTGTAATGCAGATGCTTCAGTTTTAAGTTAATCAGATAAGTTGAGTTTTGTCAACAAAATTTATATTGACAAGACCTCAGAAGAATGACAAGTAATAGAAGTATAGCAAAATTTTACTCAAATAATAATTATGTTTCAGCTGTCTTATTCATATCTGGTTACACAGCATACGCGAGAGTGAGTGGAACAAAAAAAAACGCGATGTCTGTCGCATATGTCAAAATCAGCAGTTGGAATGTCAAAATTGTTAAAATTTGTTTCCACTCTGTCTTTTTCGGTAATTTGAACCCTCTTGTTCCAGTAAGAAGGTTCAAATATCTGATAATTTTACCTTCCTACATTTTACCTTTTTGAATTTGTACACCCGAGATAGCTCAATGCTATCATAATAATGCTATATGTACATGCATCTTTTTCTAACACCTTTTAAATGTCATATTTAAAATGGGACAAAGTGATGTATACATATCTCTTGCTATTTTAGTGCGGTTTCTATTACTTTAGTCCTTATTCTATGGATAAGACAAAGAAGTAGTTATTTCTAGTGACAAAGTCAGTTAATCTGCAACATTGAATGGATATGCATGGCCATTTGGTAGCATCAGACACAACTATGTTTCCCTGAATTGCATTTTTGATAATGTATTGTCACATTATATCAAGCTCGTGGCATAGTTTGAATAGGTGTTTGTCAGCGATCACCAAAGCTAAGCAACATTCAGAACGGTCAATCTTCAGATGGGAGGCCACAGCTGGCATTTACAACTGAGCGCGACCATGGCTCGAGTGATATGTTAAATTGTAGGGCCCTGTTGTTCTAATCGTTTAGCCATGTCACAGGCCTACAGGCGGCTTAAGAACTCTGACAGGGCTAGACATCCGGGCTATATGAACTTACTTCACTCTGGTGTGGTTGAATTAGTTCATTTTTCAGATGCCATATTGCCTCTCTGACAATTAAATAATAAATAAATATGAACCTATATTAAAGATAGATAATAATCATAAATTAAATGAGGAAACTCATGTATAAATACATTTGAAATTGATAAAGTGATTAGACACCATCTTGTAATTAGCACTAGCTCAGTAATCATGATAAAATGTGCTCCATGCCTTGTAGATTAGACTTTAATCCTTGTAATATCAAGGGTATTATGATAGATCAATTGGTTTTTTTAATCATTTATAAGTTAATGTTTGCCCATTTTAACCCATGTTGGTAACCAATGATATGGCGAAGAAGAAAAAGCAGTAATGTTTTTAGAAATCATGACTACTAGTAAATATTGAAGGAAATTGTGGTTGTCTGGAAGAAATCGCTTTAAGCAATAAGACCGCCTTTTGTGACTTTTCTGTCTTTCTTTATTTTTTCCTATGTGTTGGTGTCAATAAAGTGTTGTTGTATTGTATGGACAACACAGAAGGACGTAATTTTTGACCAACGAACCACCGGAGGATCAATTCGACGTGTATATTTTTTTTTATGTATAACCACGCATAACGTTTTTCATAGTTGTCCGATTTCAATAATTCTTTTTTTATTGGAAAGAGTTATATTTCTTAATTGGTCCCATTTAAATTTTATCGAAATCGGCTGACCCATTTTTGATAAATCAACAGTAATGTGAAAAATGTTACATCGATCCGTGCATAATATTTGCGTTCTAGCGATGCGCCTCAGCTTCGCACAGGTGTGTTATACATACAAACATTTCTCTTGAATTACTCTATCTATTAAAACAAACTGCATCAAAATCCGTTGCGTAGTTTTAAAGATATAAGCATACATGGGGACAGACAGCGGGAAGCGACTTTGTTTTATACTATGTAATGATTCTGTACGTGGGTGAAGTCGGTCATGCTATTTTTTGCAAAAAATAATTATAAATCAGGAGGAGAACACAAATAGTGTGATAAAATATTGAAAATTATTGGAATTGTTCTTTTAATCATCATCACATCAGGGTTGGTATATTTGAAAACATGTTGTTTTTAAACTTTCGCGATTTAAACACATTATTATAATATACTACGGGACTAATCGCGCACTAAAATTACGAGATAAATAAATACCTCATCATCCCGACGTTTCGGCCGAGTTGCATCGACCGTGGTCACGGATAGACTCACCACACACAGGGTGGAGTCTACCCGTGACCACGATCGATGCAACTCGGCCGAAACGTCGGGATGATGAGGTATTTATTTATCTCGTAATTTTAGTGCGCGATTAGTCCCGTAGTATATTATAATAATATTTGAAAACATGTTTGTATAAGTACATAAGTATAAATTGTCAATTGCTTCCTGTTCGAAAGTAGTTTTAGAAGCAAATAAATAGTTTACATTTCCATCATTTATAACAACTGAGAATTAAAATACAGAAATATGAACCACTACTGAACTCGACAGTTAGTAAAAAGTAGTTTGAATTAAAATAAACTGTGTGCGTACGATTGTAGAAGAAATTCGATGACAAATGTAAATCTCTCAAGGTGCACTGGGCCACCATGATACATATGGCCCAATTGCCCTTTTAGTGCGTTAGTGCTGCACTACATAGTTTAATGCTTTACTTTACTGCATTTGATAGATAGCCCGTACAAGTTCAAAGGTCAAACTTCCAAGCTTTATTGAATAAGAATTAAATATTTTGCAATTTTCTACAGTTTTGGAGCTTATTGTGACATCTTTCTTGTCCTTCGTCCCATATCGTTACGATCGCGACCCAAAAATATAATTTCACATGCAATCCGGGCTTGTCCACAATAGCCGTGGGACGATAGAATTGTATTATTAAAGTTTGCAAAATTAATAAACGTGTGACGGTATTATAGACACAGTGGCCGTGTCCACTTTGCTTATTATCGCAACTAAATTTGCTCAAACAATTAAGTATCCCGTAATAGAGTAGTTGACTAGTATTGATTTAGTTAAAAGTATCAAGATTACTGAATTCTGCAGTTAATTATGATTCGTACACTGAAAAAAACCGGACAAGTGCGAGTCAGGCTCGCACATCGAGGGTTCCATACAAAAACATTGTAAAAATAATTAAAAACCTGTTTTAGGATGTGCTAATGAAGTTCTGTTTTAGGATGTGCTAATGAAGTTCTTTTAGGTATATGATACTTTACATGATACGATTTACTCACTTTGAATTTTGAACCCATATTTTGTGAATTTTGAGGCCCTATTTTTTTTTAAATTACAATAAAAATTTACAGTTTTCAGATTTATTCCTATATTTGTACTCTAAGACAATGCTTCTCGACAAATTTTATAGTTCTATGTCAACGGGAAGTACTCTGTAGGTTTTGATTTTTGTGAATGTCGAAATATGCGGTTCTTTACGACATAAATGTCTCTATCTTTTTTATACGACGACTGAGAAGTTTTTCTTTTACGCAACTGCAAGAGATTATAGATATACGTATACAGTTTAAATTTCAACTCGATATCTTTACGCGTTCCCGAGATAAAGAGTCTTGACATACACACAGACGGACAGACGGACAACAAAGTAATCCTATAAGGGTTCCGTTTTTTCCGTTTGAGGTACGGAACCCTAAAAATAACTAAAATAGGCTAATTCTGTTCAGAGATATAAGCTTAAAAGATTTTGGTAGGGCTTAAGAGGGGATGCTTTGTCCCTTTCCCACAAAGCATAACACAGTATGGTGAATGTATGACACTTACGGACCGAGACGTCATATTCTGCCATAATGCGCTCTTTGTCTAGCAAGAAAATAAAATGCTTATAACTTCTTTATTTCTAAGTTGATTTTATTTTTGTTTTCGTTAATCGACTCTGTTTACTCAGAGCAAATAAAAAATCAAGAGAGAATGTTGTGAACAAACAAGTGAAGCCAAACAAAACTACGCCTCGCCGTGTACAGACAATTACACACACATCCACGTACAAGGAAACTACGCCTTGGCTTGTCAGTCGAACTATGGCGGCGCAACACCGACGCACTCACACATGTTTAAAAAACCGGCCTCACTTGACTGTTCAACGACGTTCCCTCTTGATTTTTTTATTTGTTCTGAGTCTGTTTATGATTACCTGTTACAAGAGGACATCAAAAAAAAGTCAACTAGCCTAATAGCGTCCCGAAGACAGCTGCGGCCTGCGGCTGTGGCCTAGTCAACAACCAATCACAGTGTTATTATGAACTACGGGACTAATCGCGCACTAAAATTATGAGATCAATAAATACCTCAATAATAATAATGTGTTCAAATCGCGAAAGTTTAAAAACAACAACCAATCACAGATCTTGATTTTTAAATTTCAGCACTGTGATTGGTCGCACACTGGGCCGCAACTGTCTGCTCTATATACAACTGTATCTATAGGATCCGATAGATACTGAAAACATCATCATTCTCTTATCCTGTCCCCACTTATGTGCAGTCAAAGCTCGCCTCTGTGTTTTCCATTCATTTTTCTATTGTCCGCCATATCTGATTTGACTCGCTTTTTATTCATAAGTCGTGGTGGTCTAGGGGTAATATAACACCTGCCTTACAATCGTAAGGTCGTGGATTCAAATTCCGGTCCCGTACCAATGAGTTCTTGAAACTTATGTACCACCTACGGAATTTCACACTACCAAGACTTTTCGGTGAAGGAAAACATCGTGAGGCAACCTTCATACGTCAGTAGAAGAACTTCGATGGCGTATGTGAATCCACCAACCCGCACTGGGCTAGCGTGGTAGATAAGACCCAATCACCGATCGCGGGTAGGTCTACGTCCTGCAGTGAACTATGAAAAAAGGCTGGTACAGTACAGTTATAGTTTCGAATCCACATTCCTCATACGAACAGCCAGAATGTGGAACGCTTTTCCTGGGTCTGTCTTCCCGCTAAAGTACAACGTAGTTGTCATCAAATCCTGAGTAAAGCAGTATCTTTTAGGTAAGCGTGCTACACCCTAGACCGCATATCTGCCTAACATTTCCTGGGTCTGTCTTCCCGCTAAAGTACAACGTTAGTTGTCATCAAATCCTGAGTAAATCGGTATCTTTTAGGTAAACGTGCTACACCCTAGACCGCATATCTGCCTAACATCAGGCAGTATGTAGTGAAACGCCAACCTATACAAATTAAAAAAAATATATCCTTCTTTCACACCACGTCCATTCATACGTTTTCCATCTCTACTATCGTCTTTTTTGGGTACCTGCCCCCCTACCGCCTAAAGCAATAGCAATCGTAATAGCAATCGTTTATTACTTCATTTTAGTCATTTGGCACCGCTTATGTGACGTTAGCCATCAAAGTTGTTCATTCAACGATTGCTTTCGCAATCCGCGCAAAGCAATTGATCGCTAACGTCACATAGGTGGTGCCAAATGACTAAAATGAAGTCATAAACGATTGCTATTACGATTGCTATTGCTTAGGCGGTAGGGGAGCTGAAAATATAAATTGTCTCATTGTCATACCATTCCTCATGATTCAGAGCATTTCACTTTGTTGTTGTTACTGTGTTGACTATGTCAATGTTGAAATTATAGTCATGAGTTCCATAGCTGATATCTCACACAAGTATTATTACGTATGAATCGATCTCGCAGTTGTATTTTCAACTTAAAACTTATCGCCCTTTGTACTATTTTTGACCGACGAACCACCGGGGGAGGATTACAATTCGACGCGTATATATATATATATATATATATATATATCATGTATAACCACGCATTACTTTTTTTATAGTAGTCCGATTTCAATATTTTTTTTTTATTGGAAAGAGTATACTTCGAAATTGGTCCCATTTAAATTTTATTGAAATCGGCTGAGCTATTTTTGATAAATCAACAATGATGTGAAAAATGTTACATTGATCCGTGCGAAATATTCGCGAATTCTGTACACGGGTGAAGACGTTCATGCTATTTTTTGCAAAAAATAATTATAAAACGAGATAAAACTCGTATGTTACCGCTCCTAGAACTAATCTATTATGTTTTAAATAAGACACTGGTATCTCAGATATCGCTTAAAGTATAAAGAGCCTTTGTTCTTGGGAAACATTTAAGTGGGTTCGATTCCCACCCAGGGCAAGCATTTATGTGTCTTCTATGTCTGGATACCTTTATCTATTTACGTATATATTTAGAATGAAAATGTTTATTAATGAAATTGTTAATTTGTTAATGAGATTAGTGAAATTGTTAATGAAAATGTATATTATATTATGTAGTGTATCAGTCACTGGCAGCCATATTAAAAGCTTTACAGTTTTTTATGTAAGATGTCCCCTAATATTTATTTATTTTATTTACACAATAACCACAAAAGATTCAAACACGGTTTAAACACTGCATAACCGTGTCATTTGTACTATTAAACATTGTCTAAAGCGTGCGTAAACTTTTGTGGCCAGACGGTAAATCACTTATTATTGCTGTACTTACTTGCTTGATCGAAACATGATACTATCAATGTAAATTAGACTTTATTTTAGTGAAACGAGACGGCATGGACGTCGTTCATTGGCTAATTGACTGTAAAGAAATTTTATTGAAACTGTCAAGTCGTATAACCATCTACACACGATATTTATTAGAGAAATAATAACTTATATTATTTAACAGCTACTAAAGCATTTAGCGGCAATTGGTAGACAATTTGCAGATAAAACCAAGTTAAATATCTATTCAGTAGA
Source organism: Hypomecis punctinalis (assembly GCA_949316475.1). Taxonomy (NCBI): domain Eukaryota; kingdom Metazoa; phylum Arthropoda; class Insecta; order Lepidoptera; family Geometridae; genus Hypomecis; species Hypomecis punctinalis. The sequence continues at coordinate 15,777,700 of OX438810.1, forward strand.
GATGGTGCTCTGAAAATCGCGTTTCATGATATCAAAATTATAAATTCATTTATTGACACTAAAAATCTTTAGTTGCACATTATAAGTGATTAAAATAATAAATAAGCTTCAGATTTCCAAACTAAACATAGCGTGTATTTCAGATCTCAGTGCTCCCTTGCTCAAAGACATTACAATTGCATAAGTTAAATAATAAATAAATAAATAAATATTTTTGGGACATCTTACACACGGCCTCTGACCCCAAACTAAGCAAAGCTTGTGAAATGGCTGCCAAAGACTGATATACTACTTATACTTATTTTTAAATGCATACTTATATAGATAGTAACTAAATAACACCCAGACACAGAGCAAACACTTATGTTCATCATATAAATATTTGCCCTAGGTGGGGATCGAACCCACGCCTCTTTGATCCAGAAGTTAGGGTCACTAACCACTGAGCCACCGAGGCAGTCGAATACGTAACTTACTAATAAGTTACTTATATAAATATAGCGCTCGTAGCGCAGTTTGACTAGGTGTTTGTCAGCGATCACCGAAATTAAGCAACGTTCCGCACGGTCAGAATTTGGATGGGTGACCGAGGGTGGCATTTTCAACTGAGCGCTACCGTGGCGAGCCATGAGAGTAAATTGTAAGTTGTTCTAGCCTTTTAGCCGTGTCAGAGGCCTTCTGGTGGCCTAAAAACTCTGACATCAGGGCTAGCCACCCAGCCTATACGAACTTACTTACTTTTACTGTATAAATAATAATACCTATGTCGAAAATATCTATCTATCTGTTCAGCCTCTTCCACCCGCTGCTGAGGCCTCGCCCTCTCTCGCCGTTCTCGTTCTCGCCATTCTTTCCGGTCGAAAATATAATAATATATAAATGAAACATTTGTACACACTTACTAGTATATGGTTGAATGTTTCAGGTGAACAGACTGCTATCTATCGTCAACTGTACTATAATGTGATTAGATGTAGAGTAGCATGATCGTATTGCATTGTTGCGTGCTTTTAACACATCTCTCAGATTTATACGAGAGATAATTAATGTATTTATTGCTCCAAAGAACAAGAGCACGATTAACTAATACCTACTAATATGACTATTATCCGCTATTACCGCTATTTAACTGTACACCCAATATTGATAGTACGATAGTTATAGTATCTAGAATGCGAACAGCGTTGAACTCCTAACAGAAGTTCCAATTTGGCTATGGCCGTCCATCTGACCACGACCAAAATGGACCGAGTTTAAGGTGGTTGATAGCACCAATCCAAAAAAGCCTTCTCCAAAAAAAAGCTTCACATCAAGTGAGACATGACTCTATTGTTGGATTTTTGCTCGCCGAACAGTTAATTTACATTATCTCTAATGTTAGAGCAGCGTCTATATTAAAATAGCTCGCACTGTCATAGATTATACAGGGTTATTCCTAATCATCATCCTTTTACGGGCTTATTCTGTACATCAAAACTAAGAACTTTTGTTCTGCGACTTTTGTCAAAATTTAAAAAAAAATGTTGTTCCATAGAAAAATATCGACAAAGTGTATAAAAAAGCTGTTTTTTTTTTTTAGTTATGACAAAAGTCGCAGAACAAAAGTTGTTAGTTTTGATGTACAGAATAAGCCCCTAAAAGAAAGCTAATTGATTAGGAATAACCCTGTACCTGTACGTTAGAAATTAATAAAATAATATGAGAACAAAATAATCGCAAAATGGTACGATCAGTCGCACTTCTAGGTATTTTTCTACGTATGTGGCGTCAATGTTAGATTATTACATTGAATAGAATATAATCTTTCGTTCGTAATCAATCTAGATGCCAGTCAATGATAAGTGTTGATGTATTGAAGGAGCTTGCCTGATAGCTGCGGCTTGTTGCTTAGATTATAGATATTAGGTACCGGGGAACTATACATACATGTGTATCGTAGTATCACGTTTGTATCGCGTTTTTCGATCGGTAGGTATTTTAGTGAAAATGTGTGGGGAAATTTGTTTTATCTATTTCTTTAAAAAAAATGTACAATGAAAATACGGCTTTAAAAGGGACCTGCAAGTCGTATTTTGCTTACGTTGGGTTCTTTTATTTTTTTTTATGAAAAATTTTTCAAACCACAGACTCCAGGGTCTGTGCCCTTTGTTAACTAAAATTACAATTGTTAGATTATACTATACGAAGAGAGAGAAAGAGAGAGTTAGTCGGTACTTGAAATTTTAGCCTAAGTTAATTAGTTGGTGCAATGCGTGAATGCCACGAGCAGACCGGCGACCCGCAAGCAGCTCCTTTGGGTTCCTAATAAATTATTCTAAAAATATAACATTTTAAATACAAGCTTTTAAGATCCAGGATATTAAGCCCGATTACAGAGGCGCCATCGTAATTATAATAGCTAAATAGCATAGTTCTGTTTCTTTGTTACTTTAGGCATTCGATAGAGAGAACGCTTTTTACGTTGCTAATAAATTTACGCTGGCGCCTCTATAATCGGGCTTATTATACATATAGCAGCAGAGTGCCAGCCAAGACAAGTAAAACGAGCCCAAACACGACGGATCTATCTTGTTTATTTAAGAAATTCTTATGGCCTTCCGACTCCATCATCTGATCAGCTCCAGGGTAGTATTGTCACGTTGTATAGGTACATATGCGTTCAAAATTTCAGCTTAATCGAATACCGGGAAGTTGGTCAAGTTTAACTTGTAAGGTTCCACCCGAACTTACATACTTACATATGTACATACATTGCAAGTTAAATAAGAGCTTGTAGAAAGCCGTATAATACGGCAAAAGTCGTATCAGGAACATCACTGATCCGTTATGTCAGAAAAAGACTTTTTATTGTACCTATACTTGAAGTGTAATGCGCATCACTATGCTCACGCGTCTTAACATCTCATGTCTGATAGACGGGTTTTCAAGACTTGACTATTTATTAAGATTTTATTACAGTTTCTTTATCTCATTGACTTTTCAATATAATGTATGTACGATGTAATATCGGAATTGCTTTCCAGACTAGTTGGCATTGATGTGAACACGTGACGTCAATAATAACACTTGTATGTTTGTTTTTATGCATATTATTAAGAAATAAACGTTTAAAATAAGCCAATGAAGCTCTACCTTGACGTCAACGCGTTTTGTGAATGACAGACAAAAATAATCGTTAATATGATTTTATTGTTATACAACGTACATAAAATCCTAAGTTTAGATCGATCGTCGTATCGATCTATATTTAGATCGATTCGTGATAAGTCCTATTTACCAATTTCATATCGTTTCTCTTAGCGAGTTGATTTATCCGTGGTTAGGTAATAATGACGTGGAGCCATAGAGCAAATACCCATAGAGACAGCGTGTACATACATCCTACGAGTTATGATAGTCAGAACAATTTGTTCAACAGCTTTCCTGTTGAATAATGATTAATTATTATCTAATGTATCATAACAAGTGACGGTGTCAAGATTATAATGTCAACTAATTTGCAAAAATATAAAGAAATACCTAATAAGTAAGCCGTGGTGGTCTAGTGGTAGTAACACCCGACCTGCAATCGTGAGGTCGTGGGTTCAAATCCCGATCCCGTACCAATGAGTTTCTTTGGAACTTATGTACGGAATTTCACATCATTGGCTTTTCGGTGAAGGAAAACATCGTGAGGCAACCTACATACGTCCGCAGAAGAAATTCGATGGCGTATGTGAATCCACCAACCCGCACTGGGCCAGCGTGCTAGATATGGCCCAATCACCTTTCGTGGGTAGGCTTACGTCATGCAGTGGACTATTAAAAAGGCTGGTACAGATACAGAAAGAAATAATGAAAAAATGAATAAAGATTTTTTTTTTCAATTTTCACACAGATAGTACACAGTACAGATACAGAAAGAAATAATGAAAAAATGAATAAAGATTTTTTTTTCAATTTTCACGCACATCTATAAACATGTTATCCTTCGTATCCACAAGTTCATCAATAAGTTGGCAGTAGAGTAGGTAATCTCAAATTTAACACCAGCTCACAGCTCCAAATTATCGCTTTATTAATTGATGGCCAAAAAGGCTTTTTTACTTTATTATAAAGTTAAAAACTCAAAAGACAACAATACTTGCTTGTCTATGATACTTACGAGTTATTGTCATATACTCGTACATTATTGAGGAGATTTTCACAACGATCACCGCGAAACTAACGCTGTATCTCTCTATAGGTATATGTGTATACAAGAGATGTTAGTAACTAGAGTACATACAAGTGTTTGGTCAGCCAAATATAAGTAATCCTTTTACCACAGCGTCATAGGATAAACGGTAGCTTGTGATAACTGGTTATCTTGTAATCGCGTTACGGAATAACATGCTTACCGCCCACGAATATTATGACCAATTCACATTGGATTAGGTCATTCTATCGGACCTAGATAAACCTAACTTTAAGCTCTATTTTGATCTCTATTTGCTTTAGCTCTCTCTCTTCTTTGTATAGTTAAATTTTCAGTTTTCTCAGGACTAAGTACTTCGCGATGACATGACGTGCAGTACGGTCCTGATATTTTCGGCTCAATCTTATAAGCTTCTAAAGTTATATTGCGTTTATGCAATCAAAATGATGCGGAGAGTTTAAAGAAGTATGAAATCGAATGCTATCTGATTAGATTAAAATGTTTATTTATGTTTTTCAAGCAGGATGAATGCTCCAACTCTGCATTGGACATGAAACTGCATTGGATCTGTTATATGTTAGTTGTGTCAAGGTACGTCAACAAGCATCTTTGAGCAATCACCAGACAATCTTACTGCGTCCGACGTGCCCCTAAAGCAATGTGAATCGGACTTAATTGAACGAGTATTTCCAGTATTATTTTGTGTCATGTAAACGATAGCAGGACTTATCGCCGCGATAACAGCGAAAGTAGTTGAGATATAACGCGGCTATGTCTCTGAAGATAAAACACTCGTATGTACTTTACGTTTACCCGGAGAGGTACGAGAGGTTATCTAAGATATCTAAAGCTATGTTGCTGATAAATTCAGTTTATTTCAAAACAAAAATGAGTACCCTAGTGACAGTCGCAAGCTTGAAAATGAATGGAGAAACATGAAATGTGCGAATTTATTTTTACACAAGAAACAGTTAGCGTGGGGTTATTCGGTCAAGCTCCAAGTTATGTCGGTCACACTCGTTCTTATGAATTCTGTAACTTGAGAGACAGTGACCAACATAATCATGCCGGCCCACAAACAGGCTCTCTAAAGGCTTTGAAATCGAAAGTATTGGCAGAAATGGCAAAACCAGGCGCTTTGTTCATAATTTTGTACCCAACCTCCACAGCGACCTTCAATAAACAAACATAAAACCCAAATATATCACTATTAAATTAGTGATATTTATATTTCAAGTAATTAGTTTTTACAACGCTATTCGGGCACTTAAATACTCGTAGAATCATAAGTTTTTTTATGAATCTCGCAACTTGATGTTCGGGTACGAGTATTTAGGGCTTGGTACCAAATCTCGTCCTGCGATCTCGCGAATATTAAGTGAAAGTGATGAATTTTCATACAAATTTCTATCCTATACTCTACTCATAATCACAAGAACTCTTTTAATCAACGCTTTCTAGGCTACGTTATTTAAAATTTCAAGTTTTAATCGCAAGTTCAGGTTGTGCGTTCTCCGAGTCTGTATTTAGATTATTATACTCTATAAAATTTAACTTGATCTCTGCGACAGTTACATATTGACATATTTAGAGTTGAGATAGTGGTGGAAAAAATCGATTTTCAAACAATGTTGTGATGAAATCGAATAAGTAGTTGAAGGTGAGAAATTGGATTTTATTTACTTACTATTGTTTAAGATCAAGTATGTACACATGTAAATAATGTTATGATATTAAGTAAATACTCATAATAATGACTATAATAAATACTATATTTATCGACGTTTTTCACTATTATCGATGCTAATGTAACATATAATTGGGTTTAATTTAATTACAAATGTAAAAAATTTTATGATGTTCAAATATACAATAAAATTAATGATAAATTAAGTTTTATTTAAAATATCGTCAGTATAAACTATCGATATTTTAATTAAAACTCTATCTAAAACTCTGTGGTCACGATCATTCGTCGCTCATCACTAATCGACATGCACATAAAGTATGACATTGACAGGTACTGTCTGAGCTATAAGGAATTCAGGACTTCATAGGCGTGATTTTTCTGACAGCTGTCGCAGAGATCAAGTTAAATTTTATAGGGTATATAGTTGTAGGTATTATTATTTGTATGGGTAGGATTATTACTAATTGGACTAGCAGATGACTACGACTTGTCACGAGTGCTTTCGTTATTGTCCTAGTTTGTTTATCGTCCTACATTTTGTACATTCGAATATTTCAAATTCCATATTCTGGTTTACCTAAACTCCTCCACTTAAAGCAGTTAAAATTTTTCAACCGAGTTAAAATGTGAAACCTTGTTTTCACTTTTTATTGCATGACAGTTTACAGTTTGTACAAACCGAGAGATTGACCGTATCATATAAAAATTTGCTTAATTTAGACCAGATTGCTTTCATTTAGCGTTCACAATTGCAATTATGGTTTTTGAAACGATCGTTTCTTTGCTGATCTCCCATGTCGATAGTTGTTTGATGGTAGTGTAACATCGCTTTGTTGTATAATTACACGCTGCAATAACTTGCGTTGATCGGCTAATTACTGTGTTTGTTTACCTGCATTAGATAAAAACCTGGTCAAGTGCGCGGTTGAATCGCCCATCAAGGGTTCCGTACCAAAATGTGTAATAATTATTTTTCGCCAAAAATCGCAACACCGACTTCCACCGTGTTCAGAATTGGAATAATTTGCACGAATCGATGTGATATCCATGTACATTTTTGTTGATCTATCAAAAACGGCTCAGCCGATTTCGATAAAATTTAAATTTGACTTCCTTGGTAGTAATATTCTTTCGAATTAACAAGAAACCCACCCGTGAGATTCACCCGTGTACAGAATTCGCGAATATTTCGCACGGATCGAAGTAGTATTTTTCACATTATTGTTGATTTATCAAAAATGGCTCAGCTGATTTCGATTATATTTAAATGGGACCAATTTCGAAGTATACTCTTTCCAAAAAAAAAATAATTATTGAAATCGGACCACTACGAAAAAAGTTATGCGTGGTTATACATAAAAAAATATATATATACGCGTCGAATTGTATACCTACGCCGGTGGTTCGTCGGTTAGAAATTTTTTTTTAAATCGGTTCACAATTGACGAAAATATAGATGAAAATACACAAGAAAATACATACAGACGAACATAGTAGGTTCTTTTTGAAAGTCGGTAAAGATATACCTATTACCTTTTTTTACCAGGGGAAATCTTTTAAATTTTATTATACCTACGGTTTTGTATCCTTAGCGCAAGTATGTCGTACGTGATGTTTTGCGGCACGTTGTGTGTAGCAGTTTGCTCTACAATCACACTAAGTTGTTTAGAGTTATGTTATACTTATTTCTCTTTACATAACTATGTTATTGCAAAAACAAACTCTGGAAGTCACGTTTCTGGAAAGAAAACGCCTTTCTAATTTTTGAAGTGTAAACTTCTTTAGCGGCGCTGCGCACTTTTTGGGATGAGTATAAAATGTTAAACTCGCGTCAGATCGTAACCTGATCGAAAATTCGTAAGACGAATGATACAATGTTTTCACTTCTGCCGGCACTCCCGGAGTGCATCCTGTTGTTTTTTTGTATTGTTATTTACTAAGCCATCTGTCATAAAACACTATTTACAAAATATGGAACTAGATAATTTGGATATTTGCTATGATTTTAGAACATATAATATAGCTAATCAAAACAGTTATACATGATATTTATTGTATATAAATATGTATTGTTTTTATTATATATTTAATGCATATTTATCTTATTGAAGATGTACTTAGTATATTATTATACTTAATATGTAATTATGGTATTTTAGTTTATAAGTATTTTTTTTTTCTTTCCACATTTTACTTTTGTTATACACCACCAACCACATATGTACTCTGATTTTCTGTCCATTCATAGGAACAAATCGCTTAAGGCCGCCATTGTACCACCTAATTTTAAGAAAATTTGTACTCTGTTATTTAAGCTGTTTTTCTTGTGTACAATAAAGTTATATTGTATTGGATTGTAACAGTTGGAAAAATAGGTACCAAGTTTATTTTAGCTGGGCAAGGAACCCTGGAAATCATTAAAACGCTCATTACATGAGCATACGGGTCCGATTACTAAGCGGCGATGTTAATTTGTGCAACATAACATCACATGCAAATTATTAGCAAAAAAAACGATGCATACAACTGTCTTCTGTAAAACACGTAGATAAACATGCGCCTAGCAATTTATCAATTGTATCAACAAGGCACAATTTTCTTTGAAACACGTCATAACTTCGTGAAGGAATTGTTTGTAAGCGTATGAAAATAGCCGGCAATAAAGGAATGTAAACGAATTCATACGTTTAAGTGAATATCTCTATAAAAACTGTTAATTTTATTTACATGCTCACAGTGCGGTTGTTTTTGGCGGGCTGATGTGAAAAGAGTCAAATTGAACAGTTATGCTGGCGCTACACGTAGACTACAACCGCTTATCAGATATAATCTGCCCTGTAATGCCTAAAATTTTCTATCTCTCTTTTATCTTCGTGAAGCTTAATATCCTGTTGTAAAATAATATCAGACTATTCTTGTCTGACGGTCTTCCACTTGCACGGCTAACTTACGCACCACTACCTATATGATTTTATTTGACAAATTTTCATACTTCGTTATAACAATGTTGGTGAACTGAAATAAATAAATAATATTGTATATATAAATGTATTGGTACGAATGCTAACCTTGCCGAGGTAGTGTCAGATATTTTCTTGCTCAGTTTCTTTAACACATGATAAGATATCTTACTCTTCTTAAACATATTCCACCTCTACTCTTAGAAAAAAAATAGAATGATTCTCTGCTATTTTGCGCTAGCCGGTAGATACTTGCCAATCGTGTGAAGCGACCATAACACTACAAACTAGAATCAATTCACCATGAACGTGTTTATTTTTTCTGGCCTTTCAAGTTAATGAATCTGCTTGAACTGGAATAATGTATTCATTGATAAACTGATTTACATTGCGATTTGCTTCCGTTTGAGGATGGCCCACCTTTCAGCCGTTATTTTTAAAAGGTGTCAACCTTGAGAGGTCAGGTTCGAATATATGAATCATTTCTGCCAAGAAAAAGACCACGAAACCTTGCTCAAGCAACTGTTGTCGTAATAAAATATGATTGTAAGGAATATAATATAATGTCATTTTGATATGTGTTGCCAGTGATCAAATATGGCACTGAAACGTGGTCTTTCCCAATGAGCCTTATAAGTAAGCTCCAAATAGCTTTTTCAGATGGTGAAGTAATTGCGTATACATCGGGGAGCTAGCCCTATTGTCAAATATTAAAAAGAAGAGAGAGAGAGACAGAGCGAGAGCAGCATAATCGCGCTGAATCCAAGCTGTTCTGTCTACTGAATCTGCAGTCATTGAATAAAAAAAATAAGCGAATATTGAAAAGAAGAGATAGAGAGAGTGGCATTATCGCGCTGTATGCAAGCTGTTCTGTCAATCTGTACTGTACTGTACTGTACCAGCCTTTTTAGTAGTCCACTGCAGGACGTATGCCTACCCACGAAGGGTGATTGGGCCATATCTACCACGCGGGCCCAGTGCTGGTTGGTGGATTCACATACGCCATCGAATTTCTTCTACGGACGTATGTAGGTTGCCTCACGATGTTTTCCTTCACCGAAAAGCCTGTGGTGTGAAATCAACTTAATCTGCAGGCACTGAATCAAAAAATAAGCGAATCCTATGTCTAATAGAGGATTTAAATAATGATGACAATATTAGAAAATAAAGAAAGAGGTCTATACCCAGCAGTGGGATAAGTTAGTCAGTAGGTGATGATGATGATAATGAAGGTCTGAGACTGCAATGTAAGCAAAACAAACTAAAATGTAATAAATTAAGACCATCTGTCAGCGCCTCTCTTTGCTTGTTTCATATTAACAAATTAGCTTATTTAAAAATACCGATGACATATTCATCAGCAAGACATATTCATTCACCATCCTTATGTATTCATAAGCCAATTAACAATAATATCATGTTACACCCTAATGGCACCAAATGAACAGAAACTGTCGGAGAGTCCTTCGCTCGGGACAGATTTATGTACGTTTATTAAATGCACCTTACACGCGTGTTCATTAGATCGTATCACGTTTTACCGTAATGTAGTATAGTTAGGGTTGCTATGTTTTTGCGTAAGGTTTTGTAGTAAAGTATTTTCGTAAAGTATCGATAAAAATTAAATGGCTGAAGACCTCAAAATTGGGATCGAAGACTTACCTACTCAGGGTAGGGTAGAATAGCTGACTTTGGACCAATTTGCAATATTCTTCTTCTTTGTGTCGATGATCCAAATAATATTAAAGTGAGAATTTATAAGGTCTTTTCCCAGTGCCTTGCCACTCCCACTCCGCCAGGGGAGGCACCGTAAAGATCCTGAAGTGTGCAGGTATTTGGGCAGTTAGGGCATGAGAGAAGATGTTGCATATTTTGTATCAGAGTACCGCACTGGCAATGTGCGCTTCCTGCAAATCCCCATTTCACCAGATTTTCCCTACAGCGGCCCACTTGGGTCCGGAGTCGATTTAGCGACTTCCACGTGGGCCACGGGAAGTTACCGCCAGCTGGGAGTTCTTCGGAGGGCACCACGTAATCGGCTGGTGTAGGGAGCGTGTTTTTCCATAGTTTAAGACGGGCTTCGCTGGGGTGCTGATCCAGTGAAGTCGTTCCTGTGAGGAAACTATTTGCAAGTATGAACCAAATCGGTCAAAAGTGTGAAAGGCTCATGAAGATTCACTTAGAGATAAGTTTCGCGATACTACTACTATAATACTATAACTATTTGTGCATTTTTACCACGGATCAATTCGAAAATGCTACAAAAGTATAGTTGCTAGATCCACTGTTGGAGAATAGGCATGACGCCAGCGTAAAAAAATCATTATGATAATTAGTCCGCGGGTTAGTCTCAAAAAATATTGGACACGTATTTTCTCTTCTGTCAATTAAACATCAAATAACAAAGATAAACCATGTAAAAGTTTGGGAGTGGGGGTCGTGACGTCAGTTCTCTTACAGAAGTTTATACATTTGTATGACACTTGTGACGTCATGAGGAACTTTGACAGGCTGTATCTTCGTCAATTATTGTTTAATTGATCAAAGAAAAAATACGTGTCTAATATATTTTGATAGTTTATCTGACGGACTAATTATATTTTTTTTAGTCATCATGCCTATTACTGGTATAAAATTGTTTCTTTGACCATGTGCAGTAGGTACACATACGCTTAATACAGTACAATACTATATTTTGTAATACATCTGGCAACCCTAAGTGTAGTATCCATAGCAGCCATGACATGATATCATAGTGACGTCATTATGCTCTCATAAAGGCCCGCAATGTTTAATTTGCTAATTAAGTTAACATTTGATCGCTATCGTGATGGGAAAGTTATGATGTGATGTAGCATGTTTTCTTAGCACTTAGAGTAAGTACCTACTAAGTTAACACTTGGGACCATTTACCCGACTAACAAGAGAGGATAATGTTTACGCGGCGCGAAATTGTTACCTGCTAAGTAACAACTTTTCTACACAACTGAATAATACTGTTAGTATAATTTTTGCAGTACGCGTACAAAGACTATTAGTTTTATTAACATGCTTTTATTACTTAGTTTCACCTGGACGCGGGCTTTATGTGAGCTTCAGTCAGGATTGGATATTGCGCAGCCTGTAGCTAACTTCACATCCGTCGACTTGTATGATTCGACATATACGCGGAATAAATAAATAAATAGATTCTTTATTTGGCACAAAAACTTAGTTCTAAACAAAGGAACGATACTACCTGCAGTAGTCAGAAAGACTGTGTCGCGGGTAGCATCGCCCACCTCCGGCAAAAGAATTTAGACATCATTATAAATTTGAATACGAATAAAAGTCAAAACTATAGTCAAAATTACATAATTTAGACAACAATAGCCGTTAGAATATTGTGTATGCACGCGTGTGTGTATTGTGTGTGTGTATGTGTGTGCGCGCGCGTGTGTGTGTGTGTGTGTGTGTGTGTGTGTGTGTGATTGCAATCAAGTTATATGTACGTTGATGTCACCTCTATAGTTATTTATTCTATGACTATGTCATGTCCGATATAACTGTTGATTGTTATGATATTGTGGAATTCAACGTAACTTGAAACTTATTTTTCTTACATTCTCAATATAATAACAGCACATTGCATATCGCAAGTAAAATTGCAAACTTGGCAGAAACGCTTACATTGTTTCATTTGTGAGATTCCAATAATAAATAGGTTTTACTCAAAGCTAAATATAGAGCTTCACGGTCACTGTCACACTGGCAAATCTTAACGAACGGCCTCAAAATGTAGTTTTATACTTGTGTTATATCTAGTGCAACTTATTTTGTAACACATTGTCATATGGCACGTCCACAACGTAACAATGAACTGGGCAATTTATTTTTACTATCGTCGTTTATACGTCTTCTCGTCCGACATACCTCAGTGCCTCAAGTCGGAAGTGTCGTGTTGCCAGTGATGACAGACAGACAGACAGACAAAACTCTTTATTTACAACCACAATAAGAAAAATAAACACTATTCACACATATACGACAAAAATATGATTATAAAGTGGCGGCCTTATCACCCATGGCGATTTCTTCCAGGCAACCTTGCACGAATATGAACCGACAAGAACAATAAATAGTGGCCTTAAATAGATATTAATAAAGAAAACACCTATAAATAATAAACTAAATATACTTATTCAATCCAAGTTTTAAATATACTTACTAAATACGATATAATATATAAATATAATTAATACATATATACATACCTACATACGTTATAAAATAGTAGCGAAAGGAACAAGTAGCATTATGATTTCAGAAGTTGTTTGAAAACGTTCAATGAAGGTGAACGCTTAATTTCTAAAGGTAAGTCATTCCAAAGTCTGACTGCCTCTACAGAGAAAGAAGAATCGTAGAAAGATGTTTTGTGACGAGGGAAACTAAGTGTGAGATTATCTGAAGAATTTAGGTAACGGCTCAATAGAGAGTGGCGAAAACGAAAACGCTCTCGGAGATAGGGTGGGGACGAAGGAATAAACAGGGTGCTATACAAAAGGGAAAGAATATGATATACTTATGGCACTGAAACGTGGTCTCTAACTATGTGCCTTATAAGTAAGCTTCAAGTAGCCCAACGAGCTATGGAGAGGGCTATGCTCGGAGTTTCTCTGCGAGATCGAGTCAGGAATGAGGAGATCCGTAGAAGAACCAAGGTTACCGACTTAACCTAGCAGATTGGCAGTAGCCGATGGGATCGACAACTTCTCGAATGGAGACCACGCACCGGCAAGCACAGTATAGGACGTCCACCCACAAGGTGAACGGATGACCTCATTAGGACCGCAGGATCGCGCTGGATGGAAGCCACTACCAACCGGTCTTATTGGAGATCTATAGGGGAGGCCTATGTCCAGCAGTGGACGTCCTATGGCTGACGGATGGATGGATGATACATTTAAGTTAGTTTTATATTTACACGTTACAAGTGTGAATGACAGAACATGTTGCAAGGTTACACAAAAGTAGATAAATTAATTGCGTTAATAATGACTGTAAACACTTTTTGAGATGTCACATAACAACCGGTCATTATCATATCACATTTACTAAAATGTTCTGTTACTAAACTACGATTACTAAAATGATTCTCTTTTTGACCGACGAACCACCAGAGGAGGTATGCAATTCGACGCGTATATATTTTTTTAATGTATAACCACGGATAACATTTTTCGTAGTAGTCCGATTTCAAGAATTCTTTTTTTTTATTGGAAAGAGTATACTTTGAAATTGGTCCCATTTAAATTTTAATGAAATCGGCTGAGTCATTTTTGATAAATCAACAATAATGTGAAAAATGTTTCATCGATCCGTGCGAAATATTCGCGAATTCTGTACTATTTTAAAAAAAAAAAAAAAAAAAATTGTTGACTCGTTACCGAGTTTAAAAACATAAAAAGACCGCTACAAACGTAGTTTATGTGGAATAAGTTTCTATTACGTTAAATACTTTTAACAATAATTTATAATTATTGGTTTTCCAGTGATTTTAAAAGTTAATAATCGGTCTAGAGTTGGACTCGCACACGAAGGTTTCCGTACCGTATGGAAGCCCCCCTTAATATATATATTTTATTTTAATAATTAATTTTTTATAAATATTTAACTAAATAGTAAGCCCAATTTTAGAGGCGCCATCGTAAATTTAATAGTAACGTTAAAAGTTTCCTCTCTATCGAATGCCTATCGAATGAAAAAGAAACAGAAATAATCTATTTAGCTATTACAGTTACGATGGCGCCTATATAATTAGGCTTATTGTGTATATTTAACTAAGCATCTACCTGTCACCGTTATTAAAATCGAGCGAAAAACGCCTAAAATTTCAGATTTGTTGTACGGGAGGCCACCATATTTTTTTTTCTGTTTTTAATATTATGTTGTTATAGCGGCAACAGAAATACGTCATCTGTGAAAATTTCAACGTTCTAGCTATTACGGTTCATGAGATACAGCCTGGTGATAGACAGACAGCGGAGTCTTAGAAATAGGATCTCGTTTTTACCCTTTGGGTAAGGAACCCTAAAACCCGATGTTTTAATCGTTTAGCCATATATCAAAGGCCTTAAAAATTCTCACAACAGGACTAGCCCGGCCTATATGAACTTACTTGATTTTTAGAGAGTTCTTTGTTTTCTTAAAAGTGTTATTATAATTTTTCAGACGACGCATGCAACAACTGAAATTATGGCAGCAGCGGGAGAAAGAATGGGCGCGGTCGCGGGCCAAACGCGAGAAGAGCAACAAACGGAACATTTACTTCAACGACAGCGTTATGTTGCTGGAGGCGGCGGCGAGGAACGACATAGATGAAGGTACGAACCTACTCAAACTATGGCAACAGCGGGAGAAAGCAACAAACGGAACTTTTACTTCAACGATAGCGTTATGTTGCTCGAGGCGGCAGCGAGGAATGACATCGATCAAGGTACGAACCATCTCAAACTATGGCAGCAGAGAGGAAAGAATGGGCGCAGTCGCGGGCCAAACGCGAGAACAGCAACAAACATAACATTTACTTCAACGACAGCAGCGTTATGTTGCTCGAGGCGGCTGTGAGGAATGACATCGATGAAGGTACGAACCTACTCAAACTATGGCAGCAGAGAGGAAAGAATGGGCGCGGTCGCGGGCCAAACGCGAGAACAGCAACAAACAGAACATTTACTTCAACGACAGCGTTATGTTGCTCGAGGCGGCTGTGAGAAATGACATCGATGAAGGTACGAACCTACTCAAATTATGGCAGCAGAGTTTGGCCCGCCAAACGCGAGAAGAGCAACAAACGGAACATTTATATTTCAACGAGTGTTATGTTGCTAGAGGCGGCAGCGAGGAACGACATCACTGAAGGTACGAACCTACTAAAACTATGGCAGGCCGAATCATACTTTTTAACGGATGTCATGTTAGCTACAAGCTGCTCAAAACCCAATCCTAACTGATGCTTACAACAGCTACGCGAGGATAACTAACTTCACAGCCGGGTCTTTTCCACAACTAGGCCTGCATCCTGCCACATAAAATGGATTCTTAATGGTCCCAACCATTAAGAATCCGTTTTTAGTGGCAAAATGTCCCAAAACTCAGCGTTATACTGGCAATGCTGGAACATTCATATTATAATATGGGTTCTAAAACCGGAAGGATCGGAAACCCCACTCTCTTTCGGTACGTATAGTAAATTTTACAAATGTGGTCAAAAATGCTACCGTGCGGCACTCCCTATTCAATGTCGAAAAAAAGTCACGCCATGAACTGGATATCTGCGATTTTACTGAATACGTTTTTGTCCAAGTTACAAAATAAAAAAAACATTCCTCCAGCTAGGGATATTACTCGTATTACTATAGGGATATATTACCTTAGTACCTACATTTAATTCATATTATATAGGTGTATAGTGATACCTGTATAATGATGCCATTTTTAATATCAGCAAAAAAATGTTTGTCATTTTGATGAAAGAATATTATCATTTTAAAATGTGTTAAGTGTATTCTATAGCAGTAATTAGTCAGAAGCCCGATGAACGCTACCTGATCCATTTTCCAGTGTACAAACTTGACATGACAATGCCTATAATCGTCACTATTGCATTTATATGACTTCAATGATTTATGATATGTCTTTGTAAGCGATTGCCGCGATGAGCTCATTTATCAATTAAAAAATGTGAATAGTTTTGCATAACGACTACTCGTTGGTTAGTCTATAAGATTCCGTATATGCCGAATCATACAAGTTGGCGGATGTGAAGTTAGCTACAAGTTGCGCAATATCCTATCTTGACTGAAGCTCACGCAAAACTGCGCGTTGATTGGATCTGTAGCAGCTTGTAGTTAACTTCACATCTGCCGACTTTGTGATTCGACATATACCACATTTAACTTAATAACTTACATGTTTTAATAGAATTAGTACGGTAAAACACCAGTTACACTAATATCGATGACAGACCATCATGCCTAAAACAAAATTCATAAATTTTGGTGAGTGTTTCTAGCTAATATAGTATATTATTCCTCTGCGGGTGTTTCGTAGTTCGTGTCTCGTGTTTTATTATTCCCTAAAGCATCAAATGTATTATTTTGCTCCAATATAATTAATTAACGCTAACGTTTTTAAAAAAGTATGAACCATAGTATAACATTGTTTGCGCAACTCGAACTAACTATCCATAATAATAATAAGTGCAGTACCACAAAAAGTTTTATTGCATAAAATAGAGCCTTAGAATTTAGGTCCATGTTAAACGTAGATATGTGTTATTCTGATATATAAGCTATATTATTGCAAAGTTTCATCTCAATCCATTCAGTAGTTTTTGCGTGAAAGAGTAACAAACATCCATACATCCATCCTCACAAACTTTCACGTTTATAATATTAGTAGGATTTGATCTTCTCGACACTTGTTTTGTATACATTTGGCGTCTTCAGGATGTGCTGAAGAGGCGAAATATCTATCGAAAAGAACACTGCGAGGAAGTATTTATTCTGCTTAAATCACAACGGATCGTAAATACACTAAAGATTTATTCAAAACACAGAATTCAAATGGGATCTTCAAAATCTATGACTAATACTGTATACCCTTTCCATTCCAGTACGCCGCCTCCTAGCCCGTGGCGTGACGCCCGACGCGACGAACGAAGACGGCCTGACAGCCCTGCACCAATGCTGTATCGACAACAACGAAGCCATGATGCGACTACTGCTCGACCACGGCGCGAATGTCAACGCGGAAGACAGTGAGAAATGGACGCCCCTGCATGCAGCTGCCACCTGCGGTAACCTCAATCTAGTCCGGATACTTATACAGCGGGGTAAGAACTGCTTACACTCTTTGACAGCAGTATCAACTTCAATACAGCAGACAACAATATCGACTGCAATACAGCAGACAGCAGTGCCAACTTTATCATAGCAGACAGCAGTACCGACCTTAATACAGCAGAGTAATGAACGCTGCCATTTGTAACAATTTCAATCTAATCCAGATACTTATAGACCGGGGTAAGAAGTGCTTACATTTTTTGACAGCAGCACCAACTTTAATACAGCAGACGGCATTAGTAACTTTAATACAGCGGAGAGAGGGAAAGCAACTTCAGTCTAGCCCGGATACTTTTACAGCGAGAAAAGAGAACACTGTGTGTGGCTTACATTCTTTAATTCCGGTGCCAACTTTAGAACAGCAGACAGTAGTACCAACTTTAATACAACAAGCAGCAGGCAGAGAACTAGACTCTGCTCCACGCAGCTGCATTTGTGGCAACCCCAATCAAAAGCGAGTGCAACTTCGCTTTTCGCAACCTCAATCTATTCCGGATACTTATACAGCGGGGTAAAAATCTTTTTAAATCAGTTGACATTGCTTTTTGACAGCAGTATGATCGGCAATATGTAAGGACAGCAAGAAATGGACTCTCTGCATGCAGCCTCCGTGTACTTATAGCTGAGTAAGAACTGTTTGCTTTAAGTGTGCTTTAGATTATGTGACAGCTGTGTCAACTTTAATACAGCATAGAATAGGATCTTGCTCCACGCGATTGCTACTTGCGGAAACCTCAATCTAGTCCGGATACTTATACAGCGGGTTAAGAGCTAGTTACGTTGTGTGTGGTTTATATATTTTGACGGACTACTTTAATACAGCAGACAAAGCGCGGCTTCACGCGGCTTCCATTTTGGTAACCTTAATCTAGTCCGGATACTTATCCAGCGGGGTAAGAAACTGCTTACATTGTGGGTGGTTTAGATTCACAGACAGCCGTGGTCATTTTAATACAAGAGTTAAATGAACCCTGCTCCACGTAACTCTTTAGACCGATGATGATCGACCAAAGAAATGATACCGAATACCAGCATGTACCAAATAAAATATTTGCCTAATATTTTTCTTCATATTCTATTCCAGGTGCGAACTTACTAGCGGTAAACGGAGACGGGAACATGCCATACGATATATGCGAGGAAGAGAGAACGCTAGACGCGATAGAGAGCGAGATGGCGGCACGAGGGGTTACACAGAGGTTGATAGACGAGACGCGCGCCGCGACCGAGATGCAGATGTTAGCTGATATCGCTGATATGGTGCTCGCTGGGATGGACTTGGATGAGCCGAGGGACTCACAGGGGGCCACATTGGTAAGAATCTTATTGGGGCCACATTGGTAAGAAACTTACCGGGGGCCACATTGATAAGACACTTTCTGGGGGTCACTTTGGTAAGAAACTTATTGTGGGCCATATTGGTAAGGAACTTACTGGGGGGGCACATTGGTAAGAAACTTACTGGGGGCCAAGCTAGTAAGAACACAGAGTTTGATAGTTTGACTCGTTGGTATATGTTGTTAAGAAAACAGAGATGTAAATCTCGTTGCTCGCTGGAAATGACTTAAGCCAACTAGTTCACTTTAGTTTTACCAGTTCTTAATAAAGGATATTTTCCTTTACGTGATTTTCGGCGCTATATTTGTTTCTGTAATATTCTTACCATACGACTCTGGCAGTTGTCGCCAGGTGATCAAATGTCACTGTCATGTCGGCTTAAAGACTCCATAAATATGATTACATCGTCAATAAGCGAGAAAAAGAGAACGCTTAGCATGATAGCAGTGAGATGGCAGTACGAAGCGTCATAAAGCGGTTAATAAACGTGGATACGTCGTCAAATGTAAAAGAGCTCTTTGTTTTATTATTATAGTGCTTGCCACACTTTGTTTATCTCAAAGAGTTATTTTTGTGATAAACATTTCAACCTGTTGTCAAAACAAATTTTAGAAAGTTTACCTCAAAAATAATTCTTAGAGCTCCTAAAGTACCTAATGTTTTACCATCTTAATAGGTGTTATTTTGTTCCCAGTTACACATAGCAAGTGCGAACGGGTATATGAAGGTGGTGGAGTATCTCTTGGAGCACCGAGCGAGCACGGACGTAGTCGATCACGACATGTGGCAGCCGGTACACGCCGCGGCTTGTTGGGGACACGTATGTACACATACTAAATAAATAAATATTTTGAGACATCTTACACACGGCCTCTGAACCCAAACTAAGCAAAGCTTGTGATATGGCTGCCAAAGACTGATATATACTACACTAGCTGCCCGTCCCGGCTTTGCCCGGGTATGATTGGCTATACATATACTTACCACGTAATGTAGGTATGCGTCACACACATGCTAGACATACCGGATGAACCATTATTATGAGTTAAAACCTACCCAAATCGCGAGAGTTTCCGTAGTCTTAAACTGTTCGAAGTTTATGAAAAAGAGATAGTAGGTATTGGCATATTTAAATAAAAGTGAGTTCGTATGTGTCGGGTGGCTGTACATATTATATAGCCCTGATTTCAGAAAATGACAATGATGAGAATGAAAGCGACGTTAAAATATTAGAGACCCACAGTCTATACATTCTACCTATGTAAGTTAGTTTCTTGATCTTGTCTTCACTCGAGAACTTTTAAAAACATTGGACATCAGTTCTACTTCTACGAATTGTGTGTCCTACCTAAGGCCTCTTCAACTTGCTAACCCAAAGAGCTGTGATTGAAGGAATCGAAGCGCTGGCATCCAACGTGTTCCGGACGTCACGACCAGATCTTAGATTCACGTGAAGACCTTCGCTACACTTGCCAATGCATTGTCTATATTCGAGAACTTTAAGGTCCCATCGACAATTCGTTTCACATACTATGTGTAGGGGCGTAGCTACCGCAGTATCAGCCGTGTCAATAATACGGGGCTCCCGGGCTACAGGGGCCTTAACGTGTGTAGCAAAACCTAGTAAAATGTTATCCACAATGTCACTTAATCTCGTTCTTCCCGAAAAAAAATCATCTCTTTTTTTCCCGGGTTAAGTATTCTTCCAAAATTTGTCCTAATAGGCAGAAATTTTATAACAACTGAAATCGTCTTCAGCTAGACTGACTTAGCTGATATAGGTAATTATATTCTATTCATTATCAATTTCCCGAAAAAAAGGCAAGAAAAGTGTATATTTCATTTGAATTGTTTGGCTAGCTCAATTTCTAGGAGGAAGTGACAACTTATAAATAACCGTCTTACCACAAAAGTTTTACGCAGGCTTTCTACAATGTTTAACAGTACAAATTGTACGGCTAAACAGTGTTTAAAGCGTGTTTAAATCTTTTGCGTTAAGGCGGTATATATTTATTTCAATTTAATGCAAGCAGTTTTGTTTCTTTTATGAGAAATGAGTGATTTGGGCTCCCCAACTATGTTTGATTCAGGGCCCCCCAAGGCACGCTACGCCACTGCATACCTATTTACTACCAATAAAACATAAATCGACGCACTAATGGCGGAGATATATAACTGTGGTGGTCTAGTGGTAGTAACGCCTGTCCTACAATCGTGAGGTGGTGGGTTCAAATCCCGATCCTGTATCAATGAGCTTCTTTGGAACTTATGTACGGAATTTCAAATCATTGGCTTTTCGGCGAAGGAAAATATTGTGTGGCAATCTGCACCAACCCACACTGGGCCCTGGCACTGGTGGTGGATGTGGCCCAAGCACCCTTCTCAATTCTCAATGACCCGTTTCCTCGAATCTCGACGTTATGTCACCTAATAAGTGCCTGTAACCGAGCACTTTGGCATCGCGCGGCGTTGTAGTCGGCTTGGAATCGCCTTACGACTAACTAAAAAGCCTGCCTACTACGTAGCTTGGGCAGGATTTTGGCTCGGACACTTTTTTCACGATTGTGACTGTATAGATATTTGCTCGAGGTGAATTTTGTATTATGTACATTGTACAAAGTACATGAATTGCCAAGCGGGGTGAGCGGCGAAACGGAACTTTTATAATACTTACATTTTTAAACTCGTGATATCTTTGTAATAAAATGTCTGAATTAAATAATTTAAAAAGTTGCATAAAGCTATTGAAACAGTCTTGAATATGAAATAATTTATTTTGATAAGGATTAATACCAAGATACAAATTAAGTACCTTTTCCTGCGACGGCATTTCAATTAATTTTTAAGAATAAAAGAACAGTTATTACGGCTTAACTATTATAGTTAGATATATGCTGTCGCGACACTTTTTGTAGATAATGATGAGTTCTGCAAAGTCGTAGTAAATGATTTTGTTCTATCATCAATAGTTTTCACAGCGCACGCGACGTAAGGAATTTTACAGGTCTTTTTTTTACACCTTATGTTACATTATTGAAGTTTTAGTAAGGATCCCTAATTTTTTTAAAAATATAATATAGCCTATGTTACTCGGGGATAATGTAGCTTTCCAAAGGTGAAAGAATTTTTGAAATCGGTCCAGTAGTTTCGGAGCCTATTCATTACAAACAAACAAACAAACAAACAAACAAACAAATCTTTCCTCTTTATAATATTAGTATAGATATACATATTTTTTAAATATATACTTATATAGATAGTAACTAAATAACACCCAGACACAGAGCAAACACTTATGTTTATCACATAAATATTTGCCCTGGGTGGGGATCGAACCCACGCCTCTTTGATCCAGAAGTTAGGGTCACTGACCACTGAGCCACCGAGACAGTCAGACTTTGTATGCAACCGACTTTCGAAGCTATCAAAATTCTCGCCAGATATGATACGCTTAAAGAAAAAAAGTAGTCACTGGGCTCTACTACGTTGGTAGCTTTTGTGTCTGCTGAATTTTGAACTATCCTAAAATAAGAGAGATTGAGAACTGATAGAGTCAAGCCTTTGTGATGAGTAAATCTTTGTCTTTCATTGGTTTATATTATACTAGCGACCCGCCCGACTTTGCATAGTTGTATTATACATATAAACCTTCATTTTGAATCACTCTATGTATTATAAAAACAGCATCAAAATTCGTTGCGTCGTTTTAAAGATATAAGCATACATAAGGACAGACAGAGGGAAGCAACTTTGTTTTATACTATGTAGTGATATTGATTTAATGCTAACTTTGATAAATGCTACCCTCACCTGCTAGTTTAGCATGCAACCACGAAAAGAACTCTTTTCGACGTGTAAAAAAGTGACAGATATATACTTCCCCATAACTCTGTCACGTTATGACACTTCGAAATAAATATATCGTGGTGCGCATCCTAGCCCGGCCGGGTGAATTCCCCCATTTAAATTCTTAATTTGTATGACGTTCAACAAGACAAAAATAAATGTAGATACTGTATTGATTAGTTAATAATTAAGTATTGTTTGTTACAGTTGGAGGTGTTAGAGTTATTAGTACAGTACGGGGCCGACCTCAATGTCAGGAACAAACATGATGAAACGCCGGCAGGTACATCTGTAAATGTTTATCTATAACGCTCATTTATTTATAGTAGAAATAAGTTTTAAGTAAAGAAACTTTAGTACTATCTGAATACTTGAATCAGTCTTAATGGCTTTTGTGAAGTTACTATACAAGCTGCGAAGCTCTTTATAGCTTATAGTCTTCATCTCTGCCGAACTATACATTTGTTACCGCACAAAACTTTCCTCGTGCTTACAGCCGCCATTAACTTCGTATTTAATTAACTTTTATTATAAAACTATTAATCGTATCATACAGTCCGTGGAAAACTTGTTAAGGTCTCTAAAGTTAGGTCCGTGTCGCGCGTCGGATAGGTATAGATAAAATTATATAACATGGTGTCTGTAATGTTAGTTACAAATCACTGATACCTAATCATCGCGTAGCTGTTAAGTGTACTTTAGTTAGAATTGGGCAAGGAGCATATTAACCAGTGGAGAAAGTGCGCGGGGCGGCCTCGCTCACCATCGATAGGCGCTTTAGTTGACAACCGACTAGTGATGCTCGATCCAGGTGCTTTGTATCGATACTTTGCAATACATCGCATCGCAGTGTATCGATCCGCTTGATTCGATACGATATTTTGGATCGATCCGGTATCGTATTTTAAAAAATAGAACATGTTGTCTTTTATACCATCAAAGTTTATTGTTTTAGGTACACAAACAATACTTATTTACGTCGGCCAACCTGTAAGTGGCAAAGTACACAGAAATAATATTTTCTAAAGCCGCTCTTTATTGAGACGATACGATTGTGTGGTTTCGATACGATATTTGATCCAGTATCGTCAATAGTTAAAAAGATGTGTTATTGCTATATTATATTTTATTCAAAGTAGAACCTAGTCAAAAATATCGATATCAATATTTTGCTAGTAACATTTTTGGCACCACTACAAGAACTGTTGTCATTGCGTCATTTTGGCGTCAGCCAATTACAGCCAGCGGAGCTTACCTCTCCCCCCGCTTATAATCGGTGACCCATTGTTTCAACAAGAACGGGGCCCACGCGCTCTCCAGTCTCCAAATTGTATGATTCGATCTGTAGTCGCAAGCTGGGTCTTCCGGACACCTAAAGCATGCGTTCTACGTAGCCGCTTGCGCGAGCTTCAGAGACACCAAAAAGATTTGCTGCGCGTACTGTGTCCTATTCAATTTTAATTATTTTGTTTCGCACACGTAGATATATGCGAAGAGGGCGAGATCCGCGCGCGGATAGTGCGTCTCGCGGCCGAGCAGGAGGAACACAGACGTCGCGCCGCGCAGCACGCCGGCGAGCGCCTGCGGAGCGCGCGACGCTCCTCCTCCACCGCCAGCACCAGCAGGTAATACGCGACCAGTGTTGCCAACGACAAAAACGCGAATAACAGCAACCCACATGTAAAATAATATAAATATGTATAGTTTAAAAAAAACCTAAAAAACACACTTAGGAGACATCAATTTTTTTATACATGTCGGGGTCTGAGAGCGATCGTCTCAAACACCCGCCATCGTTATTTGTGGGTCAATCATTGGTACAGCTCGCCGGCGGTCTCCAGTTGTTCATCTCACCAAAATAAACACTCTGTACTACTGCAAAGGGTGGTTCTATTGACCTAGTATAACTTGGTAATCAATTTAACAAGAATTA
The DNA here is from genome assembly GCA_949316475.1 of Hypomecis punctinalis. NCBI lineage: Eukaryota > Metazoa > Arthropoda > Insecta > Lepidoptera > Geometridae > Hypomecis > Hypomecis punctinalis. Next base: position 15,802,529 of record OX438810.1, read on the forward strand.
TCGAGGATGAAAACAGATTTCAAAGTCAATGGATTTGCACGGGTGCAATCCGCCGTGCGCTCGGAATGGCATGACGTTTTTCGGTCATCTGTCAAAGTCAATTCATTCCGACACAAGCATGCAGTGTTGCCACGTGCGATCCCATTCGGGTGATACCCACTTTAAAATCATCACTATTGCTTTCAACTAAAACCAGCTATGCTGTCTCACTCCGTCATATATAAATATTCATTGTCATCGGTCTTTGATAGGTGTGCAAAGTTTAAAGAAAATCTGATCGCTCGAGGTAGGTCAAAATCGAGCTCAAAGGGGTTGGTTACAAGCAAACAAACATACAGGTGAAACTAATAAAAGCGTGTTAAAAACAGAAAAAATAGGTACAGTGAAATAAGCCAGATTACAAACTTTTCTTTTATCATCTAATACCTCAGGAAAAATAGAATTTCACTTTGCACTTTTCCGATCCAATTTTTTAAAAATCAAATTTAGGTTTATTTACTGAGCATAAAATCACAAAATGCTGACAGATCCAGGTGGAGCTTCAAGCGCCATCTTGAAAAAAAAACTTTTATGGCTGATATCTCGGAAACTATGCACTTTCCTTAAATACAGATCCTAAACCTTATTAAAAATAATTGGATCGGAAAGTTGATAAAAATAACGTCTATTTTTCCTGAGGTAGTATAAATAATGACATATTTTTAATAATTTACCATCAGTCACAGAAAACGTATCTTTAATGATACTACTGTCAAACATAATTTTATTTTTGAATTATATCCTATATCCAAAAGTTCCATTGATCAGTAGCATTACTACTGTTACTACTGACACACTTTTGGGTCTCTAGTGGCATTAATGGTATTATTATTGACACATTTTTACGTCACTAGACTCGGATAATTCATCTTTCAATAAATTGAATCCCAAAATGTAAGCTTAGTGCTCCACCGCATATAAAGAAGTGATATGAACGATGTTGCCAGCAGAGTGCGGTCGGTGCGGCGCACTTCGTTGCGAGAAAAGCAGCTCACAGCGAAGGCCGACGTGCGAGGCGAGGCGAGGCTGCGCGAGACTTTCGATTCGGCCGTCGACGACGAGTTACAGGTCAGTCGCATATTGCGTATCAATTGCACATGTTTCTATCACATCTCATGATCAGTTGCATTTGTTTATAATGCATCTCATGATCAGTTGCATTTGTTTATAATGCATCTCATGATCAGTTGCATTTGTTTATAATGCATCTCATGATCAGTTGCATTTGTTTCTATTACATCTGATTAGCATTTATATATGTTTCTATTAGATCTCGTGATCAGTTGAATATGTTTCGGTTATATCTCATGATCAGTTGCATTTGTTTGTTTGACATCTTAAGATCACTTTCACTGGAAACTTTCAAACGACTTGTAAAAATTCATCTTTTTTTATCTTTTTAAATAAGTAATTTGCTGTATCATTTATTTCTTTCTTTATATCATTGCGTATATGATTATTTATGTATATTATTATGTACTAGATGACAACCCGGCTTCGCTCGGGTGAAAAACTTGAACAAACAATATGACTTATAACACACACACACTTATCATAATTTTACTTGATCACCATCTTTACGAAGAGATCCTTCGCTGCATCAATTTTTTACAATCATGACAATGATTACCAAATGCAAGGAGCATAGATGAAGGAATGATCGCTTCGCTCTGAGCGAAAACTTATCCTTCATCTATGGCAAGGAAATTAGGCTGATATCAAAATGATGAAGGTCAAGCAAAACAATTATGAGAATGATGGGTGTAAACAATATCCCAAAGTAATTGCTCAAAACTTAATGAATAAGTACTGAAAATGTATCTATACATTCTGATAAAACGAAAAGAAAGGCAACGTCAACTTTAAAGATTAGGTATGGCAAGTATTATCTATCTATCAGCCGTAGGACGTCCACAGCTGGACATAAGGCTCATAGATTTCCAATAAGGCCGGTTGGTGATATATTATGATGTACTTTATGTAGCCTGTATCCTTTGCTTCTCCAGTGTAGTCTGATTACTACATACACAAAATTAAACATTAAGTAGGTACCTAACCTTCGGTTAGGTACTAACCTAGTATATTAGATATCTGTGGTACTAACCAAAGGTTCAAACCTTAACGTGACTACGACAGTGACTATTTTGATACAATATTATCAAAAATTATTAAAACTTAATACTTGACACTGGCAAATGCACCACAATGCGACGCCAAAACATAAAAGAATTCACTGCTCAAGATCAGTGATGCCAATTTAGCATTTTTATGCTAAATTTAGCATATTTTCATCTTGTTTAGCATATTTATTTGCAATTTAGCATACGTCATATTTTTAGCATGTAAAATAATTGTACAGTAAGTTTTTTACCATTAAAATTACAACCTTTAAATGCTATTTTATACTTATAAGATTCGACTTAAAAAGGGCAAGGAAATGCTGCTAGTCTTACGCAGTTCCAGAGAACGCACTACGCTCTGTAGGTACCAAGGGGAGTTATACAGTCTGAGCAATGACTCAACCTTGTCTTCGAGCTCATTAGTGGTCGATGAAGACCAAGATACTTACATTTTAATTGATAACATAATAATAGGTCATAGTCGATTAAAACACATATTTTGTTAATTAATAATAATTTTATAATTATGTTATGTTTCATTTCATATTGAAAATTTTTAGCATGTTTATATAGCATTATTTTGTCACAATTTTAACACCATTTTAGCAAATTCTTTATTTGTGGTGTTGGCAACACTTCTCAAGTTATGTCATCCGTCATCCGGTGTCAATATGGACACCGTGTTTTTGTTTGTCAGCACCGTTATAATTTATTAATAAAATACTCAATAATCCGAATTTTCCGGATATATGTTGTCGACTCGAAATCATTATTTTTTTATGTTTTATCATTCAGATAAAGTTTCAATCGAGTCTACCGTACCCCTTGACGAAATTATTAATATAGATGTTTATATTATAGTAGTAGTAGTATAATTTTTGTGCTAGGTATAATATGTAGTATTATTATGTATGTTTATAATATAGCTTTTTCCTTTTGAGTATCACATTATTGTTCTCCCGTGATATATTTTAAGATCATTTCTTTCCGTGCATGGGTTGCCTGGAAGAGATCGCTTCCAGCGATAAGGCTGCCGTGAGCTACACTAATAAGTTTTTCATGTATTACTGTTGTCTTATATTTTACTGTGTACAATAAGGTAATTTCTATTCTATTCATATATTTCTATTACATCTCGTGATAATTCGAATATGTTCTAACACATCTTATAATCAGTTCCATAATATATGTTCTATTTCATCATAATAATTACTGTCAATGGTGCTGTTACACTCTAGGTATGTTATTCTGGAGAATACTATTCTGGATACAGAATTCTTTTTCTTTCAGCTTTTTAAATGGGTTATCTAAACGTGTTTCTTTAATTAATAAATAGGAGAAAAACCGATTCTCCTGTACTTTTTTTTTTTATTTAGTGACGCGAATTGTCCGCTACATAGGTATTTTGTGATGATTCGCATGATTTTCTTTTTTCGAATGATTTTCTTTTCTAAGAAAATCATGCGAATTAGCAAAAAATATGTAGTGGACAGTTGATTTTAAGAGATATTGTAAAGAAAGATTTCGCTAAATTTTACTATAGCAGTTTAATATGAGTAGTTTTCCAACAGCTCTATAACATTAGTGACATTTTTTTAGCACCTAGAAAAATGGAATAGTAAATATCACCTTAAATGCAGTATTAAGTATCGTCTAGAAGGGCTTAAGCCTATTCGGTGTTACAATCAAACAGTATTTTAAAGAATAATTTTCTTTATTACGCTTTACGCTATTTTCTGTCACGCTGGCCAAATGCGGGTTAGAGATAAATATTACCAAACAAACATTCCCTGTAACAACACAGTCTCATCGACGAATAAAGACACTGATGTTAATTAATCATCTCATTATGTACAGCTACATTGTTCGGAATATTTTAAAAGTATCAATGCACGCTATGCACCAAACAAGATACATTAGCATATTTAATTAACAGTCGTTGTGCACCATTTAAATGCCACAAGTGTATAATTTCATCTTACTACCTTGTCGAAATAATGAAATGTTTTAATGGTTAAAGCAGCGTCTAATTTTTTAGAATTTTAACTGTTGTATTTATTTAAAGTGTATTAACTAACTAACAAACTGATTTTTAGACATTCTTGTGTAATTTTACGTTTGATTGATTATGTGCACCTACTTAATTTAAATGATAAAATCAAATAAAGTGTATTTATAATTATTTTAGGGTTTTACATATTAGAATATTTATTACTAGTTTTTACCCGCGGCTTCGCCCGCATACGCAATATATCATTATAATTATTCTATGTGTTATTCTGATATATAAGCTTATTGTAAAGTTTCATCTCAATCTATTCAGTAGTTTTTGCGTGAAAGAGTAACAAACATCCATTCATCCATCCTCACAAACTTTCGCGTTTATAATATTAAGTAGGATGTAGTGTAAACTATACTATTTATAAACTGTGAGACATGCTTGTCTTTTTAAAAATATCACAGATAATGATAAAACACATCCTATTAATGTATATAATATATATCCTACTAATATTATAAAAGCGAAAGTTTGTATGTATGGATGTTTGTTACTCCTTCAACAAAAAACTATTGAACGGATTGAGATGAAACTTTGCTATAGTAATGTTTATACATACATCAGAATAACACCTAGGCTATAAATTATACAGATATTGCGTGAAACGAAGTTCGCCGGGTCAGCTAGTAGCTAATATTGAAACAACGATTATACAGAGAATGATCCGTAAGTAAAGTCAGTAGTGGACGTACTAAATCTGAAATTACGATGATTATGAACAAATAAAATTAATTGGACATGTTCTTTGACAAAATCCTACAATAGACGTGTGCATAATGCCTTTATTGCATACCTCTCAGTCAATTGAGACCAAGTATCATTCTACTTTCGACTTTCGCACAAAATGAACAAGGAAAAACGAACCGGTGCGCAATATGCCTTGTGGGTAACTAATGCGGATATGTATTGTGCTGTGAAAGGAAAATTGTTAGTGCCGTAACACGCGTCGACAATGAAAGTGTCAATAAAATGGGAATTATAGCTCTAGGTGAATAATCAGAAATGTTTGTCATGAAAGAAATCGACATTATGTCAATCGTGTTTGTGTAATTGAAATGGGTAGCGTTTTGTTTTAACGGACCATACTGTTCCGGCCTTATAATATCTAATCCACTACTAAACATAGACCTACCCAAGAAAGGCGATTGGGTTTTATTAACTTCGCTTGCCTAGCAAAACTTGGCGGATTATTATTAAGAGATTCGTTTAATTTATTAGAATGGGTATGTAATAATTATGTTCTTTATAGAGCCATCGTGTAATGATATCAATGATGCGAAAAATTACTGCTCATTTCTTATCAAACTTAGGTATAAAAATATTTTTCTTAGTATGGCTATGAGAAAGTACCTATCACACAGACTGTATTTCCTTTTTTTATTCAATGGGGTAGTATAAAGGATTTGTCATACCGGATGCGTTCTGCAGTCTGCGGTCAGGTCAAATTGTACGCGGCCCGCATTATGTGTAAACAACGCTGTCGGTCTCAATATATTTTGTATAGGTAGGTATGCGACCTGACCGTGCGGTCACGAGGAAGGAACGTAAGAAACCTTACGGGCAGGTATGTATTTACCGGTTTCCCTGCCCGGACAACTGACCGACAATGTTGACCGCAGACCGCAAAACGCATCCAGTGTGTCAAATCCTTAGAACACTAACTCTATATTTTATTTTGTATCACTGAGGTGAATATTCTGTTTTCTACTAGACTCGTGGTAATCGATCACTTTCTTCCCTCTATGAATAAAACTTTTATAATACTCGTGCCTAGATATAATAATTTTGATAGCAATAAACTTATCTTCAATAAAATTTAAATAAACCGTTATCATAATATACATTTTATTACTTCCTATATGTCTGAATACATACGAGTACGAACCTACTTTTCCACAATCTCTCGATTGTTCGCTTAATTATAAGTAATTTGCTCAACATAGTAAGCAGTAGGTAAACAAGTTGTAAGACTTATCTGCAAACTTAATTAACCCAGATCTCTACGAGTATGTTGTAAAATCATAATAGATCACAACACAACCAATTACACTTTAATGATTAACAAGTTCAACCCCTGTCGCTGTTGCCGTATTAAACATTGAATTTTGACCCTTACGTCTTAGATTATAAGATTCTAACAATTTTCCATAATGCACTGAGAAAATCGTAATGCTACTTGTCTTAGTCTAAGTATAATAAAGAATGCTGCAATTGGCTATTAAAACAATAGTGCAAATAAACCCATTTGAAATTTTGACTAGCTTCTGCATACAGTTTCATCTGCATAAAAAAGGCAAAAAACTTATTCTAGATCTCCATGCTTACTTCAAGTAATAAATCTAGATCTAATCTTGAATAAGTCTGTAGAATAAGGTTAATTCCCATGGATCCACATACTATTTTTTTTTTTATTTCGAATAGGTTCGCGTTTGATTACACACTGCCTGTTGATGAGGAGATGTACGGTCTAGGGTGTAGCACGCCTACCTAGAAGATACCTATTTACTCGGGATTTGAAGACACCCACGTTGTTCTTTAACGGGAAGACAGACCCAGGCAAAGCGTTCCACATTCTGGCTGTCCGTGTGTACCTCTAAGAACTTTAGCACCACACGTGTTCAATGATATATTTTTATGTTCAGAAATATTGCTGGAAGTTACTCTCTTAACCCGTCGCGACAAATTAAGTTTGCTCATGCTTATCCGTTGAATAACGAGCAATTCGTGGTACTTACGTCTCCAGGCAAACTCATAGAATCAAATCTTTGAAATTTTTCATGACAGTTATAGATGAACTAAGTCTCTCCTTTAAGATAAAACTCCCTCCAATAAGATCACTTAACCCGGCAAGGATGAGGAGGGGTCATTATGACCCTGTTCATCTTGTTTCGGGCACAGATTTTTATTCTGTGGTCGTATGTTACTGAAAAGCATAGTAGCTGTAGCTCATGAACCATTCTTCATGTTGAAAAACATAATTTGACAGTAAGTCTCCTGGTTTGGGAGGCAGGTGAGTCCAAACACCGCACAGGGTCATCTTGACCTTTCTTCGTACGCGGCGTATTTGCAGTTTTGCTTTGATCTAGCCCATTCTACAAATTTTCAGTGTTACCCTCGTATCGGGTCATCTGTCCGCTTTGTGATTTTCTCTTCCTACGCCTCGCTTGCCGGTTCATGATCTCCACTCGAGAGAGTCTTGAGGTGCCAGGTTCATCAGTCCTGCCTGCGTATTATGTGCCCCACCCACTGTCATTATTTACATACTCTTTCTATTTTCTTATTGTCAACTTATAATCTTTGTAATACACTAAGCATTAAATAACTTTAATATCTTTTGTTCTACAATATAAACTGCAAGTCAGTAATACAACATTTTTTTATGTATTTTAATTTATGCGGATGGATTTTGAGGTTATCTCGTTGCGTATCAGCGAGTGCATTGCGTAATGATGTAATGCTGCCGCGTGTGGATGTTGTGCAAAGTTATGTTCTAGAACTTTAAACTACCCTACGCAATTTCAACATGGTACATATAATCGGCGCCTCACAAGTCGGCGGATGGGAAGTTAGGCGCAGAACGCTGCGCAAAAGGTAAAATATAGGCATGCTCGGGAGCCAGAGAGACGAGACGCCCTCATGCCTCCTGCGCGCTCCCTACACCCGTGCTTACCACTACGCCACTTGCGTCGGCATTGTGCACACATGCGCAATAATTAGCGAATTACGGCGAAGTGTCATCTGCGGCTAACTTCTCATCCGCCGACTTGTGTGGGGCTACCTATACTTACTCTACCTAAAAGCTCTGGCGACTTAGTGGGAGAGTAAATCTAATCGCTTTAAAATCAATGATGTTTTGTGAGTTGAGAGCCCTGGCCAGTACTAATGAAGTTATGTACGGGTTTTCTGTTAGTTAAATTTTGGGTAGATATCTCGAAACATGCGTTAGGAGTATTTAGAAGGTATACATATGTCCATCAATCCCCAACTATGCCAGCACGACGAGAATGTGAAATAAAAATTGAAATCAAATGAAACTGTTTATTCAACAGACAATGTCCACAATAAATTAAAGTTACACATTAAATTAAATTAAAATTAATTACAATGAAATTGAAAAGGGCCTTATCGCGTTATGAGAGAAAATAAACTTTTAATTTTCATCTAATTTCTTTGTCGATCATATTAAGGAAAGTAGTCTCAGCCTCCTGATGTTTTCATGCACCGAAAAGCCAGTAGTGGGAAAAATTCGTACTTCAAAAAAATTATTTCATTTGAATCCCGAACCATAGACAAGTCATAGACGTCTTATTTACTCTAATTAACGTCATTTTACATACATTAATTAAAAATTTAATAGCATGCATAATTTATATTTATATTAACGCATTTAAAAGGTTATCAGCTTAGGTGACAGATTTACTAAGATTATCTAGAATGTCAGTGTGTAAGTAGGTCACAATTCCGCGCGTACCACGAGTGTTACTAGTCCTATTAATAGAATACGATCTTTGTATATCGTAAACCGCGAGCCTTGATCTGCACGTGCAATTGACATGTGCATTAAGTACAAGTATTAAATTGTGTTTGCCTTTCGCTAGCGTAAGTAGGGCTTAGATTTTTACTGAACCTTCTAACGCTCAAGTTTTTTATTCCTTCCACCCAAAGTCCTTTTAAAAAGAAACACATTTTTTCAAAAGGAACATAATATGTAAATACTTAGCTTACGTTTCGTACGTAAATTGGTACTTTCTATATGGGTATGTAGGAAAAATGGAGATTTTTTTAGGCAATAAATGTTTTTTTTTGTAGAATACTATTTTTAGTTGCTATGACCGGCTATTACTATTGAACCAACTCTATAATTGCGAATAAAATTCAATACTTACTTACATTTTGTTTGGAATAGTGCTGATATTTTTCGGGACCGTTGCCGTTCCTTTGATAAAACTTCACTATGATAAGTAAGTACAAATTTAGCATCGTCGCTAGGTGGCGTGTTTGTCAGCCTTTTACCGGATACATTTCGGAGAGTGCGCCCAGGAATTGCACAATCTGGTCCCCCCTGCCCCTTTCTTCTATCGTACGGCTAGACAGACGCGAACAAAGCGCCACCCTTTTATGGTGGACATTCCGCGGGTTAGAACCAAGCGTTTCGAATCCTCATTCCTCATACGAACAGCAGGAATGTGGAACGCTTTGCCTGGGTCTGTCTTCCCGTTAAAGTACAACGTGGGTGTCTTCAAATCCCGAGTAAATAGGTATCTTCTAGGTAAGCGTGCTACACCCTAGACCGCACATCTGCTTAACATCAGGCAGTGTGTAGTTAAACGCGAACCTATTCGAAATAAAAAAACAAATAAAAACCTTCGTACATGTCCGTTATTTAGAGAAACTCTCCGTAATTATCGAAATCCTGTATAGGCTGAATCATATATAAATCGGCAGATGTAAAGTTAGCTACAAGCGTCTCAATATCCAATTTCGTAAAGCTACAGGGACTACGTCCAAGGAGTCGAGCGCCACGAATTCGCAAATATTAAAGTTAGGCGAATAGTGCAGTGTGACATATTACTATTGGATATTTCGCAGCTTGAAGCTAACTTCACATCCGCCGACTTGTGTGATTCGGCCTATACCGATATCGTCTTAGCGGTTGTTCCAATAAGTAGTGCGCCACCGCCTCGGCTGAGCAAGGTGCGTAATTGTCGTCCAATTAGTCGGGATATAACGAGCGGTTTTACGTCCGTATTACCGCCTGGTATGTGGCGCGAGCGCAACCACGCTGACCCACACATTCTGCTAGCCGGAGATGCGGTGGCCTTATTTTTTGAAAAGCATCTGAAAACTGAGATGCGTTTCAGTGTACATTTGTACTATGAAATGCCTGTTTACAACTTTGTTTATGTATTTTTTATAAATACGCGCCGGATGCATCGTTTCCAACCGCATAATTGATTTTCTAAAGAGACAGCTACGCTCTACAGTTGATTATGACATTTTTAACACCGCACTTTTAAACTCCGCAGCAGGGCTGCTGTTACCGACGTATGTTTTATTTTTTGGCTTCGTTGTCGTAACTCCCAATCATAAATCAAATTTGAATCGTTTTTTTTTAAATCTGGTACTTTCGAGGTAGATCTATACTTTATTCCAATTAAATCATTGACATTCTAGGCTCCAAATGCCAGTACCTACCTGATAACTATGTTACTCAGCATGGCTATGTTACTTTCGGCATTTTTGATGGGATCGTCAACTCTAGATCTCCTGTTGAATAATACATTTTAATAAGTTGATACTTATATAATACGAATAAAATAAATCCTACTAATATTATAAACGCGAAAGTTTGTGAGGATGGATGGATGGATGGATGGATAGATGGATGGATGGATGGATGGATGTATGGATGTTTGTTACTCTTTCACGCAAAAACTACTGAACGGATTGAGATGAAACTTTGCAATAATATAGCTTATATATCAGAATAACACATAGGCTATAAATTATAATGATATATTGCGTATGTGGGCGAAGCCGCGGGTTAAAACTAGTAATATATAATACGAACCTGAATCTGAAATAAAAAAAAAAAATAATGAAATAAAAGAAATGTCCTTCATAGAGCATCTCTCCCGGAATGTTCATAAGCTCTCCGACTAGATATTTCTTCATTCTTCCCGTTAAGCTTGTAATAGGAACACTCACAGTGCGTGAAGAGCCTAAAAACTGCAAATATGCTTTATAGACTTAATGTTAGTGATTGGAATTAGGTAATTTACTGGACAGAACAAAAGTTACCAAGCTAGCTTCTTATATCTGTTAGCTTCAGTGCTTCATGTATGTATGTTGAAACACATTGTTAATACGTTGTATAGGCCAAATTAAACTTCTTGGCGACTGATGTTACCTACAAGCTGCGTTCCTGTATACATAAAGTACTCTTTGACTGCGGATAATCTAATCCTGACTTAGCTGCGCGAGGATTGTATTTTATCCGCAGCTTGTAGCTACCATCACAGCCGCCAAGAAGTTTGATTCCGCCTGTACTGTACTGTATCAGCCTTTTTAATAGTTCACTGCAGGACGTAGGCCTAACCACGAAGGGTGGTTGGGCCATATCCACCACGCTGGCCCAGTGCGGATTGGTGGATTCACATACGTCATCGAATTTCTTCTACTTCACATATGCAGGTTGCCTCACGAAGTTTTCCTTCACCGAAAAGCCGGTGGTGTTAAATTCCGTACATAAATTCCAAAAAAAACTCATTGGTACGGGACCTGGATTTGAACCCACGAGTTCACGATTGTAAGGCGGGTGTTACCACTAGACCACCACGGCTTCCGTGATTGCGCCTATACAACAACAATTAGAAAAAAATTAAATGGTAGAGCTCATAGTGTTAGAGTGATTGTTTACAGTAGAATAAGTTGCGAGATGGAAGGCCCGGTAGTCTGTCTCCAACGATAGAATAAGACGGACGTTTGTATAACCTAGTACAATAAATAGTAATTCCGAGCATACAGTGTTTGATTATTCGACTCTACGCCTTATAATAGCGTAGCTTGACTACGCGGTTATTACCGATCATCAAAGAGCAGCAACGTTCATTACGATCAGAATTCGGGTGGGTAGCCACGTGTGGCACAAGTCGGCACAACTGAGCGCTACTGCTAGACTACACTTAAATCGCAAATATTTTTCCTGTTTAGGTAATCCGAGGTTTTGTAGAAAATCTCTAGACTTCGTTTTGCAACCTGGTCTGTACGAACTTCCTTGCTTCTCTCGTTTTCTTAATTCTTTTAGTTCTTGTTATTTCTCGTGCTCTATTCGTGATTTCGCCAAGAGACATTTTTATGTTCATGTTAATTCGAGCTTGCTCTACTAATTTATATTTCTATACGTATGACTTGCTGTTAGCCTGAGTAGTAATATTTTGAAGATATAGCTAGATTTGTCAAATACTACTTATGCCTTACCGATGGGGCAGTAAAGATTAAGCACCCTCTGCAGTCATTCTTAGACTTCATTTTGTTTAGCTCTTAAGATAGTTATTTCCAACCATTCATCAGCCATTTGACGTCCACTTCTGGTCATGGGCCTTCCCTGTGGATCTCTTATAAAACCGGTTGGAGGTGGCCTGCATCCAGCGTGATCATGCAGTCTTGATGAGATCATCTGTCCACCTTGTAGTTGGGCGATATATGCTGCGCTTGCCGCTGTGGATTTATTTGCGTGTTATTATTTGAATTCCTTTCGTTTTCAAAAACGATTTCATTCAAGCGTATCCCTCGTATCGAATGTGCAACATTGCAAGATTGCAACCGTTTCAATTTGGTACGTCGCTTACAACGTCGCATCTTCAGGTGTTTTTGCTTTACTTTCTCTACTTTCCAGCGGGTGGTATAATTACCAGATATAATTAATTACGTTCATTACGTGGTGCCCATAATTTGTAGGCGATGTAAATGAGCATAATTTTATATTGCGTACTTTACTTTCATTAGTAGGGTTCAAGAACTTTTGATGAAAACAGTTTCGTTTTCTTTCCAAATGGCTCGTATAATGTTATTAAAATTTCTCGATCTAGAGATATTTAAATGAAATACCTTAAATTTAGACTAAGTAAGTTGTTAGTACCCCTTATTCACGCACCAAACAAAATCGCCTAAGAACTGAACTGCTTATAGAATAGATCTGATATTAGAAACAAAGTAACAAATAACTTGTATAGATTATACATCTTTAAAAATATCACGGTGTGTAAGAGATGCTTTATACAGGTTATTTCTTCTCACAGTGCCTTGCCGTTCGTCTTACTTTTTAGTTGCCTTGTACGCCTACCATATCCTAGGATAACATTGTACTTATTTTATCAGTCCAATTTCAAGCTTCATCTCGTTGAAAAATTGCTCATAGTTAGTCAAACTACAAAGTTAGCCTAAAATATTTCAATTGTCTAGAATAAACCCTGTATAGAGTAATATTCTTTTATCTAGAGATCTATTGGGGTGAATGGCGCCAAACTCTAAACGCTAGGATCATAAAATCATGCAAATGGCTTCCTCATATCATTAGTCTATTACGTAAAAAATTAACAACCAAACAATCTTTCGTCACTGGACCAAAACATCCATAAATCATCCTTTTTTGCGTAATTGGGAAAAGTGAAGTTTTTAATAGATATATTTAGACATTTACGTTTTTTCGTGTAATTTACCGCAGCAGGAAGCACACGTGCAGATCTGCATTTATATCAAAACTATTCACTCTATTTAACGTACTTTCAAACAATTCTTAATTAATGTTTTTATACTGCGAATACCATCTCTTGGCTGTGCTTGTTACGGAGTATATTAACAGAATGGCTTGTCTGTTAAATTGTGTAACACCCACACCAGCGTAATGAAAGCAAGTTATTGCTGTACACACAACTGCTCTCTATCTTTGCCGAAAAGATTCTCTATGTTTCTCATTCGCTGGTTGATGACTGATAATACAAAAAAGTTACTGAAAATACTAGAGAACACCGTTTCTCATATATTTGTTCGGACACTAGTGTTTTTTGTCACTGTGAGTGTTATTGAGGCCTGGTCACAGAGGCCTTTTCTTTACCCGGCGCGACCCTTACATATACGTTTATAAATGTAGCTAAAAACCATACACCTGAAAAGGTACATGGTGTTGTATGGGCGCATATGAATAAGCAATTTGGTGTGCTATGTAAAACAAACATACATAAGGAAAATTGTGACCCATACCAAACTCAAAATATCATAGATTTTCAAACAGAAGAAGCCTGCCAAGAAGCTGCTCAGGGGCAAGAACCTGCACCTAGGATTTATAAGCGGAGCTTGGTTCATTTAGCTGCAAAAAAGCTGTTCCTCTATGTAACTATATGGATGGTACTTACTGACGTTAAGAATCATTATCAGTAGGTTGTTCCATCATGGAACTATGTTTGGAATTAGTGTAAACTCAAAATTAACACTAGTTCCATTATTCCGAGATCCATTTGAAATGGAACTAGTGTTGTAAATTTTTAACAGTAGTTCCATCATGGAACTGTTTATGGTACTAGTGTCGATGAACCCAAAATAGTGCGCTATGTCGTGTATGTCGAAAATACCCTATAGATCGAAACGTGTCTCATCCCGCAAGTGACGATGTACACAATGGCATTGACAAATAAGTCACTGTGACAAAAATCACTTGTGCGCGCTTACTTAGTTGAGCTACTGGCTACACAGGTGCACACTGCTATCATTATAATAGCGTGCGTCGGCTGACGTGATGCAGGCGTAATGCAGGGCGCCCAGTTCCAACATATCTGGGGTGCAACGACGCGCCACTCATTTTCTAATAACACTCTTTATTCACATTTATAATCTGCCGCTATTGGGAAGCGATCTTGATGATTAACTGTTATTTTTAACCGACTAAAAAAAAGGTTTTCAATTCGATTATATGTTTTTTGTATGTATGTTACGCGGATACTCAGCCAATTATGTTTTTAGGGTTCCGTACCTCAAAAGGAAAAAACGGAACCCTTATAGGATCACTTTGTTGTCCGTCTGTGTGTATGTCAAGACCCTTTATCTCGGGAACGCGTATAGATATCGAGTTTAAATTTAAACTGTATACGTATATCTATGACGTCTTGCAGTTGTGTAAAAGAAAAACTTCTCAGATATCGTGTAAAAAAGTTAGAGCCGTTAATGTCGTAAAAAACCGCATATTTCGACACTCACAATAATCAAAACCTACAGGGTACTTCCCGTCGACATAGAAATGAAATTTGGGAAGAAGCATTGTCTCAGAGTACACATATAGGAATAAATCTGAAAACTGTACATTTTTATATAGGTACGAGTAAATCACAAAAAATAGGGCCTCAAAATTCACAAAAAATGGGTTCAAAATTCAAAGTGAGTAAATCGTATCATGTAAGGTATCATATAAAAGAATTTCATTAGCGCATGTTAAAACAGGTTTTTAATTATTTTAACAATACATATGTAATTAAGTACATATGTATTGTTTCGATGCATGACGAGAAAAGTGAAAAAAAAACTTTTTGGTCGATGGTTCTAGTATAGAGATTATAACAAGTCACTTCCCAATTTTGTGAAATTTTCTGGTTTTGTACGGACCCTCGGTGTGCGAGCCTGACTCGCACTTGACCGGTTTTTTTTGTTTGTTTGTTGATAGGTCGGATAAGTTGTTACATTGATCGGTGCGAACTATTCATCTGTACACGGTTGAAGTCGGTTATGCGATTTTCGGTAAAAAAATATTATTACGATTAACACGATTACGAGATTCCAAAAGAGTTTGCGTGGTGGTTGCATGGCTGCAGAGTTTCTAGGCCGCCTAAAGGCCTGAAGAGGGATGTGATACACCAACATACTTGCTTATAATCGATGTTAGCTATAGATTGAAACACACAACTTAGCGTCTATGATATTAGCTACAAGCTGCGGATAGCCCAATCCTGACTGAAGCTCGCTTAATCTGCAGCGCCTCGGGCATGTTCGCGGAAGTGCGAACCGACTGCTTCCACGCGACCATGCGCAAGCGAGCCGCTTCCCTGGTGCGCAGAGTACGGGCCAGCTCCAACGCTGTCCTGGCGATGATCGCTACTAGATGGGACTGTCCTTTTCTTCGGCATTGCTCCAATAGACATGTTGCAATACCAGTGCCGAAGAGAAGGTACATATAAGTGAATACACATGCCTTGATTTTATAATTATGTATTTTATGTTATTGTTGACTGTTACTGACATGATTATTTTATTTAATTATTTTAATTTTTCTGAAATTGATATTGCTGTGCTATAATTTGAATTTTGTTATGATGACTTATGTGTAATTTTGTATTCTTATTCTCTGCCAATATGGGCCCTACATGCCTGAAATAAATGAATTTTATTTTTATTTTATTTATTTAATTTTTATTTAATATCTGCTCGAGGCTCGGGTTATCCGCAGCTTGTAGCTAACATTACATCCACCAAGTTGTATGATTTGACCTATAACTAAATAATTCGAGCCCCAAGACACAAGCCGCGTGCTTAGTTTGGGGTTCACTGCACCAATGTATACTTGCCTTACCATGAATTCATTCAGCTTTATCTCATAACTATGGTATTGCACGTAATTGTATCTGTGTATTTCATTGTAAGCTTTCTAGGAAATAAACTTTCTTTCTTTCAATTGTTAACATTGTAGCGATGTCATCGTCGACGTCATTATTTATCCCACTGCTGGGTATATAGACTTATTTCTTACTGTAACATGCGCCAATGTTTTGTGTCAATCGTGTCCAGGCTCGGTACGCTAGAAATTATAGTTACGCGTAAGTAACTAAAAACAAAAGTTGCAGTAGCTGGAATGCCTTAAAAATGTATATCAAACAAGTTAAACAAGTTTTTTTTTCTAAATTCATAGACCGCAACATTACTTGACAACAAGCAAGGCGTGGTCGTAATACTAAACGTACAACATACAAGAATGTTCTTTCACGCTAGGATTGCTATAGTTGAAACAGCTATGTAATTAGACAAATGAAAAGTTTTAAAGTAATTTGAGAGTTTTATTAAATTAAGTACCCATAGGCCGAATTATAGAAGTCAGCGGATGTGAAGTTAGCTACAAGCTGCATGAAACCCAATCATCGCGCAGCTTTATGTGAGCTTCAGTTAGTATTGGATATTGCGCAGCTTGTACTCGTAGCGAACTTCACATCCGCCGTCTTGTATGATTCGGCCAATATCACGCTGTAGGGAGATGTAAGAGTCTGTAGGCAATGGTGGTCAGTAGGCAATTCGGCCTATATCTACATTTATTCTGAAGGATTTTTAAAAAACACGAACATAGCTCCTTACTAGGATTCCCTGTGTCGGAAATACCACAAAATACGACACAAAAGTACGCAGAAATGTTCCTATGAAGAAACATTCTATTGCTCTATGTGTAGTTCACAATAAAGCATCTCGTATATTTGTAGATATTCCACTGAGAAAAAAATCGCCACTAAATATTACAAAAGTGCTTTGTATTTGGCGAAAACACTAAATTTTAGTATAATTTAGCAAAGTTTTGCTGTATTTACAATTTTTATTATTTTTTACTAACAGTTTTGTTTTTGTAATTGTAATTCCTAAAATACGATTTTAGTAAATGCAGATATTGCAAAAGTTTAATATTTATTACAAATTTATAGTAAATATTGTTAGAGTTTTGTAAATTCCGCAAATTCGATTACTATTTTCAAGAAAAGGTAGTTGTGTTTCTAACAGTTTACCTATTTTGTAATTCTAAGTAATACTTTTAATCAATTTTAAAAAACGTTTGTAATTTTAAGAATTTACTATAGTTGATACAACAAAAATATTTAGTTTTACCTTTTTGTAATTCCAAGCAACACGCTTTATTTATTTCAACACGGGTTTGTAATTTTTAGAAAATATAAAATTATTGATACAAGAAAAGATTTAGTTTTTACCTTTTGTAATTCCAAGCATCTCGTTTTATTAATTTCAACATGCATTAGTAATTGTTAGAAAGCACTTTAATTGGTACAACAAAAATATTTTATTTTACCCTTTTTGTAATTCCAAGTAACATGTTTTTTAATTTCAACACGCGTTTGTAAATATTAGAAATAACTGTAATTGGTACAACAAAAATATTTAGTTTTTCCCTTTTTGTAATTCCAAGTAACACGCTTTATTAATATCAACACTCGTTTGTAATTATTAGAAATAACTTTAATTGGTACAACAATAATATTTAGTTTTCCCCTTTTGTAATTCCAAAGAGCATGCTTTATTAAAATCAATGCACGTTTGTGATTTTTAGAAAGAACTTTAATTGGTACATCAAAAATATTTTGTTTTACCCTTTTTGTAATTACAAGCAACATGCTTTATTAATTTCAACACCCGTTTGTAAATATTAGAAATAACTTTAATTGATACAACAAAAATATCTAATATTTCCCTTTTTGTAATAACAAGCAACACGCTTTATTAATTTCAACACTAGTTTGTAATTATTAGAAATAGCTTTAACTGGTACAACAATAATATTTAGTGTTTACCTTTTTGTAATTCCTAACAACATACTTTATTAATTTCAACCCACGTTTGTGATGTTTAGAAAGAACTTTAATTGGTACAACAAAAATATTTAGTATTTCCGTTTTTGTAATTCCAAGCAACATGCCTTATTAATTTCAACACGCGTTTGTAAAAATTAGAAATAACTTTAATTGGTACAACAATAATATTTAGTTTTCCCCTTTTTGTAATTCCAAAGAACATGCTTTATTAATTTTTTACACACGTTTGTGAAATTTATAAACAACTTTACTCAAGTTGAGTAAAGAATATTGATACAACATAATTATTTAGTTTTTCCCGTTTTGCAATTCCAAATAACACGCTTATTTAACTTTAACACACGTTTGTAAAATTTAGCAAGAACTTTATTTGGTACAACAAATATAATTAATTTATCCCTTTTTGTAATTCCAAGGAACACGCTTTAATTATTATGAGCTTCCAGTGGCTTCGCTCGCGTGGCCTACAGGAATCAAAATATGACGTACTGTTTTTTCAGAAACAAACATTATAAGCGCTCTTACGATAATAATCTCAATTGAAATTACAAGATGACAAAATTCCCAAACAAAGCATTATTGCTTTTCAACAACAAACAAAGTTATAAAATTGTCAAAATTAGCCGTAAAACGTAAACTTATCGCCTATAACAATAGCAAATATTAGATCATAAGTAGTAGTAAGTAACAATATTTTTCCCAGAACAAATTATAATAAAATGATTTTACGCTATGGCAAGTCTTGAGTAAAGAGTAAAAAAGATGAAGAATAAGCATAGCTGCTAGATTCTAAACGCTTACAAATAAAAAGCAAATTTTTGGCTTTAAAATTTAATAAGGTATGGTTAAATATATGAAGCTATTAAACGGAAACGGAAAATAGTTTACGTTTACTATCAAAAGTCATGGTATGGGCACTGAAGTTACTGGAATAATAGACGAGATAAGTTTACACTTTATTACTCGAAAAATCTCAAATTAATACTTATGCATTAATTCTAATTGCATTAATTGGCATTAAGATTTTTTCTGATGTCGCTTTTTCTGTTCCCGCCAACGTCGTTGAAATATTCTTATTTGACGGCTTTGGCTTTGGTTTCAGTAATTCAGTACACTGAGTATCATACGAGTACTTCGTAGGGTTTGACATGCTCATAGGCGATTAGTACTATGTACTTACTTACAAAAAAAAACCATCGCGTTGGTACCTAGATAGGTACTGGTATAGACAAGTATTGGTATCTGATATACCACTGGTTTGGAAGATGAAAAAAAAAATTATTTACCTTGTTTTGTACTTACAAGCGTGGGTTTAATCATTTTCAAAACACGATTGTTATTTGTATTGAAAGGAAGAATAATTTCAAACATGAGGCTTTATTAATTTCAAGACACTATTGTAATTTTACTACAATACTTTAGTTAATGCAACAGAAACATCTAGCTTTTGGTCTATTTTGTAAATCCAGCAATAAGCTAAGTAATTTCAACGAAATGTTTTGTTATTTCCAGTAAAGTGTCCGGTGTGTTTTGCTTTATGAATACGATCCCGCCTTTTCAGCAGCCATTTCGTAGTTGCTCGCAGTAGAGTAAACATGGAGAGTGAAGTTCAGTACCAACAAACTGTGTTTTACCAACAGATTTAAACACTGTGAGTGACAATTGACAATCTTACCCAGGAGTCATTGTTATAACAGCTATACAGTCATCTTACTGAGTAATTGGGGTCTCAGTGAGAATACGATCCCGCCTTTCCAGCAGCCATTTCGTCGTTGCGTGCAGTAGAGTAAACATGGAGAATGAAGCTCAGTGCGTACCAACTAACTGTGTTTAATAGTGTAGTGTCATAAGTACAGATTTAACCAGTGTAAGTGAAAATTGACAATTTTACCCAGAATCTACTGAGTAACTGGGTATCTCCGTGAATACATTATACTCGCCGGCAATGTAAATTATGTTTTCTTGTACATGTGGCTGTTTCGTGTGTTATATTATAAATGTGTAATACTTAATAAATATCTAATATGACTTCACTTGAATCTTTATTTTTATGTTTGCAATTATTATTCACCTTGTAACTTACATTTAGATTTTTTAGTTTATAACCTTAGATTCGTTTTGTAAGATATGTAACTCAAGTAGTTTCAATAGCTTAATTTTGTATTATCTAGTTGGTTTTTGTAATGTCTAGTTTAGTTCTGTGATATCTACTTAATAAACCCTTTCCATAAAAAAGTTATAAAACACTTCAAATTGAAATATTTAAAACTGTATACTTATAGGTAATTGTTATAAGTAGGTATACAGTTTTTAATATTTCAATTTGAAGTGTTTTATAACTTCTTCTTGGATAGGGTTTACTAAATTGATAACACAGAACTTAACTAGACATTACAAAAATCAACTAGATAATACAAAATTAAGCTATTGAAACTACTAGACTTTTACTAGATAATACTGAACTAAACTTTCGAAAGTACTAAGGCTTACTAGATATTACAAAACTAATCTATCAAAATGACTAGGTGTTTACTAGATGATACAGAACTAAACTTTTGAAAGTACTAAGACTTGACTAGATATTACAAAACTATTCTATTAGGCTTACTAGATATTACAAAACTAATCTATCAAAATTGCTAGGTGTTTACTAGATGATACAGAACTAAACTTTTGAAAGTACTAAGACTTGACTAGATATTACAAAACTATTCTATTAAAATTACTAGGGGTTTATAGATAATACAAAACTAAAATTTCGAAATTACTAGGACTTTACTAGATATTACAAAACGAATCTATTGGATCTACTGGGGCCTTACTACATGTAACAAAACAGGTATTAGTAATTCCTACTAAATATCAATTTGTATTTTTTACAGGGCATTTGTTGTCCTCGGAATTAGTAAAATCTTTAGTATTCTTTACTAAGATTTTACTTTGACTTTGCTAGCTATAACAAAACAGGTATTAGTAATACCTACTAAACATCGATTTGTATTTTTAACAGGGCATTTGTTGTCTTCGGGATTAGTAACATTTTAGTAAAGGGTACTATGGACTTTACTAGATATTACAAAGCTAATCTATTGAAGCTACTGGGACCTTACTACATATAACAGAACTGATATTGTAATACCTACTAATTGCATTAACAAAAATCGATTTGTATTTATTACAGGTCATTTGTTGTCCTCGGATTTAGTAAAATTTTAGTAAAGATTACTATTTTTTTGTTAGTTTTTCTCTCAGTGTCCACTGAAAGAAAACGTCATTCCTGCATATTTCTCGTCTTGTATTCGTTTAAGCGTCATCGAAATGTAACGCGTGAACAGTTTTAGATTTCATCCATTGTCCACTGCTAGTAGTACAATCTTTTGTATTGACTACACCAGATAATGTATTACGGATGATCGCGATCGTGATAGGAATCGAGTGCAAGCAAGATAGCATTAAAAATATACTGTTGTGCGAAGGAAATAGCATGCTACTTTGATCACGATTAACGTTCCATTATACGGCGGCGGCATGGCATCTCGTTCCGGTGGGCGGGCTGATTGACGACGCGACGACTCGCTAAGTTTTCCCGCGATTTCCCTTACGCTGAAGCGGCAAGTATACTGGCTGAAGCGACAGTACAGGAGATCGCGAAAATTGAATTAGTTTTATCAATTCTGTGCTGCTTGTTTTGAGGTTGTCCCAAAAAAATAGCTCCTAAGCGACAACATTGTCTTTAGTGCTCTTCTCTATTAAGTTCTTTTTCGTGAGGTCAATAAATTTATCTTCTGTATCGGCACAGCACGTTTTCCTTCGCCACTCTATTCTGTATAAACGTCATCTCAGCATCAATTCCCTCCTCTCACATAGTATCTTTCACAACGTTATTCTTGTTTAGACTAAATTCTGAATACTTAATAAAGCAACCTGGCGGTAGCCTTCCATCAGCAATATTCATGTTAGAAACTTATTCGCTTCTTAGCAATATGCTTTAGATTACTAGACCATGTCGCCAGCATCATGGGGTATTAAGTCCATTATTGCAGCTTATCACTACGATCCTACGTTTCGTCACTATTTCGTGAATGTTTACTTACAGTGCGTGTAAATCGCAACGCTTGTATGCAAGTTAGCTTCTGTTTTCTACTGTTAGAGCGGTCGGCGCGCGGCGCGCGCGCAGTCCTCGTGGTCAGAGCGCGGACACGCACCGCACAATCGCTCCACATTTTTCTCTCTCGATAATGCATTTTGACATAATATCTCTCTATCCTTTATCGTGACGTCATAGTGCTTACGTTCTCGGACCCGCGGCAGAGTGATGTGAAGTGCGACAGCCATGTCACTGGATATTATGTTTTATACTCACGATAATTTGCGGCGCATGCGCAGGGAGCCGCAAGTTCTTGGACTCCGGTACAGGGTATGTTCGTGATACCTATGAATTTGTTCTGACATAGCTTTTGCACAGTCCACCTAGACTTTCTCGGTTGTGCTACCATCGAGGAATAGAGTATTACTATTGTTTTTTTTTATTATATTAGCTAAATTTTTTGAAATGAAGTTTATTCCACTAAAAATAGGGTACAATTAAGACAGCATTTATTTAGCCGTTTCCTAGTATCCGAAAAAAAAATACTATTTTATCCTTAGTGTTGACACTAAATTTCTTTAGTTGTATAAAAATCTCTACTACACACATAGGTTCCCAAGATATATAATGATCCTTTATCATAACGGTGTATCTTGACCAAATTATGAATGAAACGAACTATCCTAATAAAATCGACAATACAGAGGCTTATGAAAATTTCATTTATAAATACTATCAAGGGCGAATAAGGAATGACATTAGATTTCCACCTCATCATGCAAGTAAATTTTGCTTTTCTCTTAAGTAAGTACAAAAGGCGAGCAAATTACCTATTAGTACGAGTAGAGACAAAAATTTCTGCTATTTACACAATACTCCAAAGAATCAACACGCTATTTAGCTATCCATTACTGTAATTAACATACTTGTTTGTGTCTGCAACTCTCTATGATCCTAAAACAACACAATAAAATGTATTTCTTTGAAAGATTAAGTGGGATAGAGTTGACAATTTATTATTCTTATACAATTATTTTGAGCACTAAACTATTTTAAAAAATAGGAACTGCAGATGTAGATCCACTACAAGTCAAGCCTATGGTCCCAGGCCGTAACCAAGCAGGCAGCATTATTATAATATCTCCTTACCCAAAACTACGCTCGTGTTGTAGAAAACCTCTGCTATCGTAAAGAATATGAAATTATATGTAATCTGAAGCGTCCTAATACAATTTCTTATTATGTTATGGTAGAGAATAAGAAATCGTAAAACTATTAAAACAATTTTAAAATTTTTGCTTGTATTTTTGTAAATGATGCTGAAATTGTGAACCGACTCTATAAATATATAAGCTATCGCAAATTGTTCCTTGCAGGAATAATTTTATTTATACTTCTTCGGTTTATTTTCATTTCATTACTATTCAAAAATCAACACAACATCCATGAATATCATGAAAAATCATAAAATAAAATGAGACGGCGTTTTTGTTTACTGTTTCAATCGGTCAATATAATTTTATTAAGTTGACATCTTCGTAAGTACCATTGCTTATTGTATTACATATATTGTTCCAGACATATATAAAAATTAAACATGCATTTATTCTGACTCAATGCTTTGTTTATGAATGGTGTACTGTTTTTTACCGACGAAACGAAGGAGGTACTCAATTCAACTCATATTTTTTTTACGTATAACCCTTAGATTATTTACTTGTAAATAATCAAAGGTATAACCAAGCGTAACTTTTTACGTAGTGGTCCGATTTCGATAACTCTTTTTTTATTAATGGAGTATACTTTGAAATTGGTCCTATTTAAATCATCTGAGCCATTTTTAATAAATCAACAGTATTGTGAAAAATGCTACATCGATCCGTGCGAAATATTCGCGAATTATGTACACAGGTGAAGTCGGTCGTGCTATTTTTTGCAAAAAATAATTATGTATAGTTTTACTTTTCAATAGTCCTGTCCTGAAAGTAAGCCTACCCACGAACAACCATCGACCATATGTACCACGCTAGCTTCGTGCGGCTTCGTGGTTGTATAGGCTCATGGATTAATTCTTATTACGTTTTCGGAGAAATGTTGCATAATTACCGTACTCGTTATTGAA
The DNA here is from genome assembly GCA_949316475.1 of Hypomecis punctinalis. NCBI lineage: Eukaryota > Metazoa > Arthropoda > Insecta > Lepidoptera > Geometridae > Hypomecis > Hypomecis punctinalis. The sequence goes on from OX438810.1 coordinate 15,827,082, forward strand.
TTCTCGGAAGAATATAGTAGAGCTAGTATCAACAATGAATATGGATTATAACCATCGTTTTGAATGATAGCTCGGTTCACAAGACGCAGTTTCAACGGTGCCTAGTGATGAATTATTGTTTGCTTACATATTCTGTCTTGATAAAGTCACAATATGACACATACATTGTGATCTAGATAAACTTAGGCAACAGCTTTATCTGGCAATGCGGTTATCCAAAAAAAAAGTAAGTTAGCATAATACGAGTAGCTAGTCCTGTTGTCAGAGTTTTTAAGCCGCATGAATCCATATGGCATAGTATGGTCATAGTAGCCCTCAGTTGTAAATGCCACCCGCGAACAAATCTGAAGACTGACCGTGCTGAACGTTGTTTAACTTCGTCAAATACCTAGTCAAACTACGCTATGAGCGGTACGTTTATCCTAAAACAGTATGAATGGCAATTACAAACGTGTATAATAATATTTAGTTGCACTGCAATGCGAGCAGTCGATCTTGTAAATCATGTTATCATTAATTATTTCATTTCTCGTGAAGATACAGGAAGCAAAATACTTGCGTGAATTGTATTAATTGCTCTATATTTTCTTGTATTAGACTGGAATCACTAATGTGTTCCCGATGGCTCTGAAACCTTATATACGAGTATAACTGATACGCTACGATCTAACGATAATACACATACGAGTAAATTCACTGACACGTTAAACTTATAACACACACCTATGTGTTAATAATATAATTTCAAAAATCCAACAAATCACTCAAATAACTATGCTATACTGTTAGAATTAAAACACTTTTATTTACAAACTTTTTGAAGTTTATCTTTTCAATGGAATGGATTACTCGAAGAATTTTCTATTATCAAGATTATATTTATATGTAAATATACCATCAAGGCCCTCGGTAGTGTCCTAGCTATCACTTTTTTATAACCTTTTCACTAACATCACTCATTAATTCCTTCCAGGGCCTATCAAACGGCGTGGAAAACGACCAAAACAGCGCGAACCTCCAGCCCGAACTACCGCACAAGCGGCTATCAACCAGCTCTACCACCTCCAACCAGAGCTACGACTCCAACGTCGACTACGCCGTACCTAAACACTCGTACAACCGAAACACGCACAGGCCCAGCGATACATCCGAAACAACAGAAAATCCACAATACGCGCAACCGAAAATCACCAACCCCCTATTCGGAGTAAACGCAGCCTCCCACTACGCTCCAGGCGCGATCACAGAAGCCGCAAACGAGAAACACTTCGACAGAAACTTGCCAAACGGCGTCCGGAAAGCCCCCGAAGGCCAAGACGATGACACCTACAAAACCGAAGACTCCATAGACGGTAGGAAAGAGGTCCTCGCCTCAGTGGGTAGCCAGATCATCGCGGATGGCAGCACTGCCTCCTACACCACAGACAATAATGGTAAAATCAATGTTCATGTCACCGTCATGATTAACGCAGGTAATTATGCATCCTTACGGACTACCCGCACATTTATAATATAGCACAGTTTTTTATATAACAAATTTTTTGTAAAGTTACCCTAACAGTTGCACAGTGATGGTTTAATTTAAACGTTGGAAGTGGGGACTGTGTGCCGGTTTCCAGAATCGCTCTCGAGGATGCATATTGAGGCAAGCAGTCTCTGTTGGTAGTTGAATATTGCCTTGGTTAAAGTGGGACATGTCTGGTGTTTATCAGATTAAATTAGCTGTTTGGTAGTTCGCCACAGAAAAGTAAGCTTCACCTTGAAGTTCAGTCTTATTGCGGAGACACGTATGTGACATTTTAAGAGTAGTTCAAATGTTACTTATGTCAAGTAATGTCGTTAATTACATTTCTGTCTCCATGCGTTTTGGACGCCATTTTGCATGACATTAGGGCTCATCCTTTCTTCGACACTGACACTGCTCTCAGTGTTCTAAATTCATATCATTTAAAATTTCAGACGTTTGTTTCATTGTTACCATTGTAACATTCCCAAAAATTCTTAAAAAAAGCATCGATATAATATTTAGTTCTGTATTGCCAGCGTATCACATTTTAACAAGGCCTTGTAGTTGCATGCATGTACAGTGTGTTACACGTTTCTTTATTGTGGATATGTCAAGAAGCGTCTAAACCAAGCGCGAGTGCTACATCTCTTTCTTTTTAGTAAAAATTAAACGAGACGCTACAATTTTGGCCGAAAAATTGCAACAGCGTTTGAGTGTATTGTGCTATCCTTGATAAATTGTTCTAATGGTTGATAAGATATTTTAATATAATTAATTAGAGCTTTTCTATATCTTTAGATCAGTCCATATTAAGAGAAAATGAAAGAACTATTAGTTTTAATTATTTTGGATCGGTCAAAAGACTCCCAATAATGCAATTAGTGTGTTATATCCTGATGTTTATTTCGATAGTTTTGATAGATCGATATTGTATCTCATTTTATTTCAATTGAAAGGACAGAGACGTAGCTTTTCGTCTATGGTTTAGATGTTGTGTGGGTGTAGTGTGTATAGAATAGTATATGTGGGTTATGCATGTATGCACGTGTGTTCCTCTTCTATTTGCCGTCTCTTTTTAACAACACAGTTACACAATTACTATACACTTTCTATTTTCATTGACCCCTTTTTTCAACTTGATCAGGAAAAACTCGATTTGAAATTGCGTCTCTATCATTTACAATGAAGATGATAGAGATGGACAGTTAATATTCAATTTATTATGACAGTTTAGTGTAGTATATATAAAATGCAAGTAATTCACAAGTAGGTAATAATTTTTGTCAAGTTATTATATAAGTATAAAATACGACACGACCTTCTCAGAGTACAATTTCACGTTCTCAAAATGTCACATTCTAATAATAATAATCATTCTATAACCTGGTTGAAAAATTATCTATATTCTCAATAAAAAAAACTTGCAGCATTAAAGCATTTTTAGTTTTTTGACAGTAGCATTTCGATTTTTCGTGATCTTGTACTTTATATAGTTAAAAATTTCTTAGATTTGTGGTCTACATTTTGAATCGAATATTTGCTAAATAAGTCGAGAATAAGGGGATTAGTTTGTAATTTTATTGATTTGAAACAATACTCGGCATCAGAGGCATTAGTATGAGTTTGTATAGTAAACGAAAACTACGATCGTTTTCGTCAAGCTAACTTCACAGCTGTCAAGAAGTTTGATTCGGTTAGAACACGGAAACTACTGTAGATTTTCTTTACATAATTATATTATATTCTCATACTAAGACCTCCATTTATAAATGCTAGACGTAATAAGATTAAATTGTGGAAATAAAGCACAGTAGCGATTGAGTAACCGCACACTCACATATAAGGCCTGTTGCACACGGAACTACGCAATTTCCAAGAGATGCAAGTGACTTGCGCCATTTGAAAATATGCAAGTGACATGTACTGGCCTAATTTATTTTAAACACTTTAGTTGACGAATTTAGAACTAGACAATACAAATGCTTTTTTTAAATAGCGTTCTTTGGAAAAAATGCAGGAAATAAAAATGTTTATCTTGTAACTATTGTGTCAAAAAAACGCAAAGAAAATGACACATGGACATGTCCAAGTGACAATCAGGCTTATCTGGTTCTACTCTCGTGGGTTGTATATACAGTCTTCAGGAAATTTGTTTTTATGTATGTGTTGAATACATCACCAAAGTTTTTAAGTAGAAATTGTGCCGGAGGTACCTACTGCTCTTGCTTTCATTGCGCTATTGGACATCGGTGATTTTCAAACTTACACACGAGTTAAAAAATAAACTATTGTAAAGTATGTTCGTAGAACAGCAGACTAATAGATCTAATGTTGTTTATTTATTTTTACTAAATTAAAGTTATGTTTTACTTTTTTTAATTGCTTTTGTGCATTTTATAGCTGTATGTCTCTAGTTGATGTCGGCTTCAGTCATATTACAGAGATAAATTATTTATTATTATATCCTCAAATTTATTATAAGAAATTTCATTGAAATTTCAATTAAAGTAGAACACATTGCCAACTTAAATACTCTTATACTATGGAACTACTCTTTCATTCTATATAAACTTGACATGTAGATACCAATCAACAAACTACACCACCAGAAAGTCATCGATTTCCGATAACGCAAATTTGCGTAAATTTCACGTACAACAGGCCTTTCATCTGTCATCGCTCACTGTACCCTTGCGTGTACAGCTTTTTAATAGGAAAAACAGTTGTACAAAATACAATCACCTATTTAGGTATGAAACAAAGAATTACATGTCATAAAGTCATTAAAGAAAATACAAGTTACACAATATGTCGTAACGGACGTCGTCTTATTAAAATGCTGTACACGCACGGGTACAGTGGACAGTAAGGGGGGTAAATCTCATAATACCCCAACGAAAACTTCAACAAACTTGCACATTTCAGGAACACTCGCCGACTTGAAAAAGCAGCGCTCACAGATCAGAACAAACGGCAGTCCGGTAGAAAACAGTCTAAATTCTACCAATAATCACAGTTTGAACTCCATTCCCGAAACTAAAGACATGCCGGTACAACTCAACCCGCTCAGTTTGTCTCCCAGTTCCGGCACAGTTCCGAGGTTCACTGGCAACACTAGTGACGTCATCGGCGATACGAGGTCGCGCAGGTGCTGTATAATCATGTAGTTTGGACGTTGTTGAGTGTTAATATAAGTTATTGTGATGGTTACGGCTGTAGAGTAAGAGCGGAGAGGGCATAAACATATCTTTATAATACTAGGTCGAAGCGAACTTCTTTGTGGCTGTGTTAGCTACAAGCTGCGAAAAACCCAATCCTGATGCTCACATAATAGTTGCGTCAGGATTGGGTTTTGCGTAGCTTGTAGTTAACTTCACAGCGGCCAAGATGTTTAATTCAGCCTTTACCAGGGTTGTTTGGCATTTCGATGACTTTAAAATAAAGGCGTGGGTGTCCAATCCAACGTGGCGGCGTTAGTTCAGATGTTTTATCACGTGACAAACGATCTTGTAGCACTGATGCTGTGATTTTATACAAGTGGCGCCATGTTTGTTTTGTAGTGAAATCTTTAAAAGATGGCGCTTTGCACGCGGAAAAATATTAGTAAAAATACAGTTAGTTAAGCTGGAAACATACTATCGGACGCGGCTTACGGACGCGACTGATAGGTATCTGGATAATGAAAGTACACTGAGCCGTACAAACTATCGGACATAAGTCGCGGACGTCACCTTGGGCTGACCTTGAGCGTTCGGACGTCCGAGAGCGATCTGGCGCGCCGGATGTTTTAAGACTGTGCACACTGCTAAGTCGCGGCTGTCAGTCGCGTCCGTCAGCCGCGTCCGATAGTATGTTTCCAGCTTTACTGGGTGGCAAATATAGTCTATGTTTTTTTAGAATTTATGATAGACCGTTCAAACAATGGCTGTTTGTGACTGAAAATTTTGAATCGCCATTGGAACTAGCTGGTCATAAAATATTGAATTGTCTATGACAAATATTCAGATGCCTAGCGCTCCTCCAAAACGAAAGTGTTGCCACTTATATTGTACTCTAGATGCGAATTAACATTTCTATTATTTACGTGCATAGTGCTGTATAGTTGTTACAAACCACGAGCGCACCGCGGTCTTTAAATGTAGTATTCACTTATATACCTGTTAATGTGTGTGTTTAGCGATCAGTCGTACACCCACAGCTTAAACACATGTAAAGACTGCGTGTATTCGCAGTTTGCATCAAGAATACCCTTTAAAAAAATAAGGTTTTTTATTTTTTTTTATGTGTTGTGTCCTCTATGATTTTACTCTACAGTCAAAGCGTACAAGGCTGATTGTCATTCCAAAAGGGTAAGGCTTATTCGGCCGCTGAGCCGATCGTTCGTTCACTCTCGACGTTGAACCTTTGTAATATAATCTGTACTTATTATCGAACTTCGTCAGTGAAAGTTCCGTCGGCTTGTGTAGTATCAATTATCAACAATTATTATTGAATGCCGATAGGGAATTGCCATTATGCTCACAGGCGCAGTGTTTGATAGATATTATTGTCGGAATCTACTCACACATGTGTACATAAAAAAAAATTAGGACAGTTTATAGGATTGAATATGACATAAAGAAGGCATCGTTTTTGTAGTAGTGTTTTTTTGTGTAAAATATTTTGAATTGACTTTGTACATGCGGCATGTCTTTTTTGTATAAAGATACTACCGACTTTTGCCTACTTACCTGTTTGAAAATCTCCTTCAAAAGAAGAGAGAAAAGAGGTTTGTATGTATGAAAAATCATCATAAATGCATCAAATGCATGCAAAATACTAATGAACAAATGAACTAAGTGATATTGCCGTGTTGGTAGCGAAGAGTCAAGTTTTGTTACATTATATATGTAGCTTGAAAATGTACGTTGTTTTCTTAGTCAATTTGAGGAAAAAATACACAGAAAAATTATATCAATTAAAAATGTTATTCCTATATCTAAACCATGTGTGAGTAGATATCCAAGTCATAACATTGTGGTGAAACAAGAGCTTGCCAAGAGCTGGGTATCAGTGTGATAGGTGTAAGAGCTCAACGTTATATTATGAATAATTGAATAATCTATACTAGAACCAGGTAATACATAGTTACGTCTAGGTCCCACATGAACGCTACGTTGATTTTTTTATTTCATTCACTAAACTTAAGCAATCTGACAGGTCGTCAAATATAATTATATCTCTTTATGATATCCAGAATGTCAGTGATTTAATATATTTAATTATATATTGTCATTAAATTTTTCTATGGCCTTTAAAATTGGGCCTCTATAGCAGCTTAAATAAATAACACACGGGGTAAGCATAATAACTATTTAAAAACAGGTTTGCAACATAGGATTTAATGTTTTATTTCTAAACCTGAGCTTTAAAATTAGCAACATATGAATTGATACTTTTTGTATGCGTACTGACCTGGGGTATTATTGGGTAAGAGTGATGACAATGGTATTCGTTTTATCATAAAATTAATGTGCAATGCAATTGGCACTAGCACAGTAGACACATCACGCTTACTCAGTAAGGGTTATCACCAAATCACCTTACAATTCTATCAAAGCTGATTTGTTAATTTCAGAACAGTAATAACGAATAAAAATAATGCACATCAGCTTTTAGGAATAGATAAGTCGGCTGGTTACGGTTTTGTAAAGCATTATCTGTTTCACAAACGTTTGGCGCTGGTTTGTCCAATGGCGGTTTGTGAGACCAAGACAGCACTATATCGAATCGTTTACCGATTATCTGTTTCAAAATGTTGATCTTCATTATTTATGTGCGCATAGTATACTATGTGGTGTGTTAGAGTTTTTTGACTTTGGAATTGTATCTATAATGGAGTCTACGAAAGATGACCTGTGGTTGCGTTGTAAAGACAATTCGTTTTTAGGGTTCCGTAGCAGTTTAATAATATTAATTTCATGCTATTTATGTGGTGGACCAAATGTCAATTTGCTATCAGATTTGTGGTATTATGTATTACTTTTCTATGGTTTCAGTATAGGTTATAAAATACTACGGTTGCTAATACCTTTATTAGTTTTACTTAATAATCTTATATCGTGAATTTTCGTAGGTATGTTGTAAGTATTTTAATGTAGATTTTGCCTTATATTTCCTAATACATTCCAAGTGATTTATTATTGAAAATTGTGTAATTATTATAATAAATTATTTAATAATATAATTATTATTATTGAAGGATTGGTGTAGAAATATGAATAAATTATTATTTTTATTGATTGAGCCGAAATTGGCTCTTAATAAATGAAACGCGTGATCAAAAATATGTTACAAATTTGCAATAAAAATTTAAATTCCATTACAGATTGAAAGTAAGTGCCTCAAATATTATTCTATAAATTCTTATCTATGTCAAACATAGCATAATTGGTTAGAGAACAATTTTATTTAATTAAAATTATTAATTTATTTAAAGGAATAATTTAAGTTAATTACTACCTTATAGGTAAGTAATGTGAATATAATAAATATTATTAGAAATATAATAAGATTCGTGCCCTGACGTAATGCTGCTAAATCTTTCTTAGCAATGCCAGAATGTTCCCTATAACAGACAAATAATATTGTCATATAAAAAATAGCCATAAAAATGTCTAAAGATGTAACACGCACACAATCTTTATTGAACTGGTGAAATACGTACTTATAACCGAATTATCAGTATTTACTAACATTGCCATTTTCTTACTTTATTTGCATTTATGTGTACAAAAACGCATAATAGATTTTTTCGAGAACATAAATCATGAAGAGTGAAAGTTATTACATTTTTGTATTGTTTATTGAAATTTGTGTAAAGACTGTAGTATATAGTGGTAGCGATCGTTATTTCAAAATAATACCTACCGTTGAATTGTTACATAAACGTAGGTTTGGTTTTAATTCGGAACTTTACAATAAAAAAATAATAAATGGCATCATAATAATATATTTTAGTAGCAAAACTGAAACCCCATGTAAACCCCAAATAACACAATCAGCTAGATAATGAATTCACAAATATAAAATAAATTGTGCTTCTAATTTTCTCGCTTAATACTCAATTTGTGCCAATATTACATGTTATTTTTAAAGCACAAAGTTTACTGTTACTTTGCACATTGGGCCAGGTTAAAGCCCAATTATAAAGCGTTGTAAAACAATTTATTATACCATTGTGTTCTATATTGTATAGGTCCTTCCTTCGTATAGTGGCTTCCTGTCTCAGTCATATTTGTTTAAACATAGTAAATTAAAATATCACTTACCCAGTGAACGTAAAATCAACATTTGATAGCCGTATTTGTTAGTCATAAGGTCTAAACATTTGTTACTTAAAATAATTATTAGGTCATTTATATATTTCATTATTTTGAAATCCAGTGTTCATCATCTGTGGTATTCATATTAGATGTCGTGATACATTCCTGTCTCTATATTAAACAAATTGTATTTAAATTCTCTAAAAGCTTTCTGGAGCGATGTAGTGTCATTAGAACCATCCAGTAGAAATTCATTCGTCCATACTTTAGTCATTAGTGTAGCTGTAGCTATTCGATAGATATAACTTTACTGTGCTTATGAAGTACGTAAAGTATTTATAAACATCTAAAATACAAGAATAATAAACCATGTAATATAAATATACCTAAAAGCTATAGAAATATTATATTATAAAACCTCGAAGCAATATTCAAAGGCCTTATAAAATATATATCAAATGATACTTAAATATATTAACAGTATTATTAACAACAAGCATTTTTCAATCAGCATTTGTGATACAAGTTATATTTGATACAATTTTAACGAATCATTTACTTACTTAAATATACTTTAGTAAAAAATAATAATAATAATCAGTGTTTTCAGTGTAAATGAATATAATAATCATATTACAACATATCTATCTTTCCCATGTTTATACATTATAATTATTATATTATACTTATATTATCTAGGTTGTGATGGCAACGTCTTGCCTAATTCTAATAGACGGAAAAAACTGACTGAAAACGGTTGGGTATATAATGTATGTTGTTGTAATATCTAGAATCGCTGTTATGTCATTTCCTATAAAAAACATGTCTCGTCTTTTGCTCGGCTCAACCGGTACTTTGTCGTGTAAGTCTTTAGTTAAATTTCGGAAGGAACACTTTAAATAAATCCTATTTTTAGTTCCTAAAGTTGGTATTATAAGGAGATAAAGTACTGGATTGAGTCGGCATCAGATTTTGGACGCTTGCGTTGACCGCTGTCTTTCTTGAGTCTTAAAGATGTTCGGTTCTACAAGCTACTGTCAAAATTAACTAAATATACCTCTGGCACGAAAAAAAATATCTATAAACAATGTGGTAAATACATGACTGGTCCAAGAAAGTAATGTTTTCAGGGAGTGTTCAATGTTCATATGTGTCTTCCATAAACTACCAACTCTAGATATTTCATATTTTACGATACAAAAATGATATCTTTATCTTTGGGTTTGTTATTCGCTATTAGCCTTCAATATCTCAAAAAACGATTGAATTTTTTTTTATTTCGATAAATAAGTTATCATTCATCTTGGCTACAGTCACAGTAGTTTAGTACACAGAGATACCAAAGGGATAATGTGGTCGATCGAGAAAATCTGAAAGAGATCCATTGATTTAATATGGCATGAGTTAGAAAAAGTCCTAAAAAATATCTCGATTCAGTGACTATTACCGGGTTTTTTCTCCGGATAGTGTCAAATTCTTATCAAGTTTCAATTCATATTTGACACTTTTGACAGCTCTAGGTAAGATTTTCGATATATTTTTGTGGTTGAAAATGGCCTCAAGTGAGAACAGCGCTATTTCTCTGGTTAGTTAGATCTCTGTGTTTTAGTATATTAACCACAGAGCTATTACAACTAGAGATATAGCGCTGTTGTTGCTTGAGGCAATTCTCATCCACAAAAAATTATGGAATATCTGGCTCAGCGCTGTTAAAACTGTCAAATATGTATTGGAGAAAAACACGGCAACTTTACTCAATCGATATATTTTTCATGTCTCTTTCTAACTCATGCCATATTAAATAATTGCATCTCTTTCTTTCCTTTCTCGATCGACCACATTATCTGGTATCTCTGTGATCAATGTTAACTTTATCTATTTTTTTGTGCTAGAGGTGCTAACTGTTTATGCTCGCGTCCCCGGACATGTTTTTGAAGAACAGTGCCTGTTGTCGGTCTTGCCTTACGTCGAGTATTGAAGGTCAAAGTATTCAATTATTTATTTGTATTTTACCTAATCAAGTAGTGATATATTGTAAATATTGTATTAGATGATTTTGCATGAAGAAATCACAAGAATTTTACAGATTGATTTGTCGGAACCTTTTTAGACCTAGTGTAATTGTTTTTTACCCTATTCATTTACTATATAAATGTCATTCTTGTGTCAAAAATAATGTGTTCCTTTACAAGTTATTATCAAAATTGTATAATGTTACATTACATTTTGTAGACATTTTGATGTACTTAACTTTATAATTAATGTGTCTGAACTTTTCTAATTCCATTTTTATGCGTGTTTCCGCCTAGGTGTTTAAGAGTAGTTGTCAAAATATATTGGACGTAGATTAAATATTTTTTTTAAATATCGTTGAACTGTTAATTAAACGCAAAAGGTGATATTAATACATTGCCAGTAAATTATCTTGCCTTGTCTTGGACCACTAGTAGAAATTACATACCTTGTATTATAGCTACAGTCACACGCTAAAACGCATTGTGCAAATATAAAGTACCCAAATACTTGTATTTTGCAATAAACCGTGTAGAATACCTTTAGGCTTCTTACTAATGGAGTCCTTATTCATATCAATACGTGTTTAAAGTCGTAGTAATAGTACTGAAAATTCCTAATTACATACGTATTAAGTCAATACTGTACTTATCAATACCTATAATTAGCTACATAACTCTATATTCATAACAGGCCTAGCACGCGTGTTACGGATTTTTTTTATCTACATGTTTTCCCGCAGGATATTCGTAACTTAGACGTGATTACGTGCGAATAAAATGGGTAAACAAAATTACAAATCATATTGTCATAGATATACAAACGCAATAGAGTATCCTGAAGACTGTAATCAAAAGTAGTCCCAGATAATATTGCATAAGGCGTACTACACACATTTTTGGCTCGATCAATTGGGTTGTTCTCCCGAACGTTAACACATATCTATTTGTATGATTTTGGCCCCTGGTTGCACCGATTTTTGCCAAACCAAACATGCGTATAGCACGCTGAACTTTAAAGTGGTCTTGGTTAAAAAGACGAAACTAACTAGTCTATTATTCTTACTCGTATATACTACGGGATTAATCGAGCACTAAATTCACGAGGTAAACAAATACCTCATTATCCTGACGTTTCGACCAAGTTGCTTCGATCGTGGTCACGAGTAGACTACCCGTGACCACGCAAAAAATACAAATAGATAAATGTAGAACACCCCAATCGACGATTTTAGTGTGTATTTTATATGCGATTTCAGTGTTTAAATCGCGAAAGTTTAAAACCAACATTTGATTAGTCTAGCAAACTTCTAATCCAATTGGTTTCAAAGGGCTACTCATGGTTTTCCTAAATCGTATGTTATTCATTGTGTTGGTAAATCTATGACCATAAAAATAATTCCTACTTTTTCTATATGAATGGGTACAATTTACGTAGGTTATCAAATAATGTAAATTAGAGTTTCCAATGCAAGTCCTATTTGTTGTTATGTAATAAGTTTGTTATTCCTGTCTATATGTAAAAAAATAAATTGTCCTTGAAACTTGTGTGAATACATTTTCTTGAAATGTTGAAAATATGAATAAATCGTTTGTTTCAAGTATCTGGTCTATTATTTATTAATCATTTGAGTTTTCTTTTTGTTTATTTTTTTATAATTTTTTGAAGAGGTAATGTTTTTGTTTCAATGTTACAATAATTAAGGGACTTATTATTACATATTGAGATATGTAGGAAATATTAGAGGAAACTGATTATTAAAATTTCAAGGTTGTATTGACTTTTGATAAGACTAATTAATTTAGTTTAGGTTAATTTTATTATTAAATAATAATGACTGAGCCTTTAGTCAGGTTTTGCGTAGTTTATTTAAACTTTTGCGTTCGCGTGTGGCTCTCATACATTTTCGTTAGTTATTCCTCATTTCCGCCAGGGGCGCTATACAATGTATAGAGCCATACGGAAACAGCTGTAGGTTCAATTTACGTGAAAACCTGGACTAAATTGCAAAGTTATTCTATAATTATTTATATCAAGAGGGTTCTAAATAGTAAATAATGTACTATTCGAAAGCGAATACCTACATTTGTCGATTGTGTAATGAAATGGGAATTTATCAGCCGTAACAGTCGTCCCAAAATTAAATGAGGACAGTCAACAGAGAAATAAGTCTTACTGGGGATAGGCGCGTGGAAACCTAAGGAATTAGACATAGTACCTATCGATCTAATTGCGAATTTTTTGGAGGCTCTATCTCGAAAAACTGCGTAGAGTTCAGCGCTGCTATCAAAATCTCAGTCTGAAATCGGGAAGTCCGCGAAATCGGCGCCTTTCGCCAAGCGTTTTATTTGTAATCAAAGTTTGTTATCGATTGAGTCGCGTGCGGGCGCCGCGCGGCAGACGGCGGCCCTCGTCACGGGCAAGGTTACGTCACGTCACTATCTGTGTCACGCGACCTACGCGCGGACCTATTAGCTATGGATGTGAAGTGTCCAACTTACGTTGGGTGTCTGAGGACATTAGGCGAGTCCTTGAGCAATAGCAAATTCCTATGTCAGCGGATGTACGGGGTTGAGAAGTGGAGCTCTTTCACAGACGCCTTTGAAGCATGTTCTACAAAGACTTGTTGTGTCACGCAATTTGTTTTATCACTGGTCCAAGGTATGTATACCTAATGTAAGGTAGGTGTAATGGATTTAACGTTAGTTAAGTGTAGTTAGTGATAAAACGTAGAGAGGTCGATTGCTATGATAAAATTCTGCATTTGATAATGTTTGGGTTGAGACAAGGCAAAGGTCACAAACCGATGTCTTGTCCCGTCCTAAATTCGCTCACGATCACCCACACGCCTCAACGTGCCTACTCAAATTGCGTTCTACAAACACACGTGTATTCTAAAATATCTTTATTTCATTTAAAAAAGTCTATATAGCTTTTCTTTGCAGGTTTTATTTATTATCAGATCTGATATTCACAGATCTATGTCTACAGGAATGGTTGTTGGAAAGAGAGACTGCGGCTAGATGTCTGCGATGACTTGACTTGAATATTGGTTGCGGCAATCGGCTCGGCACTCGCCAGTGTACGCCAGACCGCTACCACAAAACGACGCGTCGCGGCCTCGCTTCACTCGCTACGATCTCACATACGCGAAATTACTACAGAAATTCAATTCTCTAAAAACCCTGACAACAGAAAAGCCGGCGGAGAGGAATCGTGCATGCTGCAATTTCTAAGACAATTCTGCAAGATGAAGCCACCAGTCAACGTGAGTAGTTTTTATTTTGGTACTTAATTGAAGCTGTCGGCTAATTTTTATTCAAATTATTCACGTGCCGGGTTTTGTTTTAGTAGCGCTATGTTTATGTGTTTAAAAACTGGTTGCCGAAAAATTCAGGTCTCATTTTTCTGACGCAATATAGCAGTTTATTGGCTAAGGTCAGATGAATCAAACAAACGACGTATGGTACTGAGTATGTGAACTATATTTTCCAATAAACGCGTTATACGACTAGTATTACATAATTATATCCTTTATACATTCCTTTTTTTACGAGATAGGCGCGAGTGCCGTCTACGTATGTCCAAGAGCGGTATGCCGCCAAAAAAATAGCCAAGCCCTGCGATTCAGCTATGGAACAAAGAGCAAATTTACTATTATGTAAACAATGTACAGGAAAGAGAAATACTCGCAAATATTATAAGTCTGAGTGAGATGGAATAGTTTGTACATATTATCTAGTAGGATGTCCCTACAGCTCGGCCATCCTAATTTTAGCGAGTCCCGTCGCTATTAATGGGTATTCAAAGATTTTTAAATAGTAAGAATCTAGAATTAACGATATAGTTGTACAACATACACAACATAGCAGGTGCTCTGATCGATAAAAAGGTTCCTACAGGTACAATTACTAAGTATAATTACAAAAACTTACAGTTATCAAATGTATGATTCATATTACTACTAATTTACTCTTGTTTCTGATAATTATTCGCAATAACTTAGATTTATAATTATATGATATCCTTAACTAGATAGCTACTAACAACTTAGGTTATATTTATAGCCTAAACAAACATAGGTACATCATTGCTATGTGGAAATAGTCTAAATCAGATCGAAATTAATTATATAAACTTAACTATGGCCATGATTCTTAATTTTTTTTTTTTTACGTTCTAGTGTTTCAATTGAAGACTCACATCTGCTCGTTTTCATTAGAGTCATTGTCAGATGACTCGGATTCCAGATCTCTATTGAAAGTCATCCAAGGTTGAATCTTGTCTACTGCGACTACAGCTTCATATTTTCTGCCTCGCTTGCGAGTCAGAGGTGTGTCTTCAATCAAAAATCTGTCATTGGGGAGAATCTTGGCAATTCGGTACGGTCCCTGATATTTTAAGGCTAACTTTTGTGACTTACCATCATGTTGCACCTGTCTCTCCACTCTCACTAGGTCTCCTTCATTGTATCGGGTTGGAGATTTTCTATGTTTGTTGTAATAGGCAGCGTCCCTTACCTGTTGCTCTTTGATCTTCTCTCCAGTTTGCTGTCTCAAGTTTTCCATTTCTTCCGCAGGAGTCTTATTTAAAGTTTCATAAATGATTTCACTTAGTTTGTTTTCTGTTCGGTTAATGATATTAAATCCAAACAGCAGTTCAGAAGGACTCTTTTGAGTAGTTTTATGTTTCGCTGTGTTGATACCTACCTGTATATCGGAGATATGTTCTTCCCAGCATCGGTCATCTTCCCCATGGCTAGAAGCTGACAAAGCATCTAGTATTGTTCTATTAAATCGTTCTACCTGCCCATTTGCCCTAGGGTTAGATACAGCATTTTGAACGTGTTTGATGCCATAGGATTTGATGAAGTCCTGAAACGCCTTGCTAGTACAACTAGAACCTTTATCGGTAATAAGGCGTGACGGAACTCCAAAGTAACTAATGAAATCTTTTATCTTCCGCACCGAAGTCACTGATTTAGTATCCTTCACGGGATATATACTTACGTATTTTGTAAATCCGTCAACCAGTACTAGTAAATAGCAGTTCCCCTTCTTACTCTTCACAAATGGTCCCAGGTGGTTTGCGTAAATGGTATGAAAAGGGATATTAACTTTTTCTATTGGGTGTAGTTTACCTTCCCGTTTGCCACCGGGGGTCTTGTGATGAGCGCATTCCAAACATGAAGAGATATACTTCTTTACAAACCTGCGCATGTTTTTTAAACCAGTAGTACTGTTTTATGCGTTCCAATGTCTTCTCAAATCCATGATGTCCGACATCGTCGTGATTCATTTTTAGTATTTGCCATCGTACACCACGCGGGACTAACCATTTAATTTCTTCTCCAACTACTCGGTAAACCTTACCATTTTTGAGCTTATAATTTTTGTGAATCTCAATAGCTTCCAGCGTCGAAGGGTCGGATAATATCTCTTTGATGTTCCTTACCTCATCATCAGCAGACTGAACTGTTGAAATCCAATCATCAGTCTGCTGTAGTAGAATTACATCTAAGATGTGTTGCTCAACCATGGGGCTGCCGACTGGGTTTCTGCTGAGAGCATCCGCGTGCATCATTTGAGCTCCGGGACGATACTCTATTATACAATCATATTCCTGAATTTGAACCCACCATCGTGCAATTCGCGGTACTAAGTCACGTTTTGTCAAAGTTGATCTGAGGGCATTGCAGTCAGTCAAAATTTTAAAGGGAATTCCTACGAGGTAGACTCTGAAACGGTTTAGCGAAGCGATAACTGCCAATGTCTCCAATTCGTAGGAATGCAACTTACGTTCGTCGGCCGTGGTTTTACGGCTGAAATAAGACACTGGTTGCAGCGCGCCGTTTGGGTTCCTTTGTAGTAGTATTCCTGCCAGGCCTTCTTTGCAAGCATCTGTATGAAGTTCCGTTTCAGCAGTCGGTTGATATAGGGCAAGAATGGGTCTATTAGTGAGTAACTCTTTCAGTTTGTTGAATGCTAGTGTGTTCACTTGTCCATAGCCATTCCGTGTTCTTCTTGAGCAGATTCGTCAACGGAGCAGCAATAATTGCATAGTTTCTAACAAATCGCCTGAAGAATCCTGATAAACCCAAAAATTGACGTACCTCATGTTGATTATTAGGTTCAGGAAATTTGGAGACCGATTCGACTTTTCTGCTGCCTGGACGGATGCCGTCTGCACTTACATCGAATCCAAGAAAGTCTATGGATTCGAGAAAGAAGTGACACTTGCTCAGTTTCAACGTAAGCCCTCCTTTCCTCAACAACTGTAGCACTTCGTCTAATCTTTGCATGCCTTCGTCGAAATCTTTAGACGGTATAAGCACATCATCCATGTCCACGATAGCGTATTTTATTTGGGCTTCTTGGAGTATCTTATTGATGGTCCGTTGAAAAACGGACGGGGCATTGACTAAACCAAAGGGCATATGATTATACTCGAACTGTCCATCCGGTGTAACGAAAGCAGTCTTGGGACGAGACTCTTCAGATATGGGGATTTGGTAGTATCCTGATGCTAAATCTAAAGATGTAAACAGATTATTACCTGCCAGCAAATCGAGTTGATCTTCCACTCGTGGTATCGGATAATGGTCTTTCTTGGTTTTTCTATTCAAAGCCCTGTAATCAACGCACAGTCTCTTATCACCTGTTTTCTTTTGCACCATTACAATAGGATTAGCATAGGGTGATGATGACTCCCTGATGATATCACCATCTAACATTTCTTGAATCATGTCTCTTACCGTTGACCTTTCAGGGTGCGACATTCGATACGTAAACTACAGGGTCATTATCTGCGAGTTCAATGTTCATTTCGGTGACTGTCGTATATCCTAGGTCATTTAATCCGCTAGAAAAGCAATGGCTATGCGTTGATAATAAATGTTGAAGCTGTTTACGCTGGTCCTCAGTCAGTTTTAGATTATAACTTACGGAAGACTCCATTTCTGTGTCGCTGAATGTTACGCTGAACGAATTTAAGGTGTTTCCAGACGCAATTATGTTTCGCTCTAAAGATCGAGTCAGTAGAGTATCTTTCGACAAAGTCAACGACTTCGACGAAACATTGTAGAGTAGAACCACTCCATATCAATTCTTGATTTCGTACTGACTGGGAAATAAGTAATATTCCTTACCTTCAGGACCTCGTAACTCGCCGTCAACATAAACGTTACAATCTATTATCTCATTTATTGATAACTGTACTGGTCGCACCGTTATCTTCAGCTGTTAACTCCTATACCTGTTTTGGTTTCAAATCGTTACCTGATACTTTGATCTTATCTGCTTCGTACCCAGCTCTGTTTCTAGGACAATTAGACGTTTCATGTCCGAGTCGGTTACAAAATTTGCATCTCAGGAGGGGTTTCTTACATTTAAAGCTTGGGTGTCCGATTTCGTGACAATTGAAACATCTAATGTCCGCATTCGTAGCACGAGTACCTGGTTTGAAAGATCGAGTGTGGTCCGCACTGGTGTCAAACTTTCTATCACTTGGTTTTCGAGTTAAGTTTGGAGCTTCTTTCCCCTGATCGACTTTAACGGTTCGAAAATATTTCAATACCTGTTCCGGTTCGCTGAACTGCGCTGCTTGGGCACCAACCTTTACCGTTCGATCATCAATACCGTAAAGCAAACAGTCTACTGCCTGCCTACCATATATTTTACACCTATTTAACAAATTCATCTTTGTATAATAATATGTCTCTAAAGAATCTCCGTTTATTGCTCTTTTTGCTAACATCTCAGTTAAGAGCTCTGCGTAATCTTCCCTACTGGGAAAGGATTCAATCAATTTTCTTTTCCATTCCGTCCACGTATGTAATATCGAAGTTAGACCCTGATACCAAGTTTTTGCGACACCAACCAGTTTAGGTAAAGCATAGTGAATAATTTCTTTCTCCTCCCAACCATAAATTTCGGCACATTCTTCTACTTTGGTAATCCACGTCAAAACAGATTGTTGTTTAATCAAAGGGTCGAATTCCGGTATCACATTCGTGTTGAATGTCATTTTAGGTTTGTCGGCGCTCTTAACTTTTTCTAAAACTAACAAAAACTTATCCATTAGCTTACTATTAAAATCATCTCTTCTAGACTTCGATCTTCTCGACCTCCTCGGTGGTGGTGTGTCTTCTCTCGATTCTGGAGAAGTAGAATAGTATCGCTCCCGCTTCCTCGATCTCGAAGGCCGTTCCGAAGCGTCTGTGGCATTCCTTCCTCCCTTTTCATCCGGATGTGCGGATGTAATCCTTGAGTGAATGTGCCCTTGTCCCAATCCATGTCCGTTTCCTTCCAGATTCGATTTATTTGCATTTCCTGAACCAGATCCCTCGGGTTTTCCGGTGTATGTCTTATGCTCTTGTCCTGTCCTTGGACTCACACATTCCTCTCCAAGACCCAGTCCTTCGGGTCCTCCTCCTCGGGCACATTCATCGTCCTCCTCCATTTGAATGGAATCTGAAACTCACAGAAATAAGCTTAGTAAAAATATTTAATGAGAGTCACCATAATATATACTCTTTCTCCTGCAAAGCAATAGAAGATTTTTTTCAAAATATTTTTCTATTACATTGTTTTTTTAAGGAAAATAATATGTATCAATGTATTATTTTATTGATCAACTTGGCATGTGTATCACGCCTTATTTTCATCCTTAGGATCACGTCATGGGTAAAACAAAACAAGTAAGTAACAGTCTTTCGACGCAAGGTAACAATTTAAACTTTTAAACACAAGCCTACAACAACTATGAATATAAAACAAACTCGGATTACATTAACAAAGCTTCTTTGTTCTAGTCTTCCGTTTGTTAAGTTCGTCATGTTAATATTATTGAGAAATATGACGTGCTCATTCGGTACGAACTAAAGCCACGGATGTACAAATGTAGTGGATCACTATAGTAAATCAATCAATCTAATATATTACCTTGAAATGCGTGCCATTTTATTAAATTGTTTAGTAGTATTACAAAATTAGTAGGTACATTAGGAATTTAATTGCTTTACATTTGTTATTTTATTGTTATATGGTACAAGTCATATCAGAAAAATGTGTAATTTATATTGTATTCAATTATTTTTTGTATAAACGTCGGATACGCCATGTCGTCACTGAAATTTCACGCACCAAAACCATTTCATGAAACCAATGACTACAGATTTCAACCATATTTCCCACATCCATGGGCACAGCACGCATTAAATAAATACCAGAATGATTTACCTTCGCAAACTTCGTCAAGAAATGTCTATAAAAACCCATAATTATTATCACTGTTAAAATACAATAACCATACGTACATTATCTTTTTAGTTTCTCTCCCAGTCAAAAACAGGATTTCAAATGTATGGAAAACTCCAGGTACGTTTTGTCCGAGTTGCGAGCGTGGCAAGAAAATGTATATTTTCTTGATATCCCCTTCTGACCTATTGGCTAAGGTCAGATGAATCAAACAAACGACGTATGGTACTGAGTATGTGAACTATATTTTCCAATAAACGCGTTATACGACTAGTATTACATAATTATATCCTTTATACATTCCTTTTTTTACGAGATAGGCGCGAGTGCCGTCTACGTATGTCCAAGAGCGGTATGCCGCCAAAAAAATAGCCAAGCCCTGCGATTCAGCTATGGAACAAAGAGCAAATTTACTATTATGTAAACAATGTACAGGAAAGAGAAATACTCGCAAATATTATAAGTCTGAGTGAGATGGAATAGTTTGTACATATTATCTAGTAGGATGTCCCTACAAGTTGTTAAAGCAACTTATTCCAACATACTCTAAGAAGCGAATAATGGGTATTTTGTCCACGCACAAGTAACGTATTTTTCCTGGATCAAAAATACCTATTATGTAAATTGGTTATTAGTTGTGTATTTTTCCAGATTTCTTTAAAATTTCGTAGTGTTTATTTCTGTAAAACATTTTGTCTTAACTAAATCATGATATGATCTATTTCTTTGCGCTACCATGTCTAGAGCAATATTATAAAAATTCCAGCGGACAATTAACCAGCCAAAGTATATATTTTCTTAATTGATTGCGTTGTTCTGAATGCTCTACACCTAATGGAACAAATTGCTCATAAATAATCAAATAACTGGTAACATCGACTTTTTACGGTATTTGCTTTTCAGCAATTTGAAAAAAAAACATTTACCCAGGTATAGTTTTTCAAGACGTTATAACTATGTATATGCGATTAGATTTTACCCACTGCTTCGCCGGCGTGATACTTTGGTATTTTGGCCTTAGGATTAGAGGAACCTATTATTTTTCCGGGATAAAAATAAATCTATCATTAGAATGTTTATAGCCAAAAATGTTGTCCAAAAATATAAAAGACGTAGGTAATTAGTACAAAAATAACATTGGCTATGATTGAATTAGTGCTTCCAAATCATCAGTGTAAACGAACTTGAAACTTGTTTTTTGTGGCAGAAATCGGAACAACGAACTTTAAACAATTATTTAAAGACCTCGAGCAACATACTTATTAGGAACGCTTTTTATGTCCATCTTGTGTTGGTAAAGGCAACTCATAAGAACATCTCAAGTTTTTTTTTCTGGACCAAAGATTTAAAATAATCTTGAAATAGACAATTTTTTGCCTGACTCAATAAATCTGTTTAAGTTGAAGCATGCTTGGGTACCTGCTTGCCAAATGTAAAAAAAATATCCGGGAGATATACCTACTCTGTTCCTATAGGTGTAAAGACTCGGCATTGGCTTATAATATGTAGTTCTACTCTTATAATTAAGGTCTCTCTTCTGTTTATTTTACGAATGTTGTATTTGAATTTACCACTAAAAACTGACTAAAAATGTAGAGCAAACAAAAGGTCCGCTGATGAATGGTTTTTCTTCACACAAATATTTTTGATAGACAAAGAAAAATAGAGATGTAATATTATATACCTATACGCGTCGAATTGTAAACCTCCTCCGGTGGTTCGTCGGTCAATAAAAGAATATCAAAGAGAAATAAAACAAATTATTTGCCAAAGGTTGTGAAAGGCTCGTTGTTATGTTATTGTTGAATATTTGTCATACACTCATATATATGGTTTACTTTTACTCTTATAACACACCCCAAGTGTTATAAGAGTAAAAGTAAACCTAAGGCTTTAAACCAGAATATCAAACAATACTTGGATAAATGTTTTTTTTCAAACCGCAGAATAGCAAATAATAATCGATATCATCAGTTTTTTATTGAATTCAGTACTTACTCAGAGCTAATCACAGAGCTGTAGATTTATTTGTTTATTTTAAACCTTGTCATCATCATCCATCAGCCATAGGACGTCCACTGCTGGACATAGGCCTCCCCTATAGATCTCCAATAAGACCGGTTGATAGAGGCTTGCATCCAGCGTGATCCTGCGGTCTTAATAAGGTCATCCGTCCACCTTGTGGGTGGACGTCCTACGCTGCGCTTGCCGGTACGTGGTCTCCACTCGAGAACTTTTCGACCCCATCGGTCATCAGTCCTCTGCCCTACCCATTGGCACTTGAACTAGCCAAACCGATGGGCTATGTCAAACCTTGCCACAACAAGCTAAAACAAAATTTGGTTTCTTTTGTGATGATCATGCACTTCGATGTAATTAATGTCTTTCACTGTGAACGAAAACATGCAACTAGGTACGTCAATTTCTTTTTTTTTAAATTATTTAATTAGTTTTTTCTATCTTTAACCTGAATTGAATTACGATCTCTTCTATATATCTCGGTGTCTATTCTATCTATATCTAATATCTAGGTGTCATTAGCAGATTGGCTCGCAAGGAGCACAAGGTCTGCTATTCGAGTCTGAAGATTGACCACATCCCTATTGGAGACGCAATTACTCTGTTAGCTAAAACGTTTGCGATATCCACACTAATCGATTCGCGATAGGTAGATACCTACTGGCAATGGTTCAGGGCCAAGAAGGAGCAAATGGCATATTTTTATGAGTCTTAGAAGGAACAATTTTACGAATGCCTGGCTAATTCTAAAAATGATTGACATTAACAAATCAGCCGATCTGGATAAAATTTTAATAGGACCACCTCTGATGTATGATCTACAAAACATAAAAAGAATCATCATAATCCGACGGTAAAAATAGACGTTTTTTTGGTCGACTTTGCACTAAATTTCTGATCCATTTTTTTACAAGTTTTAGAATCACTTACTGAGCATAAAATCACAAAATGCTTACAGACCCAGATGGATCTTCAAGCACCGTCTTGAAAAAACATTTTTGGTCGATATCTCGGAAACTGTGCACATTAGGGCAAAAGTCATGGAGACCATTATTATGGAGAACAAAGTTTCGCATCTTTTGTTTCGTATAAACTTTTTTGTAAAACTTACCGTTTATGATTTATGGTCTATTTAATGAGCTGGTTTTTGATGCTATTTAGAGCTAGTAAGTTTACGCTGTGTAGAACATTCATTGAGAAAACAACGAGGTAAGTTCTGAAAAAACGGTGGGTGGACGCAATGCAAACCGTCTCATTGGATACAAGCTCTAATAAATTAGGAAGGCCTATGTCTAACAGTGGACGTTTCGCATCTGATATGATGATGACTACCGTTTAATTTATTCATTCGATTACAGAATAATAATTGTTTGTAAATATTAGTATTTATCTACACTTTTCATTTCTGTGCCATGTCACTTTAGTCTGACTTGTACACAAATCGGGAACATTCATTCATATATTTATAGTTTACAAAGCGAGTTTGTTCATGATAATGATAAGTGATAAGAATACAAGAACGCAGTTAGGGGTCCAAGATAACGTAGAGACGCAATATGGATCATCCTCACATTCTCTACATACCATTGACCTTTTGACTGTAGATAAACTAGAGTTAGTTTTGTTCAAAGATGTTAGAAGTAAGGATATGACCATCAAACAGTCGAGCGATAGCATAGTCTCACAAAGCATAAACAATAGGTACACCGTTTCATATTGTATATAGTATACGGAGATTCTTGTAGTCCATGTGTCAAAAATGTGTCTAAAATTACGTCGCATCGCGTCTGATCTGAGTCTGATACTTCCTTAAAAAAAATTATGTGGTCAATACCTACTGGAAATTTCTCATTTGCCTAATCCTAGCAAAGCATTATAAGTCTTTGATCATTATACTCAATTGCACAAATGAAAGTATTTCAAGTATAGAAATGTTAATGCGTACTTTATCGTAATTATCTATTAATTTATCAGGTCATATGGTTCAACCATCGTGTCATTAAAAAATTATCCAAGTTAGCTAATAAATTGAAATGCCTACGAGTATGTACGTGTAATTAATTACTATACACGCAGTAAAGTCATTAAAAGTAAATTATTGGCATTTGTTAGAAGTGATCCATTAGTCCAATCTTTAACATTTTTCATTTTAAGTCTTTTTACACTTAAAAGTTTTACTTTTTCTACGCGATTTACCGACATCCAAAAAGGAGGAGGTACTATGTTCGTCTGTATATATTTTTTGTGTATTTTCATCGATATTTTCACCAATAGTGAAAAGATTTAGTAAAATATTTTTTTATTTCAATGGGTAATACTCCCAAGGTTATATCATACAAATGTTATCGAAATCGGCTAAGCCGTTTTTGATATATCAACTATAATGTACATGGATGTCACATCGATTCGTGCAAAATATTTGTATTCTGTAGGTACAGAGTGGAAGAAGGTGGTACCATTGTTTGCGAAAAGTAATTAAGTATATTGTACCAAAGACACAAAAGAAAGTACGATATTTCTAAAATAAATTGATTGGTTATCTAATCATGCATATCTAGTAATTTACATAGGTACATAGTTCAATCATCGTGCTATCAAAATCCACAGATAAGTCAAATACGAGTCCTGAATTATTTTTACAAGATCACGCCACTAAATAGAACACTCGTAAATAAACCTAGACTGTTAAATGACCTTGAGCTTTCGGACATTATGCTGCTATAATAGAAATAGGTGGGCGGAAACGCAAAAAAAAATCTGCCCGTGGAATCGTGCCTCGCATTCTCAAATAGATTCTAAATTATATTCTCAAATATACAGGTAATTTTGGGTATTTGTTATTGGTGTCAATGTCAGCCTTACAACGATAAGTAAGAAGTACCTAAGTCAATTAAAAATTGATGGTCAAATTAAATTACTTATCGATATTTCTGCGGCTGAAACTAAGTCAGATCAGCCTTATGAAGTGTCATGAGGAACCTTCAGAGCAACAAATCAGAACCCTCGGGAGTCGTTTCATTTTTAATTTCGTTTACTTGTATGTAGGTATGTATTTTGAAACACTTTGTACTCTCGACGATAAAATATAACTCGATTATACCTACATGGAAGTATTTAACACTTCGGTAGATTAATAATCCGAATTTAACGCTTGCAGCTACTTCTTCGAGATATCTTTTGGTTGGAATATAGTTATTGGAGTTAAGTATTGAGTATTTCTTGTTGTTTTCCTAGGCCGCCCTCCTCCATGATGTGGACATCCCGACAAAGAAGGCCACCTTCGGCATGGGCTGCTTCTGGTCCAACGACTCCCTATTTGGCGCTACCCCTGGAATCATAAGGACGCGTGTCGGCTACTCAGGAGGGACCACCAAGAACCCACATTACAGGAACATGTGAGTTTGTCTCTTTTTATTTTCTTAATTTTATTATCTGTATTCTCCCACTGCTATAGGAAAAGACCTCCCTTCCTTCCTTCCAGGCGGCACAAACTGACGACACAAACTGATCCTTTATTGGTCCAGTCTGTGTCGTGAGAGTTCAGATCATCACGCTTCCTTCGTCTAGGTCGGTATTTCCTTAACTTTTGTGCAATCGTCTAAGTTGGTAGGCCATTTTCGGCATGAGGTGTTTCTAGTCTAACGACTCTCTGTTTGCTGAAACACCCGAAATATTCGTCATGTTATTTGGGTAAACGGGATGAGAACCCAAAAATCCGGTAAAATTATCTGAAAAAAAATTTTGAAAATAAAGATAGTTGCCTAAACGTCCGTATAATTATAAATTTCACGAGTAAAATTTCATGAAGATAAAAAATTTCATAAAATTTTATTTTGTACGTTTGAGTCTCGGATATAAACAAAAGGTAGCATATTATTTATTAATACATGTATGTTTAAAAAATACAAAATAGGCATAATAATATAATTTATTTTTCAAAACATCAGCGCATTATCGTCCTAACACTTTAAGACCGTGAAAATAATACCTATTAACGATAATAAAATAACATGATAACCCCAATCTGATTAGGCAAAAATATCTCAAGACGGCCATGATATTGCAACAATTGCACGTCGCCTGTAGATAAACCTACATTATGACATGTCATAGTATTTAACTTAGTTTATTTAAATACAGCTCACGGTATTTAGGTTTATAATCCCTTTGAATGTCTATGGCGTTATGAATTGTTTTAAGAGGGTTAATCCGAGAAAAGATAACGCTGAACTGGAAGAGTTGACTGAGAGCATGCATGTTTTATGGAGTGAGGATTTGCTACTCAATAAATTTATAGTTCCGAGAGTATTATAGTTCTAAACTCAAACTCAAATCACTTTTTGCAACGTATGAAATTTACATGCGGTTCTTACTTAACATATTTTGTATACCCATATGACTACCCTATAAGGATATGGCAATTTTATTATTTGTTTTGGAACGATTTATTGTTATGTTTTCTAGATTATCGTTAAAAATTCGTCTAATGTGTAATAATTTCGATAATAACACAGACATAGTTTTTATATGTGTGATGAAATTAGTGTTTTAGTGTTAATTTTATTTTCTCCTATCCCGAAAAATCACTTACCTATATACCTTATAATGTTTGTTCAAATATGACATACCCTACCCTACACCCTGTTATGTTCTTTATCTAAATAAAATGCTCAAAACATATTCTAAAATAAAATAGATTTATTTCATATTAGCAGTTTTCGGTTTAGCACCTCCGTTTTATATGTATTTTGGGCTCTAGATTTTTAAAGAACCAAACGTAGATTACTTTAAAAATATTTACTTTTAATAAATAAAATTAAAGTACTCATACCTATCATAAAAATCTACATAAGTAAGTACCTCATCTATCTTCTATTATTTAAAAAGCAAGTTCATTACACGTGTTACCATTAGAGGTAAATTCGCAAGTCACTGCGTCATCGTCATGGCGCGAGTGACTCGTGCACGGTAAAAAGTGTGGCTTGCATAATTCCATGATTTTCCGGAACGAAAAACTGCGCAGAATTAGCTACGTTCATCTACGTCACGTCTTGGACGTAATTAGCATTTTTAAAACAACCCACTCTTATAAACGTCGATATTTGGTTGGTAAACTGGTGGACTGAAATACAGACTACACACCAGCAAATGGCGTAAAAGTAATTCTAAGTATCTAAATCTAAAGGAAACCCGGTAATCCTTTGATTTCTGCAAACATAAGAAACGTTCATTGCCATTTTTTCTAAGCCCATTTAAATCCTATATACTCCTACTATAATATTATAAACGCGAAAGTTTGTTTGTATGGATGTTTGTTCCTCTTTCACTCAAAAACTACTGAACGGATTGAGATGATATTTTGCAATAGTAATGCTTATAAAATACATCAGAATAACACATAGGCTATTATTTATAAAGATATTGCGTGTAACGAAGTTCGCCGGGTCAGCTAGTAGTGAGTAACTAGAAATAGAAGATGGTTTATGTGGTATACATATGTGGTGGTCAGGTCACCAATACATATTCAACCTCCATATAGGCTACAAGAGTAGAGAAATCATAGTATGCACGGACTTTCTGAGTTTTTAAAGAAAGAAAAGTGTAAATAAACCTATCCACAATTTTTTTTTTTCGTTAAGAAACGAAGTGCTTCAAAAATATTGCGATTAAGTCACATTACGTGACTAGATTATCGCTGACAGATAAAAAAGTGAGTATTAGAAATTGAAATATCTAGATATGAGGTTATTCTTATCATGATATGTTATCAGAATGAGTGAATATTTAGCTAGATGCCACGGTGCCAAGGTCAGCACGCACAGCGACAAGGCCAAGGCAACCTGCTTGGTGGTGCTACCAGAGTTGGTGGATCATTTGCATTTTATGTTGGGTTTAGATTGGGTATAATATACTGATTATTGTTTGTAGAACTTGGCAACCAGCTTCCACCAGACATTCCACCAGAGTTGGTAGGTTATTAGCATTTTATGTTGGGTTTAGACTGGGTATAATATTACGGGTACGGTTACTAATGATAATACTTAGCAATCAGATTCAATTATAGTATTAGGTCAAGTAATAGATCTCCTATTTGAATTTGATTCAAAAATCAATATAGCGCATGAAGATCCTAATATCTTTTTTCAGAATATTTGTGTAGTGTGATAAATAAGAATATATTTCCAAGGTATATGTATATTATTGATATGACTTGAAAATTATAGAACACATATCTCCGAATCTATTCAGTCTGTAAAAGTTGAATGGGTTACGGAAATACATATTGTCACACACTTCACATAGGTATCTTACCTTACATACATTCAATTCAATTCTTAGATTGTTTTGTGGTATATGTGAGGGCACAGGTCGACTTTAATAATAAGTATATGTACCTTGGAAATGTATTCTTATTTTATCACATCACACAAATAGCATTATACATAAATCTTCATGCGCTACATTGATTTTTGAATCAAATACCAAATATGTAGATGATAACTACATACATACAAGTTTACTGCATAATATGGTGGTATCATCGATATTTCTTTCATGGGTCATATAAATAGTATGTACCTACCTAGTGACAGGTGTCATGTTGACACAACCAATCTCATTACGAAAAGCCTTAATATGAGTGTATGACAAATATTCAACAATAACATAACAACGAGCCTTTCACAACCTTTGGCAAATAATTTGTTTTATTTTTCTTTGATATTCTTTTATTGACCGACGAACCACCGGAGGAGGTTTACAATTCGACGCGTATATATATTTTTTTTATGTATAACGCATAACTTTTTTCGTAGTAGTCCGATTTCAATAATTATTTTTTTATTGGAAAGAGTATACTTCGAGATTGGTCCCTTTTAAATTTTATCGAAATTGGCTGAGCCATTTTTGATAAATCAACAATAATGTGAAAATTGTTACATCGACCCGTGCATAATATTTGCGTTCTAGCGATGCGCCCCGCTTCGCACAGGTGTATTATACATATAAACATTTCCCTTGAATTACTCTATCTATTAAAACAAACTGCATCAAAATTTTTGCGTAGTTTTAAACATATAAGCATACATGGGGACAGACAGGGAAAAGCGACATTGTTTTATACTATGTAATGATTCTGTACACGGGTGAAGTCGGTATGCTATTTTTTGTAAAAAATAATTAAATAAATAAAAAATAATTAATGTATTTTGATTTTTTTTTTTGGAGAGAGGTTTACGATTTTTTGTATGTATAGGTAGAGCAGTCATGTAGAGAATAGATGTTCCGCAATGAATTTGCGAAACATTCGGTTGAAACATCTTTAGGAAAGAAAAAATGCCAGGTCGATGGATTGAAATGAGGAACTTCCTTTTTGCAAGTCGGTTTGAAATAGAAAGGTAGCGATAGATCAGAAAGCTTACCTACTACCTACAGCAAAAATTTGCATCATATTTCACTGTAACTTTTGTCTTGCTCTCTCTACTTTACAAAGATAGAGACAAAGTTAATGAAAGTGTTAGAGCTTGTAGTAAGTAAGTATTTTTTTTTTATTTATTTATTTATTTACTCCATACACACTAGATCTACTCGTATTATATGATAATGACTCTTGATATTACAAATTAATGGCCCACAGACTCCAGGGTCTGTTCCTTTTGTTAAGTAAGTTACAATTGAAAGAATGCGACTGTACAATAAAGAGGGGTTAGTTTAAATCTTAGTCTAAGTTAGTGGTTTCATTGCATTGCGTGAATGCCACGAGCAATCCGGCGGTCCCGCATGCAGCACCCGATCACGAGTGTGACGCATACTCTAAGGACGCATGTATCAGCCATCGCTCTCCTCGACCATATTTAAGGGAAGAGAACGACCCGACACACGACGCCGCCGCAAGAAGGAGCCTTCGATGGCAAGCATGAATGCTAATTTCTATTTATTGCACACTTATTCTGATTTATTATGTGAAAGCGATCACCAGCAGAGTCCAAGGCTACGTTTCCGTGTTGTTACTCGGTGGTATCTACTCTGCTTGTGATCGCTCCCTTGTCCTTCTATTACAACTCTTTTGCCTCCTCCCGGAGGAGGTGGAGGCTATGGCTCCATCACCGCCGCGTTCCGGTCTCTGATGGCCATCTGCAGGTTATAGTCCTAGATATTAATTTTATGATGGTCTGTAATTTGGCGTCCAAAAAACAGCAATTTACCTAGTTATATACATTTCTATCCATCCATCCATCAACCATAAGACGTCCACTGCTGGACATAAGCCTCCAATAAGACCGGTCGGAAGCGGCTTGCATCTAGCGCAAGCCTGCGGTCTTAAGACAATTGTGAGGTGCCAACTTGTCCATACAAAAACAATAAGCGGTTATCTACCCCTTAATATTATCCGATTCGATTGTTTTTTTTTTTCATGTAATCAGCACTTCAATCTTTAGGCTTAAGCTCGAAACATACTATCGGACGCGGCTTACGGACGCGACTGACAGCCGCGACCTAGACTATGAAAGTACACTGAGCCGTGCACACTATCGGACATAAGTCGCGGACGTTACCTTCGGACGACCTTGAGCGTTTGGACGTCCCGGATGTCTTAAAACTGTGCACATTGCTAAGTCGCGGCTGTCAGTCGCGTCCGTAAGCCGCGTCCGATATTATATTTCCGGCTTTAAACGTCTTAGTTTTTAGGTTTTTTAAATAACCTTTAAGTTAGTACGCTAAACTTTGGCTTAAAAGACTTAATACTTAAAGTCTTTATACTAAAACAAAAAACTGTTCTGAGAAAAATAAGACGTACGAGCGTGCAATATTTCTAACCTTATTGACACCAAAAACATATTGTTACATTTTAAGGGGTGAAATAGTTTCTCCCGGAACGTAATTTTTATCTAAAATGTACCGCAAATTGTCTTGATGTTCTACAGAAAACGCGAAAACACTGGTCGATTCGCGATCCTCTTAAAGGTCGTCAGTCCACCTTGTGCCTACTGCTATTTTAAATTTACCTAGATCTAAACATCCTGTAGACACGCACACCTTTTTACATTAATTACTTTGGTGCTCATAAAATGAGGGCAAGGTTTCTTTTCGACCAACTTTCAAAAGAAGAGGTTTAGGATTTAAGTCGGCTTTATTTATTTGTGCTGTTACATAACGTACACATCACTCCACCAGTAGGATTTTTATCACTGTTTTACACTATTTTCGACCGTTATTGGTATCTCCATCACCCAGCTATCGGCTCTATAAAAGGTTATCAGTGTAAAAATAACTTTTTAAACTTTTGTGACTACGGTGGTGATATAATGACTAAAACTGATAAATGAATATATTTATTTTCAGCGGGGACCATACAGAAGTGATAGAGTTGGACTTCGACCCCAAGACGGTTACCTTCGACGATCTGCTTGACATGTTTTGGGCGAACCACGAGTATGGACTCACTACCAAGCTAAAGAGACAGGTGAGATGCTGACTGACCGGGCCTGGTGTCAGAGTTTTTGACCATTTCTAACATAATTTTGGAGAACAGCTGATATTTTATATTTCAAGAAAACTTAAAAAACAAACTTTTAACTATTAAAATTAACCTACTTAAAATAAACAACTTATACTAAAACACTAAAACTTATATTAAAATAAAATAAATTAATCTGAAAGACCCGTGGCAAAGGGTAGCGTGGCCAGAATGCTGGCGGCATTGCCTCGCCGTATCGCAACACTAATTTTTGGCCAAAGTAGATTAAAGACAAGACACACAAGAAGTGTAGTAGACAAAATTAGGCCACCTCTACCAGTCGCCTAATTTTGTAGACTTTTTTGTTTTTATACCTAGATTATATTATACGACCCAAACTCGACTAGGCCACTCTCTTGGGAGCTTCACTGTCACAGTATTATTATATCTTCTTTGCTGTCACTATCACTACATAGTATAAAACAAAGTAGCTTCCCGCTGTCTGCTTATAACTAATACGTAACGGATTTTAATGCGGTTTTTTAATAGATATAGTGATTCAAGGGGAAGAGTTATATGTATGATACACCTGTGCAACGCCGGGGCGGGTCGATAATTTACAAATAAAATTAGTTTGTTAATTGTCGCGCTTTATCACTCTGGGGTCTTTTCAAGTCATAAGTTTAAGTACACCTACTAATTTTACAGCATGCGCTCGTAATTTATAGGTACATGGTTTTTACAAATGTATGTACCTAGGTATGTACCTACCACTGATCGCTCCGCGGTCCACCAGACACACACACTAACGCAATGTGCATATGCACGAATACTACATGTAGAGGGCGCGGTGCGCTCGTGGTTGCAACTACTACTTATATCTCTACTAGTTTTTACCCGCGGCTTCGCCCGCATACGCAATATATCATTATAATTTATAGCCTCTGTGTTATTTCTGATATATAAGCTATATTATTGCAAAGTTTCGTCTCAATCCGTTCAGTAGTTTTTGCGTGAAAGAGTAACAAACATCCATCCATCCATCCTCACAAACTTTCGCGTTTATAATATTAGTAGGATTTTCTCTCTACATCCATACACGGTACGAGATTCCGAAATATTCTGTTGAACTCAGTAGCGATGAAAAAATGACGTGATTGACATAATTAATAAAACTGCGAGTTGTATTGTGATTTTAAGATTGTCCGCATGGAAAAAGTTATAAGTAAGTAAGTAAGTTCGTATAGGCCGGGTGGCTAGCCCTGGTGTCAGAGTTTTTAGGCCGCCTGAAGGCCTCTGACATGGCTAAGCGGTTAAAACAACCGGGACCTACAATTTAACGTGTCATCCGAGCCACGGTAGCGCTCAGTTGGAAAATGCCAACAAGTTATTAACAATGATGAGCTGTGTGGTAATATATACTCGTATTTCTTTCGGCATATTATTGGTGATCCAATCCATTCATGTGATACCTATCATATATCTACACCCATGCTCGGTGGGAAAGTCACATTGACTTTGATAAAGTACAGACAGGGCAAAAGATCGTATTTGCATTAAGTATATTGTACGGATCAAATAAAATAATGTAATGGAAAATAAAATAATGGAAACTACTACCAAAGAAGATATAATAATCCTAGGAAATACCATAGATACAGCAGACCAGTGGTATGCCGTCTGATTCAAGTTGGTTTAGTGAGAAAGTGCTCGTCTTAAAACTGTGAGGTCGTTGATTCAATTTTGGTCAAGTACGAAATTCTCATACGAATTTTCATGTCACTGGTTTTTCGCTGAAAGAAAACATTGTAAAGGTGGGCACACACGGTCAGTTAAACTGATCAGTTTTTCGCGTCACTCCAACTGGGTGCTCATTCAGTTAATGAAAAGGTGAGAATTGGTGGTTCCATATTTGAAGACAGTGGAGCCATGATATTTCTTCGATAACTTGTGTTAAGTGTTTCAATTTTTCATGAGAAATTATTGGAACCAAAGTTGTTTGAAATTTGATTTTCCACAACTTCGATTCCTATCAACTTTTTCTAGGATCGATATTTTTTAATAAGCCGGTGATGCCATGATGTTTCTTTGATAACTTGTGTTATTTCAATTTTTCATGAGAAGTTATCGGAAACCAAGTTGTTTAAAATTTGATTTCCTATAACTTTGATTCCCATCAAATTTTTCCAGGATTGCTACATTTTTTAATAAGTTTGTGGTTCCATTTTGTTTCTTCCATAACTTGTTATTTCAATTTTTCATGAGAAATTATCGAAGCCGAAGTTGCTTGAAATTTGATTTCCTACAACTATGATTTTCATCAACTTTTTCTAGGATCAACATTTTTTTAATAAGCCAGTGGTGCCATGATGTTTCTTCGATAACTTGTGTTATTTCAATTTTACATGAGAAATTATCGGAACCAAAGCTGTTTGAAATTTGAATTCCTACAACTTTGATTCCCATCAACTTTTTCCAGGATCGATATTTTTTTTAATAAGTTAGTGGTTCTATTTTGTTTCTTCCATACTTGTGTTATTTCAATATTTCATGAGAAATTATCGCAACCAAAGTTGTTTAAAATTTGATTTCCCACAACTTTGATTCTCATCAACTTTTTCTAGGATCGATATTTTTTTTTTATAAGACAGTGGTGCCGTTTTGTTTCTTCTATAATTTGTGTTATTTCAATATTTTATGATAAATTATCGGAACCAAAAATGTTTTAAATTTGATTTCCTACAACTTTGATTCCTATCAACTTTTTATAGGATCGATAATCTTTTTAATAAGGCAGTGGTGCCATTTTGCTTCTTCCATACTTGTGTTATTTCAATATTGCATGAGAAATTATCGCAACCAAAGTTGTTTAAAATTTGATTTCCTACAACTTTGATTCCCATCAATTTTTTCTAGGATCGATATTTTTTTTGATAAGACGGTGGTGCCATATTGTTTACAATGGCACCACTGTCATATTCGAAAAATATCTATCCTACAAAAGTTGATGTGAATTAAAGTTGTAGTAAATCAAATTCCAAACAACTTTGGTTCAGATATCTTTTTATAAAAAAATGAAATTACGTGAGTTACTGAAGATTCAGTTAATCATCGAAGTGGTACAAACATGCAAACCATCGCAGTACCTATCGGCAATAGTTGACTACATTAGGACCCCGCTGCAATTATATGATGAAGTGATGCGATCATTTCATCATGTGTGCCCAGCTTCTGGTAGTGGTTTATACATGGAGCCACCAATTCCCACCTTTTAATTTACTGAATGAGCTCCAATTGGAGTGACGCGAAAAACTGATCAGTTGAACTGACCGTGTATGCCCACCTTAAGGAGGTGGTCAGAAAACAACATGGCGTATCAATCAGCATGGGTGGTAGGTATACAGGGTTACAGGGTAAGTCGACCTTTTTTTCACGTTAAGGGTGTGTAGTTTACTTTGTTTCTGACTAATTTGACTATGAAATACACTATCCTAAATTAAAAAAAAACAGATATTTGAAATTGGTATTCATAAAATTCCCAATTTTCGGCTATCAGCTCAGATATTTTGAAACGTGTAAATCGTGTGTTTTATTTGATTTTTACATGTAAAATGATGTTTTGTGACCTCACTACCCAATATTGTCCGTACAATTAACCTTTTATAAAAAGTATTTAAATTCAAATTTCTCGTAAACTGTGAGATTTAGGATATGGTGTTTTATAGTCAAATCAGTCAGAAACGTAGTAAACTACACACGCTTAACGGGAATAGGTCGACTTAGCCTGTAACCCTATATATGGCACAGGCTCTCTAAGACAAACATTTGTTTAACATTTTAATGGCGGATACGTCGACAGTGCAAGTTGAATTCGGCGAGTGAACTTTGGATTTGGAGTCCTAAGAATGTCATTATTATCATAGCTTTGTCATCATCAGCACGTGATAACCGTCCGCTAGTCACTGCTGGCCTCTCTTAGTATAACTGTATAACAATGCTAACTTTGGCTGTTAATTCCGTTCCAGTACCAGAGCCTGATCCTGTACCACGACGAGGAGCAGCGCGCGGCGGCTGAAGCGTCGTACAAGGCCACGCAGGAACGAACTGCGCAGCCTCTGCGCACGGAAATCGCTCCCGCAGGCGTGTTCTACCCCGCTGAAGAGTAAGTGCCTATTTACTGCTATTCGGAGAGCAGCTCCCTTATTGTGTACGTGTTTTAAGCAGAAAAGGCGAAATAACTCGCGTCAAGAGTTCGAGCGGGAGGAAAAAGTGAATCCGAAAGCCAGAACGCATAATCAATAAGGGGGCAGGTGTTTTTTGTAGCGAAGGAGAGGCACGTATGGGCAGTGCTCACCTTGAAATTGCCTTACCCACCGTATAAAAATTGAAAATCAGTACATATTTGAAAGTTTCTACGAGTATTTTTCTAGGGTGGGATGAAGTAGCCAGCTCCTAGGAAAAAAAAATTAGCAACGGCAATTAGAACTACCTCTATAATTCGCACCTTTAAAATAAAGTGCATCAA
Organism: Hypomecis punctinalis; assembly: GCA_949316475.1. Classification (NCBI taxonomy): domain Eukaryota; kingdom Metazoa; phylum Arthropoda; class Insecta; order Lepidoptera; family Geometridae; genus Hypomecis; species Hypomecis punctinalis. The sequence continues at coordinate 15,863,164 of OX438810.1, forward strand.
CTCAAAATCGCGCGCTGTTGGAAAATCAAGTTTTAAGCTTAACTTTAAACGCCATTTTCCAAAAGAGCGCGATTTTGAGTTGATGCAATTTATTTTTAAGGTGCGAGATATTTCACTACTACGATCATTGATTTCTGTATAACTATAAATCAATGGCTAAGACTTGCAGCTAGCCAAAAAGCCCGATTACGGAGGCGTCAGCGTAAATTTAATAGCAACGTAAAAAGCGTTCTCTCTATCGAATGCCTAAAGAGAAAAAGAAACAGGACTATGCTATTTAGCTATTATAATTTTTTTTATTTAATAAATATTTTGGGACACCTTACACACGGTCTCTGACCCCAAACTAAGCAAAGCTTGTGATATGGCTGCCAGAGACTGATATATTACATATACTTATTTTTAAATACATACTTAATATATAGATAGTAACTTAATAACACCCAGACACAGAGCAAACATTTATGTTCATCACATAAATATTTGCCCTGGTGGGGATCGAACCCACGCCTCTTTGATCCAGAAGTTAGGGTCACTAACCACTGAGCCACCGAGACAGTCAATTACGACGGCGCCTCTGTAATCGGGCTTATTATCCTACTCCAACTTATCTAAATGTTGGACATAAAATTACAAAATTACAGCGACAACGTACAACATAAAAAGACGCATAGAAAGAGAACTCTACAAAAAGTTTCTAAAAAAGTGAGGCCTGTTGATAGCAACTCCCGAGGGTTGCGCGGTAACGCAGCCCCTGATAAAAAATTTGTCGTGCACAGTTCACATTCTACACCAATAACGCTTCTCGTTACGAACTGACCTCAAATTTATAATTATATCTCAAGTTTTCACGCCATCCACTATCAACCTAGCAAGACGAAAAATTTAATATTCAAATGACGAGTACATAGTGCTCAAGTATTTATACATGTCTAGATTCAAAAGTAGGTCACGGTTGCCTTCTCCATAATACAGCCGTCGCCGCAATCATACGAGTTTGGATGGCGATCAATAGTTTTCCTCTCTAACTATTTTTGTTTAGCTCAAGGGCATCCTCATGTGTTATGAGAAGCCTTGACTGATTTTTGCACTAGGTCGTCTTTGTGTATAAGTTAGTGCTTAAGAAATATACCTACCTGCAAGAAAAGTAAGAACTAATACTTTGCAGCACTTTCATCATCATTTTATCAGGCGTTAGGCATAAGCTTTCTCTTAAAGACTGGTTGTAAACGACTTGAGCCCAGCTCGGTCCTAAGTCGTGAACGTACAACTATAATTCTGATTCTAAGTAGATCGTCTACCCATTTCGTAGATACACTTTCATCTTGGGTTTTTAGCCCATTATTTTTTTATTTAGGTACTTACCTGCAACATGACTGAGCCGGGTTTACAATTAGCCCAACATTGTAAAGTCACAACAACATATTTTGTAATGAGAAATGTTAATTTTACTGCCTTCCTACGAGTAAGTTACAATTTCTATCTTTTTCTTTTCACAATGTTCAGTAAAAAGTACCTACTGTAAAATAATACAAAGTGCATCTACTTTGTTTTTTATGAGCAGTTTTGTAACGAAATATAACTAACAAGGTGGAAAATAACTGAATCACGTCTAATGCACCTATTGACTTGTTGTAAAATTCAAAAGCTGACAAGAGAATATAGTCATGGAGCAATTCTAGTTTTAATTTTAGTCTTTATCGATCCATAACTGAACATAATTACATATGTCTTCTCATTTAACACACCATTAATCATTCATTCATTCATTGTGTGAATTACACGTGAATGAGATATTGGCGCAATGGTGTGAACATTTACGAGACAGGCCGTCAACCCATTTTGGTGACAAGAACATGGGCGTAGTTAGGCCGGTGCTCACTTCAGGAAACTTGAAACTCAATTGGTAGGTACATTGTATTTTTCTTGGGTAGGCAAGAATATGAGGGGAGGAGCCCCTCCAGCCAGAGAAAATTTCTAGCTACGTCAATACACAAATCTATTTATTAAGGGAAAAGTATTTCAAATAAATTTTTAAAACCACCTTTTCTCTCCTTCCAGTTACCACCAAAAATATCGGTTGCAAGGCCACAAGGATCTCTGCCGAAGCCTGGGCCTGGACTCCAGCAAGCTACAGACCTCGCACCTCGCTGCACGCCTCAACGGCTACCTAGTGGGAGTGGGAGGGATCACGCAGTTCGAACAGGAGGTCACCAAGTTGGGGCTCAGTGAGAAACAAGCCGAGTACGTGAGGCGGGAGCTGGAGCGTAACGAGGGTGGCGGTCTGGCTTGCTAGGGGTAGGGTACACGGAGCATGTGGGTAGGCGTAAAGTATTTAATTTTATTGTAAGTGCGGACGATTGCGGAAACTGTCAAACTGATTTTTTGCCCGGATGCCTTTAAGTAAACTAATAAAAACTAGTTTATAAAGAATTGGTTTTCGTGTTGCTCTATATATTTTAGTTAGTTCTTTTTCGTTTTCGATAGGGGCGCTATATAATTAAATGGAGCCACACGAAAACTACTTACTGTAGTTTCGTTTATGAGTATACTCATAATTACTGTTGTAGACCACAGAAAAAATAGTGATGAATAAGGACAAACCATTGACTGGGCTTTCCATGCAAATTATACGCTACTGGGTAGAAATCCGCATGACGGGAAAATGAATTTTTGACCGTTTTCGCAATCGTTACGATATAATTTTTATAGTTACCAGAATATTGTTATTTCAGCCGTAATAAAATGAGGCCACATTACAGCCAACTTAGGAATAACAGGCGACTTAAGATTTTTGCACAGATCCAAAAATTGTTTACATATCTCTCAAGTGCCTGTATTTTATTTTCAAGAAAACATTCTGGAAAAGCTCCAATGCTCCAGATGACCTTTGGATATCCTATTTCATAGAAGAATATTATAAAAGATTTTCATTTAAGCTGTTACATCATTATAGATATATTTCCATGTCTAACAGTGGGCATGTGTGGCTGAGAAAAAGATGATATTTTTTGAAAATAAAAAACCAATAAACTGAATATTATTTAAAAGCTACTTATAACTTTTTAGCGTAAGCAACAAAGATATTAATAACCTACAAAGTTTTATTTCTTAAGTACTGAAATATTTATTCTATTAATTCGATCTGCATTATATTACAGTTTTATTATGAAAATATTGTAAAGTATTTTGAAAGGAAAATGTATCTATCCCTTAGTTCAATTGTGATGGGAACTGAGACAATAGCAAAGCATTTTTAATTGTATTTAGTTTTAGGTAACTTAGGCCATGTACACACTATACATATGCTTCAACAGAAATAATGTAGGTATGTAACCACAGTGGGGTTGCTGAGGATTCCTCTTTCGCTTCCTCATAATGCGGAAGTTCCGCAATATTTTGGTTCCTCAACCGTTACCGCATCCTCATAAATAAAAATAAAAAGTCATATTCCGCTATCACTTCCTCAAAATTTATGAGGAATTTTACTGCGCATGCGCGTCCCGTATCCATGGCAACGCACACGACGCAGCGCGATGCCGGGCCGAATGGGCGAACGAGACCTTCCCTTCCGCCACCCACGCTGTTACTTGCTTGTTTGGTTGGGTTGGGTCCGCTAGAATTTATAATTTCCTATCATCCTCTTCCTCATCCCCATCCTCTTCCTCAAAAAATATCCTATTCCTCATCCGCATCCTCTAAATTTGCGCGTGACAATTCTTCTTCCTCCACTTCCTCAACAACCCTAAACCACAGTTATCATACCCACTTTAAGCCGAATCATACAAGTGGGCGGATATGAAGTAAGCTACAAGCGGCGCGAAAGCCTATCATGCGCAGGTTTATGTGAGCTTCAGTCAGGGTTGGATGCTGCGCAACTTGTAGCTAACTTCATGTCCGCCAACTTGATTCGACCTGGTTATATGGCGTATGAAAACTGAGCATTCATACATTTTTCTGTGTTGCGGCATCTAGACTGCAACCGCATCCGCATATTGCATACATAGCCTAAATGTTTGTTTTATCGTTCTGCTTATGCATAAACAAATTATTTTTCTTGATAATATAAAATCTAGACCAATTCCTTTATTGTTTCAAACAGAAGCATTATTATTATTATCTATTATTAATTCATAGTTTAAGCTATATTAAATGTGTCTAATGAAAAATCATAGTCGTTTTAGTTTTATAAACATACACCTGAAGATTACTAGTTTTTACCCGCAGCTTCGCCCGCATGATATTTTGATTTTTGTGCTATCCAATGGGAACCCTTTATTATCCGGGATAAAAAGTAGACTATGTCACTTTCCGTCTTTCAAACCCGAGGCCCTACCTTACCACCCTTAATAAAGGAGGTGGAAAATAAAAAAATTAAAAAAAAATACGATTTGACGGTTGTTCAACTTTTTTGACATTTGAAAGCGCACTGTAGAATAAAGGTGGGCACACACGGTCAGTTAAACTGATCAGTTTTTCGCGTCACTCCAACTGGGTGCTCATTCAGTTAATGAAATGGTGGGAATTGGTGGTTCCATATTTGAAGACAGTGGTGCCATGATGTTTCTTCGATAACTTGTGTTATTTCAATTTTACATGAGAAATTATCGGAACCAAAGTTGTTTGAAATTTGATTTTCCACAACTTTGATTCTTATCAACTATTTCTAGGATCGATATTTTTTAATAAGCCGGTGATGCCATGATGTTTCTTCGATAACTTGTGTTATTTCAATTTTTCATGAGAAGTTATCGGAACCCAAGTTGTTTGAAATTTGATTTCCTATAACTTTGATTCCCAACAACTTTTTACAGGATCGATATATTTTTTTTAATAAGTTAGTGGTTCCATTTTGTTTCTTCCATAACTTGTTATTTCAATTTTTCATGAGAAATTATCGAAGCCGAAGTTGCTTGAAATTTGATTTCCTACAACTTTGATTCTCATCAACTTTTTCTAGGATCGATATTTTATTAATAAGTTAGTGGTTCTATTTTGTTTCTTCCATAACTTGTTATTTCAATTTTTCATGAGAAATTATCGAAGCCGAAGTTGCTTGAAATTTGATTTCCTACAACTTTGATTCTCATCAACTTTTTCTAGGATCGATATTTTTTTAATAAGCCAGTGGTGCCATGATGTTTCTTCGATAACTTGTGTTATTTCAATTTTACATGAGAAATTATCGGAACCAAAGTTGTTTGAAATTTGATTTCCTACAACTTTGATTCCCATCAACTTTTCTCCAGGATCAATATTTTTTTTAATAAGTTAGTGGTTCTATTTTGTTTCTTCCATAACTTGTTATTTCAATTTTTCATGAGAAATTATTGAAGCCGAAGTTGCTTGAAATTTGATTTCCTACAACTTTGATTCTCATCAACTTTTTCTAGGATCGTTTTTTTTATAATAAGCCAGTGGTGCCATGATATTTCTTCGATAACTTGTGTTATTTCAATTTTACATGAGAAATTATCGGAACCAAAGTTGTTTGAAATTTGATTTCCTACAACTTTGATTCCTGTCAACTTTTTCCAGGATGGATATTTTTTTTAATAGGTTAGTGGCTCTATTTTGTTTCTTCCATAACTTGTTATTTCAATTTTGCATGAGAAATTATCGAAGCCGAAGTTGCTTGAAATTTGATTTCCTACAACTTTGATTCCCATCAACTATTTCCAGGATCGATATTTTTTTTTTAAAGTTAGTGGTTCCATTTTGTTTCTTTCATACTTGTGTTATTTCAATATTTCATGAGAAATTATCGGGACCAAAGTTGTTTAAAACTTGATTTCCTACAACTTTGATTCTCATCAACTTTTTCTAGGATCGATATTTTTTTTAATAAGGCAGTGGTGCCATTTAGCTTCTTCCATAACTTGTGTTATTTCAATTTTTCATGAGAAATTTTGGAAACCAGAAATGTTCGAAATTTGATTTTCTACAACTTTGATTCCCATCAATTTTTTTCTAGGATCGATATTTTTTTCGATAAGACGGTGGTGCCATATTGTTTACAATGGCACCACTGTCATATTCGATCCTACAAAAGTTTATGTGAATTAAAGTTGTAGTAAATCAAATTCCAAACAACTTTGGTTAAGATATTTTTTTAAAAAAATTGAAATTACGTGAGTTACTGAAGATTCAGTTAATCATCGAAGTGGTACAAACATGCAAACTATCGCAGTACCTATCGGCAATAGTTGACTACATTAGGACCCCGCTGCAATTATTTGATGAACTGATGCGATCATTTCATCATGTGTGCCCAGCTTCTGGTAGTGGTTTATACATGGAGCCACCAATTCCCACCTTTTAATTTACTGAATGAGCCCCAATTGGAGTGACGCGAAAAACTGATCAGTTGAACTGACCGTGTATGTCCACCTTAACTCGCAGATAGCAATTTTTTTCCTATTTACTTAACACTTATCGTCATATTATGGAACATTTACGTAATATCATTATAATTTATAGCCTATGTGTTATTCTGATATATAAGCTATATTACTGCAGTTTCATCTCAATCCGTTTAGTAGTTTTTGCATGAAAGAGTAACAAACATCCATCCATCCATCCTCACAAACTCACAAACTTTCGCGTTTATAATATTAGTTGGATAATGCCTGTGTATTTTGGAATAGTATGGCTTATTATATTTCTATAGAATACGAGTAAGTAGTGAAACTAAATGTCCAAAGCAATGGTGTTACAAACCATAGGGTGAACCAGCCAGTTCACGACCACTTAGTGGACTAGTAATCTTTGAAGTGACATTATTCACTATAATGATAATGTTCTGATTCAAATAATACTCAGAAGTTTAGAAAAAACCTTAAATAATTGAAAAAACAAAAGGTTTTTTGAATTTTATGTTATTAAGTATAAAATAAATAATGATTTATCAAAATGTGCTATTTTTTAGTTCCCGACCACATGTGGTCAGTTAACGTCCGACATTTTCGTTAGTTGACGTCCACTCAAAAGCCATTGAAAAAAGGTGTCATACTCCCTGGCAGGACCACATCGTTATATCTATATAATAGATAGTGGAAAAAAATGTACATAATTTGTACAATTTTGTACAGAAATATTAAAATTTGTACATAAGTACTTTTAGAGTAATCGTCAAATGAAGGTGGTATGGTACGGGTATGGTCCTGCCAGGGAGTATACTCCCTGGCAGGACCATACCCGAAATATCAACTTTTTCAAGGAGATGATGCATGTAAATAATTGTACAGAAATTGTACACCTCAAAAGCGCTTACAGCTTTGGTTTATGTTAGGTGAATGAAATTTTAATCACGTTTCATTATTTTTCAGAAAAGTGCTCCTGTTTTAATTTACATAGCAACGTGAGATCAGAAATGTATCGTATTTAAGTAGGCGTTGTCCTATATTTTGCAGTCGCCATTTCATTAAAAAGACGTGCAATGTTGGACATAAGCCTCCGCTATAGATATCCAATAAGATCGGCTTGAGGCGGCTTGAATTCAGCTCGATTCTGCGGTCTCAATGATATCACCTGTCCATCTAATGGATCCTACGGTGCGCTTGCCGGTGCGTTGTCTCCACTCGAGAACCTTTCTACTACCTCATTAGTCATCAACCCTCTATGCTAAGTGCCCTGCCCACTGGGTGGGTGCAATGGGCAAGCCCATTGCACCCACTGCCTTTGTCACTATGTGTTACACATAAAATTTTCATCAAAAAAGAAGCATACATACGATTATTTTTTCGCTAGAATTTGTATTTTAATGGTTTTGAATTCCTAATTACAGCTCAAATGTGTATTTTAAAATCATCGATGTAAATATTTATTTTGTCTCACTGCTTTACACCTAGTCAGTATTTCAGTATCTCATTTTTTTTTTTGACATCTTAAAATATCATATTAATAGAATACCCTTCGAATTATTACGATGAACCGTACGTATGAATGGAAGACAATATACAAATATTTGAAAGAAATAAACGTGTTAATAGGTAAACATGTTAACAGTCTGTAACAAACATGATCTGTAGAAGTAACATGAACCAAAGTTACCGACTTAGCCCAGTGGATATGCAAGTTGAAATGCCAGTGGGCAGGGCACTTAGCATAGAGGGCTGATGACTAATCAGGTAGTAGAAAGGTTCTCGAGTGGAGACAACGCACCGGCAAGCGCACGGTAGGATGTACATCCATTAGATGGACGGGTGATCTCATTGAGACCGCAGAATCGAGCTGAATTCAAGCCGCCTCAAGCCGATCTTATTAGAGATCTATAGCGGAGGCTTATGTCCAACAGTGCACGTCTCTGGAATGAAATGGCGACTACAAAATATAGGACAACGCCTACTTAAATACGATACATTTCTGATCTCACGTTGCTATGTAAATTAAAACAGGAGAACTTTTCTGAAAAATAATGAAACGTGATTAAAATTTCATTCACCTAACATAGACCAAAGCTGTAAGCGCTTTTGAGGTGTACAATTTCTGTACAATTATTTACATGCATCACCTCCTTGAAAAAGTTGATATTTCGGGTATGGTCCTGCCAGGGAGTATACTCCCTGGCAGGACCACCTTCATTTGACGATTACTCTAAAAGTACTTATGTACAAATTTTAATATTTCTGTACAAATTTGTACAAATTATGTACATTTTTTTCCACTATCTATTATATAGATATAACGATGTGGTCCTGCCAGGGAGTACGACACGAAAAAAGAGCCTTTGAGCATGTTCTTAGGGTCGTAAATAATAACAGCATCAAATAATCATGTTTAAATGACATTCAATTTTAGTTATCTAATATTATTCATTCAATTATTTTAATGATATTTATTTTTCATATATTCACACTTGTTTAATAATTTTAATAATAGTATTATTTACTTATTTAGTAATTTTTGTACGGCATAAGACACGTGGTCGTTAGCTGACCGATTGTCGACCACCGAAATAATGCTTTATATTTTAATGGTAATCAACACATTTTGCTGGTCGCATTCTGAAGTGTATATAAACCACGTCCTAAAGATCAAACTGACAAAGATTAAAATGCCGTACCATGAAGTATCAGTTAGAAAATTTATGAAGAAGATCGATGGGAAATAGTCATTTGCCGACCATGTGGTCGTGAAATGATGCATACAAAATTTTAGTAGGTTAGTTTGCCGAACACCTATTATTTTAATTAAAAGCGCATATTTTACATGAAAATTACCCTTTAGGGGTAAAAACGTGTTTTCCTAAACATTCCAAGCTACATTTGAATGCGTGAATCTCGTCAAAAACTTGTTTTATTTGCGGTTGAAAAAGTGTCCTCTCACTATTTTTATCGTAAATATGTGCAAGCGATTCCGACACGTCCACTATGGGTCTGGTTCACAGGCTCATTGAAGTGCATCACGTATCAGAAGATAAATCACAGTGTCGCGGAGGGGAAGCGATAGACTAAAGTATCGTTCAAAAACCAAAACAAACGTTGGCGCGGTTTTATTTAACTATTTATAGTTGTTTTATGAAAAAGTGGTCGTGAACCGGTGGTGGTCGGCAAACTGGCCTTTTCACCCTAGTATAAACCGAATCATACGTAAGTCGGCGGATGTGAAGATATCTACATCTGCGCAATATCCAATCAACGCGCTGCTTAATACGATCTTCAGTCAGGATTTTGGAGGATATTGCAGCTTGTAGCTAACTTCGCATCGGCCGACTTGTATGATTCGCCTAATTTAAATACATAATTATTTACAAATTATTTAAAGTGAATTATTACCGAGGAGGACTAATGATCTAATCTGACTGCTAATTACTAATTAGCGAATCACGGCGAAGTGTCATCTGTGGCTATCTTCTATAATTAGCCCTTTTCGTTGCCTATAGTTACAGTCAGTCTAGCTAGATCCAGAAGAAAACGGTCAAGTTCAATTCACGCTCCAGTAAGTTGTAGGCAGGTATTACTCGACTCGACTGCCTCGGTGGCTCAGTAGTTAGTGACCCAAACTTCCGAGTCAAAGAGGCGTGAGTTTGATCCCCACCCAGGGCAAATATTTATGTGGTGAACATAACGCTGGTTTGCGAGAATAGCGACGGAACTAAAAATGATTGATTTTAGAAAATGGCATTTTTTAATTTCTTTGTAAATATTTTAGTACATACCGCAAAATGTAAATAATTTATTGAGGGATTGACTTTACTGATTAAAGGAAAATTTATCGTAGTATCAAAAAACATAAAAACATTTTCGAACTTTTATTAAAATTATTTAAAAAATCGTCATACAAAGGGGGGTTTCAGACATCAGTCTTTATTCATGAGACACCAAATTATAAAAATCAAGTTATGTCATTTATTTAGCTTTAAAGCCTCTTAAAAATACAAATTAAAACTTACAACAGTGTTTAAAACTTTTGTACTTATAAGTATAACAAAAAAATAGTTTTATAACAATACAATAGGAACTTTAAATTTAGGTATTTATAACCCTGTTTATCAAAATAAATGAAATAAAAATAAACGTAAATTCTTCAAAATAAGTAATGAAAAAATATCTAAAACAGGAACATTAATTCTTAAAAGGAAATCTAAGTAAAATAAATCATTTATTTTACAACCCCTCATAAAATTGACGATAATAGTTTGGAATTATATTTTTGTTAACTAAATCTACTAGTCCTTTTTTCTTATTTTCTGAGATTCCGTTCCTTTTTTTATAAGCAGATTGCAATCTGTAATTTTCGTCCAAAGCTTTTGATGCACGGCTAGTAATTTTCACACATTTAAATTCATTTTCACCGTAAGATGTTTTATAGAAAAAGAACCCTTTGTGGTCAGCATCTACTTTCAAAATCTTTATATCTGCCATTTTCACAGTCTCATTATCAGTATTTTTATTAAAATTTCTACCCATGTCAGAAGTTAGAGACTTTAATTCGTAAAAACTTCTATGACTCATTTCTACGACTTTGTAAGGAGATCCTTTCTTTTTAGCAGTGCGAATAATTGAAATGTACTGATCCGGTGTATAGATAGGGCCAGATTTCAGAGTCTTTTTGATGCTTCTTTCAATGACAGAATGCACACTGTCTCCTTCGTTTTGTGTGTGTCCTTTTATCAGATATTTATGCGTGATACTATTTATATGAGCTAAAGTAGAAACAGCGTACATGTACATACTAATAATAAATTTATTCTTTTGCTGTCCACAGCAGTTATCAGAATAAAAAATAACATCAAGTTTGGCTTCAGATGTTAGATCTCCAAGACTTTTTAAATACTCTAAAACACAGGTCCCTATTTCTATAGCTCCTCTATTTGCTTCTCCTTCATGCCACACGTAGCAGAACGCATTTTTATTTTTCATCTCATAGATCGTAAAGTTTAAGGTATTCACTTTTGAAACATAGTAAAAATTAGACACATCTCCCCTAGGACATGGCATCACAGCTTGTAAGTCATAAACTGCTACAATAGTTGATTCTTTATCTTCTGCTTCTTTCTTGTCCTTAACCTTCTCCATTCTTGAAAGCTCTTTTTCTTTTAGATGGTTCTCATATTTAGACTTCAGTCGATTTTTATCTTCTCCAGTTGCGTTATTGTAGGCAACACAATCCTCGCACTGATCTTTCTTTGGTTGGTAAAATGCGATATTAAATTCTCCATTAAATATTCTATTAAACATGATATAATTAGCACTTTTCTCTCTTTTTTCTTCACACTGTTTCACATAATCTCTATAAATTTCTGCAATAGTCTTACTTCCATCAATATATTCTTTCTGCGTATCCGCTCGACAGTAATGGCTTTCTATTTTTGGTATCGCCTTAATGAAATTTCTCAAACTATCTTTAATATTATTATCTACGCGACTGTGATTGCCATGTTTCCCTCGAAGATCCTCCACTATAATGCCTGAAACGTCACTTCTTGATTTTTCGGTAACTGTTCGAATAAATCTATCAGATACATCCAGCGTAGACATAAAAAAACTCTTACAAACCCGAATTTTTTCGCCATCTTTGTCTTTAAAATAAAATGCGTTATTATTTCGACGTGTTCCTTTTTTATATTGATATGTCGGGACAATAGAGGTCATATTGAATGCTGCAAAAGTTCTTTTACTTTGCAAATCAGGTAATTTATAATATGCGTCAAAAATATGGCGTCGAGTCTCATCATCAAACTTTGTGTTACACTTTAACTTGCATTTTTCTGTACATCCTGGTCCTAATCGTCTCTCTCGTATAACTTTATTATTTTTGCCTACATATTCTTTCCCTGCATTTCGTAGACGTTTTGCTACATTCGATTTCCAAAGTCCTGGCTGCATTTTCCTCTTACGTGTAATATTTTGGTTTGATTTACGTGAAATATTTTCTTCTTCATTCTCTTCTACTGTTTCAACCGAATCTGACGATAAATCATGATTTTCAATGTGATAATTAGGATCTGCGATACTATCATCCGATGAAAAATCTCTTTCTTCCTTTTCTTCTTCACTTTCAGCATTCATATTGGTCAGTTCAACAGCTTTTGGTTCACTTTCTATTTGTGAAATACTTTCTACTGCAGTCTCATCTTTATTATTATCATTTACTGACTCTATACTTACCTTATTTTCTTTGGTTTTATTTTCTAAGCTATGGCCGTGGAGTCCTTTTTCATTTAAATTTATAATGTTATTGGATTCTTTATTACATTCTTCTGTTTCTCTATTGCTGGAGGAAGATGAGCTAGAAGACGAGGAAGATGAGCTAGAAGTCGAAGAAGATGAGCTAGAAGATGATGATGACGATATGGATGGTGATCTTTGTCGCAAAATCAATTTATTTTCTTCTGAATTATTACCTGAAATCCAATAAACATTTATTTATTAACAGAATAAATACAAAAAGCAATAGTTATTTCACGGGTTTCTTGCAGAGGAACAAGCTATTATGTAATAGAAACACTCACATTTTTGTAATTCCCGGGAATCGAACCCAGGAGATTACGATCAGCCACTAGCGTGAGCGTAAACTATTTGCAACAGGACAAACTACTACATCGGAATAAAAATGATATCGAAAAATCTTTCGACTGGTTGAATTCAAATATTTTATTTTGCTTACCTGATGTGTTATTATAATTTATATCATTTTCGATATTTTCATCGCAACTTGTTGCATTTAACGGCAAACTGCTTATAAGTGTATTGGAACCTAAAATATTTTAAATAGTTAAATAGTTGAAAGAATAAATAAAATTGAGATAAACTGCAAATATACGAAAATTGTAGGCTAACCTTGTTCACTATTCGTTAAATCATGTTGATCTTCATTTCCTTTATTTTGACTGGCCGCTTCTTTCAACTTTCCCAAGAATAACATTCTTTCTGCCATCTTGAATAATTCTGTTAAAGATAATTATCTAAAACAAATAATTTAACGTAAATAATTAATCATCAAATAATACCATGTAAAAAACTAACTCAATATTTCTATCCCAAAATCTCTTAAACACAGACGCATTTCGTAATAAGAAGCAAAACCATGCCCACTTTTTTCAAAAATAAGGACGTTTCTTATTTACGACAAAATAAAATCCGTTTATTTTTCGTGAATATAGACTCAAGTTACAAAAAGTCGGTATAAAATACAATATCATAAGCAATCACTCATATTTATTCAAGAATACAGGCGTAAATAGAAATGAGACATAAAAAGATACTTACTTTTATCAGGAACAACGACGGATCACTAAATGAGTCACTATTCTTGAAAAAAAATCAACAATTGTTGCAACCAAACTGTAAATACGTCGGTATTTTCGAGAATCGACCGTGCGTTCACTCTGTTGTCATTGGCTCAACTGAGATGAGTCTTTATTTGTGATTACGCTTCGAGTGTTTTGTCTCAAGTGAATAATGACGCTGTCTCTTTCTAACGAAAGCTGGCGCGATATTGGCGTTGCGTCTCTGTTCACGATAAAATATCAAAGATTTATGATTGTTTGGCATACAGAATTCAATTTGACAGAATTTTGAATTACGTCGGTATTCTCGCAAACCAGCATTAAGTGTTTGCTCTGGGTGTTATTTAGTTACTATCTATATAATTATGTCTTTTAAAATATGTATATTACGATATGTAGTATATCAGTCTCTGGCAGCCATATCACAAGCTTTGGTTATTTTGGGGTCAGAGGCCGTGTGTAAGATGTTCCAAAATATTTATTTATTTAATCAAGACCACAGGAACATGGTGGACGCAAGCCGCTTCCAACCAGTCTTAGTGGAAATCCAAGAGCGAAGCTTATTTATGTCTAGCAATGGACGTCTTACAGCAGATAATGGTGATAAATTATTAAACACTAGCTTCTCCAGTAGGCACTGAGTAAAAATTAGATCTTTTTTACCACTTTCTTTTAAGATCTCACGATCTATCCTTTTTTTGCCTAGAGACAGGAATTTAAAAAAAACCGGACAAGTGCGAGTCAGGCTCGCACATCGAGGGTTCCGTACAAACACATTGTTTAAAATAATTAAAAACCTGTTTTAGCATGTGCTAATGAAAATGTCTTACATGATACGAATTTTGAACCCATTTTTTGTGAATTTTGAGGCCCTATTTTTTTGCGATTTAAATAAAAATGTACAGTTTTCAGATTTATTCCTATATGTAAGACAATGCTTTTCGCCAAATTTCATAGTTCTATGTCAACGAGAAGTACCCTGTAGGTTTTGATTTTTGTGAGTGTCGAAATATGCGATTTTTTACGACATAAACGGCTCTAACTTTTTTAAACGATAACTGAGAAGTTTTTCTTTTACACAACTGCAAGAGTCCATAGATATACGTATACAGTTTAAATTTCAACTCGATATCTTTACGCGTTGCCGAGATAAAGAGTCTTGACATACACACAGACGGACAACAAAGTGATCCTATAAGGGTTCCGTTTTTTCCGTTTGAGGTATGGAACCCTAAAAAATGTGAAAGCCTAATAAAAATGTTATCATGTAGGTATTATAGAGAAACCAAATCCCTAAAAAATGTGAAAGCCTAATAATAATGTAATCATGTAGGTATTATAGAGAAACCAAACGGATATCCCAAGTTTATTTTACACTATATAGAGATGATTAACTTATTTTAGAGTGATAACTTCAAACTAAACATTTGCACTTAACAAGGACTTAAAACTGTACTTAACAAAAATAATTTTCTATTCATATAAGTTATCAATCACAGTTCTGAGATCACCAATAGTTTAGACTTGAGCTGAATTCTTCTTTTTCTTGTTTCGCTTACGCTTTGATTTCTTACCACCAGGGCCTGTGCCTGGACCTGGCTGTGTACTTTCAACGCGGGGCTTTTTTTCCTGTGACCCATTGCCTTCATCATCATGAGATCTTTTCAACGTTCCTTTATTTACTTTGCTTATATCACTTTCTATTGATGGAGAAGTGTCTATTTCACCAGACAAGTATTTCTGTACTTCTTTGCGATCTGGACGCCTTACTGCAGGCATTTTTGCCTCCTAAAATGGAATTAGAATGGATTAAAAAAGAAATTTCTTGTTAATACATAATCAGTTTAAAAAATTCGAACGGGTATCCGCATCAAACGTTAAGCATCCCAGCTGACTGAATCCAGTATATTGTTGTACACCACCATGATGCAAGTTGCAGACCAAGAGCTAAGCTAAGTTAGTTCGGGGTTAGCTCGCATAGCTGAAACAGTTTTCCATAGATCCGTGCAGACTGCGAGCTATGCACAATCTATGAAAAACTGCGTCAGCCATGCGGGCTAAGCTAAACTAACGTAGCTTAGCTCTTGGTCTGCAACCGGCATGACAATGTAATACCTAAAATTCAGCTTTTAGAAAGTAGTTACATTTTTTTGCGCTTACCTCCCGGGCTATATTGCTACTGCGCAACCACTCATCTAATTCTTACCAACTTGACCGAAGGAGGAGGTTGGATGTTCGTCTGTATGTATATTTTTGTGTATATTCATTGATATTTTCGCCAATAATTGTAAACAGATTTCAAAACTTCTGTTTTAGTTTGAAAGGGTATATCCCGAGGTGGTCCCATTTAAATATCGAAATCTGCTGAGCCGTTTTTGATAAATCATCAATAATGTACATGGATGTCACATCAAGTCGTACTAACTATTCGAATTCTGTACATGGTGACAGGCGGTGTCCAGATTTTTTGCAAAAAATAATTATCACAGACCATTGTTATGCATGAAAATAACATGTATACTTAATGTCGTTTTAAGTCAAATTAATTATTTTACTGTATTTTATGCATGCGTTTTGAAAATTAATGTAAATGAATTATGTAATTGTTATTTTTGGTCATAAACGATTATTATTATAGATTGATTATGCCTATACAACATAACATTTTTATGAAATGGCATTTTTGCTAATTATGTTAGGTAAGGTACATACCGCAGCTTGGCGACAATAATCTGGATGAAGTAAGGTCTGATTCTTAAGAAAATATAGAAGACATTCCAAGGTATAGTACTCGACTACTGTACTGCCTTTGGGGCCTTTGCATCTGAAATTAAATAAGAAATCTTTATGAAGGTCAGGTGTAATTATGACCGTTGACAAAAGGGGGTGAGGGGGGTGGAGGGTAGGACCCCCCCGAGGGGTGGGCAGTTACGGAACCCTCCCCTTTCAAAAATTTAATTTTTTAATTTATTATTTTACATTAGCAAAAAGTCGTTCGCACCATTGCTAATAAGGGTTTAGGAGGGGGTGGGGGGAAGGTGCATTATGCCCAGAGAGGGGGAGTACGGACGACTCCCCCCCTTTATATTTTAGCCTTTTACTACTGCAAAAACAAGTACCGTTGAAAAATATGCATAACATAAAATGAGAGTCACAGGTCTCCTGTACCCCCCCCCCCTCCCCACCACCACTCTGGGCATAGTGCACCTTCCCCCCACCCCCTCCTAAACCCTTTTTTAGCAATGGTATGAACGTGTTTTTGCCAATGTAAAATAACAAATTAAAAAAATCATATCTCTGAAAGGGGTGGGTCCGTGACCCCCCACCCCCTCCATGCCCCCCCTTTTGTCAACGGTCATAATGTACACCATAGCCTGGTTTTTTTACTCTTGCACGCAGCAACAGATTGATTTCATTTTTGACATGGATATAGTTCAAAGGTCGGAGAGTAACGTAGGTAGGCTAATTTTTATCGCAGAAAAGTAAAAAGGTTAGTAGAGGATTGCACAATAGTGGGCGAAAAGTAGGTGCTACAGACCTACCTACTTAGGTTAATAATAAAGATTATAATTATATTTGCAAGAAACCTAGTTCAAGCAAGTCGACTCAATATTAGTCTCTCTTACCTAAAGGCAGTTTGAACATTTTTGGGAAATGATTTTTCACCAAATGTAATCTGATCATCACGTTCAATGATTTCATGTTTGCTTATATTGTACTGACGAAGTAAACTGAGCGGATCGGCCATAGTAATCGTATCGCAGATGCACAAACTCTAATCTCACGTTAATCTGATCAAACAAATAGGTGAAATTATTAAAAATTATAAAAGATTTCAAATTCCAATATATTTTACCAAAACTCGTTGCTTTCGGACGTTTAAAAACAAAAACATTACCAGCGTTGCCAATGCCCATGTCCCTGATTCCCCAAATTTCGAAGTCAATCTTCATATTGGCAGCAAAAAATATCCCGATTTCTCACTATGCCTATTTTACGTAATCCCCGATATGCATATTATAATTATTTTACGTAAAATATGTTGCTTTTCGGACGTTTAAAAACAAAAACATTACCAGCGTTGCCAATGCCCATGTCCCTGATTCCCCAAATTTCGAAGTCAATCTTCATATTGGCAGCAAAAAATAACCCGATTTCTCACTATGCCTATTTTACGTAATCCCCGATATGCATATTATAATTATTTTACGTAAAATATGTTGCTTTTATCATTGCCAAATTCGCAATCCTAGCGAGTGCAGTGTGGTGCCTGGCCAATCATTAAATACAATCCTGCGGCCTTAGGGTGAGTCCCAGTGCGAATCACCATTTTGTTTAGCTTTTATTTTTCTCGTAAGATTATTTTTCGTATTTTTTTTTTTTTTTTTTTGGTAAAATCAATCCCTAACGGAGGTAGATTTCTCCGCAATTTGGGGAATTTCCCACAAATCGTTAACACTAAACATTACGTTTTTTTCTTATTTTGGCAACTGGATACTAAGTCTTTAATATCTAAGAAAAATAATAAACACATAGTATCCAGTTGGAAAACTAGCTATATTAAGCGCCACACAAATCGGCGGGTAGAAGTTATGCAAAAGCTGAAATAGAGGTATGCACGGGAGCCAGAGAGATGAGACGTCGGGGCACACCCGCCCGCCAACCTCATCACTCCCGCGCGTTCCCTACGCCAGTGCTCACCACTACGACCATCGACTTGGCATTTTACTACGACACACGGTGTCGGAATTGTGCACACATGTGTAATAATTAGCGAATCACGGCGAAGTTTCATCTGCGGCTATCTTCTATACTTAGCCCTTTTCGTTGCCTAAAGTTACAGTCAGTCTAGCTAGATCCAGAAGAAAACGGTCAAGTTCAATTCACGCTCCAGTAAGTTGTATGTAGGTATTACTCGACTCGACTGCCTCGGTGTCTGAGTGGTTAGTGACCCTGAATTCTGGATCAAAGAGGCGTGGGTTCGATCCCCACCCAAACATTTATGTGATGAACATACGAGTAGGTGTTTGCTCTGTGTCTGGGTGTTACGAGTATTTAGGACTATAATATCTATATGAGTATGTGTTCAAAAATATGTACCTATACCTACTTATGTAGTAGGTATATATCAGTCTCTGGCAGCCATATCACAAGCTTTGAGTAGTTTGGGGTCAGAGACCGTGTGTTGCTCGAAGGTAAGATGTCCCCTAATAAAAAAAACTAAAATAAATAAATGGAATTTTAGCAAAATCGTGCCCATAGCGCACTTTTGCCTTAAACACGACGACGATTCAACCGGTGCATCTAGGTATCTACCTATACGATAATGGCACGACATATTATTATTATAATGACCTACATGGTGCGATACAGCTCTCGGGAAGTTGCAATGCACCGAAATGATGCTTGTGTCTTTGCAGTACGTAGGTACTCTTTGTACCGGAAGACAGTGGCAACGAGATAATCAGCTTCTTGAAGAGAGGGATGGCGTCACGGCGCCGGTGCGTTCGGTGCGAGACCTTGGCGGGTTCAAACCGTTTGACCTCCGTGTTTGCGACCGGCGACCACGTAATTGAACGCAAATTGTGCAGATTTGTTATTTGAATATGTGCTTACACTTTTTGAAAAGGAGACACAATGGTTTGAAATGGGGACCGTTGTACAATTTTTTTTATTAACCGTTTTTCGTAGAACCTAAATATTCTGTGGAAGAACATCCATTCATCATCATCATCATTATTATCAGCCGTAGGACTTCACTGCTGGACTGCTGGACTGCCTTCCCTATGGGTTTCCCAATGAGATCAGATAGAAGCAGCTTGCATCCCGCAAGGTCGTCAATCCATTTTGTGGATAGACTTGCAGTACCCGACTCCACTCAAGAACTTTTGGTCTACTTAGGTATCGGCGGCCATCTATTCTGTTCTACCATAGATTAAGTAAGTATAGATACTAATTAATCTATGGTTCTACTTACCAACTAAGTACCTACAACCCACCGCTGTTTCATCTTACTAATACTCTGGGTTATGTCAGTTATTTTTGTTCTGCTACAGGCTACGGATATCCTCATTCCTCATTAATGATTCGATTTCACAAACTCCCATAAACTCCCATTAGCGCGTTGGGTTAAAAAAACCAAGTATCGACTTTGCTGGGTACATGGTTTCGATTTCACATACTCCAATAGCGCGTTGGGTTAAAAAATGCCAAGTATCGACTTCGCTAGGTACAGGTACACTACAAAATGAGAGACTGTGGATCTATTTTTCAACTTCGAACGGCTTGGAAGTATGCGTAACTTTGACAGATTGTTTGGAGAATCTCTATGTTGCCTATGGAAGTTGAGAATACTCCACACAAATTCCGTATATGACCAAGCGGTGTGAAGTTCAAAAATCATCTCTAGACACACTGGTCGAACACTTTCAAACATCAAGAAGTTTTTTTGCTAAAACTTATGTTGCATAACTAGGCATATTATAAGAAGTCCTACATTATATCATTGACGAGTCATACTCCACCTGTTAATAAATAGTTCTACGGAGACACGTTTCAACGAATTTACAAAACAATTCCGATTTATCAATTGTTCACTTCTGACTAATAATCATGTTACCTATTAGTCTAGACATTCATCGATTACTAATCATTAATTTATCATGACGCAACTATTCTGGTAAACGAATGTGGAATTAAGAGAATTCGTACTATCTTTATTTTTCATATTAGGTAGGTATTAGTATCTCCTTAGTGAACAGGATAAATTCTACTTTTGTAAAGTGCAGAGACTTTTATGATGCATCCACACTCTCCACGAGGCGACACGAGCTCCGCAGCTGTTGCTAACTTCACATCCTTAAATTGTATACAAGTCGTGGATGCACCTTTAGGGACTTAATGCTGATCATTATGACCTGGGTGGGGATCGAACACACGCCTCTTTGATCCAGAAGTCAGGTTCACTAACCACTGAGCCACCGAGGTAGTCAAAATTATATTGATTATCTCTTCCTTCTGTGGTCTGTGGATAATCTAATTTGTGTAGCCTTCTGAGACGTAGGGATTTATGAGACCTAATTTTTAATAGATATCTACAAAAAACAGTGGAAAATAACTACAAATTGACAAAGTATTATTTTCCTTATTTCAATGAAAAATATTTATATCGGCAAGTATCTACCATTTGGAATTTCTTGAAAGAGCCGAAGCAATTTTTTTCGCATTAGCTGTGGTCGATTGAGTTTCGCGCATCTTGTAGCTAATTTCACATCCGCCGACTTGTATGATTCGGCCTAAAGTAGTAGGTACCTATACTCTATAAAATTTAACTTGATCTCTGCGACAGCTGTCATAAAAATCACGCCTATGAAGTCCTGAATTTCTTAATAGTACAGACAGTACCTGTCAATGTCATACTTTATGGGCATGCCGATTAGTGATGGGCGACGAATGATCGTGACCACAGAGTCTTAGATAGAGTTTTATTTAAAATATCGATAGTTTATACTAACGATATTTTAAATAAAACTTAATTTATCATTAATTTTATTGTATATTTTAATATCATAACATTTTTTACATGTGTAATTAAATTAAACACAATTATATGTTACATTAGCATCGATAATAGTGAAAAACGTCGATAAATACTATCGTTACATTATTATGAGTATTTAATTAATATCATAACATTATTTACATTTGTACATACTTAATCTTAAATAATAGTAAGAAAATAAAATCCAATTTATCACCTTCAAATACTCATTCGATTTCATTACAACATTGTTTGAAAATCGATTTTTTCCACCACTATCTCAACTCTAAAAATGTCAATCTGCTATGTCAATGTCACTGTCGCAGAGATCAAGTTAAATTTTATAGAGTATAGCTGTAGATTTATTCCATTTTGTTGTAGTTAATAAAGGCACTTGCACTATGTAAAAGAAAGATTCATATTAAAATAGTATATAAATACATACTTAATCAGAACAATACCTACTTATACAATACAGCTAGCTAAAACTCATCCCCCCAAGTCACGCGCAAAGGCTGCGCGGGCGCAGGTTGCGTCACCGCCGCGAATATCCGATACAAACATTACTAATACTGCTATTTACGCAGTCATCTGCCTTGTTTGTGTATTTTTTCCTTTAAGACGCATATAAACGACCTCTCCTACAATATTTATGCTGGTAAAGTTACGGCAAAGTCATTCAAATAGGAATCTTACAATAAAATGCCAAGTCGATGCTTCCAGGCGTTCCAGGGGCCTTATTGTGTAACCGCTCTGAGGTTCGGCTTCGCTTTTTCTCCTGCTTGCGCCAGTTACTCACGCCACGCGAGCGAGCGGGAGGAAAAGCGAAGCCGGACGTCAACGCGCTTACACAATAAGGCCCGTGGTAGGTAATTCAAATCACCTGGGACAGAACAAACAGCTGTGAATTTGAAGTTATAAGAATATAAAAAACTAGCTTTTGCTCGCGGCTCCGCCCGCGTGGTATTTTGACTTTTGTGCTATCCCACAGGAACCTCTTTACTTTTTCGGGATAAAAAATAGGTTATGTCACTTTCCGTCCCTTGAACTATATCCATGCCAAAAATCAAGTCTATCCGTTGCTCCGTTGGTGCGTGAAAGAGGAACAAACCAACAAACTTTTCGTATTTATAATATTAGGTATAATTATAGTATGATTGTGAAAGTTCAAGTAGGTACCAACTGAATCAGTGTGTGAGTTACGCATATCTAAAACAATAGAAAATAGAAAACTGCCGTACGAGAAAATCATCAACTAATAATAATTTTTCGCAAAAAATGGCAAAATCGACTTCTATTGTGTTCAAAATTTGAATAGTTCGCTTGGATTGGTAAGTATACAATTTTTACATTATTGTTGATTTTTCAAAAATGGCTCAGCCGATTTCGATAAAATTAAAATGGGACCATCCCGGGAGTATGATTTGATTGACGGAATGATTCATGGATCACCCTTTCGAACAAAAAAAAGAGTTTTTTGATCCGGTTCACAATTGGCGAAAATATCGATGAACTTCTACACAAAAAATACATACAGATGAACATAGAACCTCCTTCATGGAAGTCGGTTAAAAAATTGGACGTTATTAATCGCAGTATATTAAATGGCTCGTACTACGTATGGCTGATATGATGACATCTACAACACTTATTATTATAATATGTACACTAAGTATCGTGAAATACTATCAGAGTAATATTATTACTATAAATATTTGTGTTCATGGGCATGTCGCGCCACACTTGACGTCATAATTACAAACAATTGTTAGCTAAGATTATTTTTAACTCTACAATTAAGAACTCGCAATATTTGTATTGAAACAACACTTGTAAAGCAATTGCGTTTTGTTCGCGATAACCATAAAGCTAAAATATGTAGAGGCGTTGATCGAATTGAACATAAGAAGTAACTATTTGATTGTACGAATAAATAATTCAATAATTTTTCGCAAAAAGTCGCAACACCGACTTCCAGCGTTAACAGAATTCGAATAATTGAAAATGTGACATTTATGTACCATTTTGCTGATTTATCAAAATCAGCTCAGCCGGTTTCGATAAAATTTAAATGCGACCACCTCGGAAGTATACTCTTTCGAACTAAAAAATATTTTTATTAATCGGTTCACAATTGGCGAAAACTTGGGTGTTTCCTCGTGGTCATACTAGTTTGTCATACCAGTATGACCACGAGGATATACATGTCCTCGTGGTCATATTGGTATGACCAAGATGACATAATGTGTTCTCGTGTGTTCTCAGTATGTGTACTCATAAGGTTATGACACTTTCTGCACACCCTGTGAAGAAAACAAATGTCAAGACCTTGTCAAGAGCATTTCGACACACGCATTTAATAGGGTTCTGTAGATGATGACAATGATTATGCCCGACTCGTAGTCGCACCAGATTATTACACCAATAAGACCAACAGGATAACAACCTTTTTGGGAGTCAGTAAGAAATTAAAGATTATCACATTTTGTTTGTACAACTAAGTTAAGTACTAATAATGATGACTACATTTGAATGCCTCTTATGGCCTACTTTTACTCACTGATACAATTCAGTTAATTCGAAAAAGGGAATTTACAAAAGGAGTGTAATAGGAATGCACGTGGAAAAAACAATCGTACCGGATTAGTTCTGAGATCTATTTTCCACAAATACTTACAACGAATTAATCTAGAGAATAAGCAATAATAAATCTATTATCAAACAGGTAGGTACCAATGGAGGTATAAAATAAGGAAGACTATAGAAAATACATATCTATCTACTCTATATAGGTACGTACTCTATAATTAATAAAGACGCTGACAAAATATACATATAGAAGTTATTTTTGTTCTGACAGTTTGAAAAGTCACATTTTTAAGAAAAAAACCTACCTAACTAACCTAAACCTAAACCTATTTTTGCAATGCTAAACATAATACTGGGTACTTTTAGTAGGTACCTCTCTCGCGTTAGTGCCTCTGAGGCAGCTGAACAGCCCTATCCTAACGAAATAATTTATTATGTCTATGATAGAACAAGAGATAACAATGTTACATGACATTTAAAATTGTGATGAAATAGGTACAAAACCTAGAGATTACTTAGTAACTTTCCACAAACTATTGCCATCTCAGTGTATTATTATTGTATGATTAGAATTAACTAACCTGTTTTGTCGTCAGAAGAGAAATCCTTCGATTAGATTGTCCACAAACATCGTTTGTTTTCAAGCTTATTCTGTATCAAAACATGTTATGTATAAAACCTTCAAAATCAAATTAAATGTAAATTTTCCATCAGATATTCAACCATTATAGTTTTTTGTTCCGAGTGCTACCATATTGATTGTAATGGAACACATGGCATGGCGCAGACTGGAATGATTCATGGATCATAAAGTTTATTGATACCTAGAATGTTTAGGTGCACTAGGGTCGTAAAGATTTTTCAGTTAAAATATTAATTTATAGCGAGGAAAAAGCTTTAGAAAGCGTAGGTACATAAACAGAGATACTAGATGGCTAGATACTAAGTACATATTGTAGTACCTATATAGCCATCTAAGTAGGTAAAAAGTAAGTAGGTACATATTAATATATAGGTACCTTAAATACTACAGACAAGTGCAGCAACAAAAATCACGTTACTTACTTATATTATACAATTGCATAATACTAAGTAAAACAGATATGAATACTTTATTTTTCACACAAGAGATGATAGGAAAATATATGACAATAAACTTAAAAACTAATGTAAAAACGGCGGTCTTACCTTAACAGTGGTCTCTTCCAGGCAACTTTGCCTACTTAGGTATATAATATAAAACTACTACTTAAAAAACGACTATTACTAGGTAGGCGGGTAGGTACAATAGCTACTACCTCCTTGTACGTCGTTATGTACTTATCATCAAAGTAGTACCTTAATACAGGGTTATTTCTAATCAATTAGCATCCTTTTAGGGGCTTATTCTGTACATCAAAACTAACAACTTTTGTTCAGCGACTTTGTTATAACTCAAAAAAATCAGTTCATTCATTTGTCGCGGGTGAACGCTATTTTTCTATGGAACAACATTTTTTTGAGTTTTGACATAAGTGCAGAACATTAGTTGTTAGTTTTGATGTACAGAATAAGCCCCTAAAAGGATGCTAATTGATTAGGAATACCTATATACCTAGTACGTACCAGCTACAGGAAAAGTAAATACTAGAAAATATTTCCTCGTTTAAGCGCCATGAGATAAAAGTAACCTGCTACTTAGGTAAACATGTTATTACTTATGTATAAGGAAAAGATAACATTTGCAATATAATGTTAACGTAAAGGTTAATATTAACATTGGTGTTTATTTGGCTCAACGTATAAGCATTGCTATTCAGCGTGGCAATGCTGCCAGCATACTAGGCACGCTGCCAACTGGCAGTGGGCTTGAACACTTGGATTATCTTTAGACCTTCAATGGTCTGTGGATGATCCAATTTAATTGCTTTCTATGTAGTAGTAGTGTAGGTAGTTTTTGCATGTAAAGTAGTATTGTATCATGTTAACGTTAGTAGGTATGTGAGGAGGATAACAATAAATTATATAGGTACTTTAACTTGCCACATTTACGAGTAGTTATAAATGTTGTACCTAATATTATTCTACTTACTTTTTAGTTTTTTTTTTATATATTGTGACAATACTACGCTACTACTACATAGAAAGCAATTGGATCATCCACAGACCCTTGAAGGTCTAAAGATAATCCAAGTGCTCAAGCCCACTGCCAGTTGGCAGCGTGCCCAGCATGCTGGCAGCATTGCCACGCTGAATGGCAATGCTTATACGTTGAGCCAAATAAACACCAGCATTTTGGTCACGCGTCGCGTCCACCAGACGCTCAGAAAGACTTTTGAAAACGAGATGAGCTCCCGGCCCCCACGGACCCAAAGTCTCAACTCCAAATGGTTCTACTTACTTAAATATATCATATACCTACAATAGTCAATAAATAAGTACCTACCTGAGTTTTTGATTTGTAAAGCCAAGGGAACGGAATAGACTGCCAGCGAAGCTTTTTAAAATCAGATAAGGTATATATTAACTACTATGTATCTTATAATTAAAAGTAGGCATCTTCTAAGTTTGCGTGTTTCATCTTAGAGCACAACCCTACTGGACACCATTATTATTTTCAGTAGTATATAGGTGCACATGCACTGATCGAACTACGATGCCAAGTTATTTGAACAGCTGGCGGAACAATGAACTATGAAAATCTCCTACACCACAGCTATCTTTTAAAAAGTAAATGCAATAGTAGCTCCTCATTTGGATTAAGAATAAAATTAGTTGTAGTAGAGTCCGCAAAAAATAATTCTGCGCGCGATCAAAAACGGGAACTAATTCAGTACTACCAGGGAAAATCAGTGTCTTAGCAACTTAACGTACGTGGCGCCACCATTTGTGCACGGTTATTTTGTGCAAAGTAGAGTCGTCCGAGGCCACAGAATATCTAAAAGGTTCTACGACCGAGATCGCCCTTGGACGGCTTTATGCGGAATGAAACAAGTTCTTGTTTTTGAACAACATGAGGTCACCGTTCGAAATATTTGTTTGTTTATAATCTTCTCTTGTCCATTGATTCCGCTTTTGAGTGCATACAATGCAAAATTAATGGCTTTGTTTTCCATAGCGTGGTTTATGCCGATCTGATTAAAAAGTTAATTGAAGGTTGGATGCAGACGAACAACCTGACACGCAAACTGCAACACGTACGTATAGGTAGATGCGCAGTGTTTACATATGTACAGTATTCATTATCAATTCATCAGTAACATGAGTCCCATAGGTATAACGATGTCTATTCATCATGTATGAATAGTCATATATGAATATTCATCATTACCATCATTATCAGCTGTTGGACGTACTAATACCTAGGTCTAAGTATACTCGTACCTGTATATAATATTTTATAATATGTATTTCCAAGAAGACCGGTTGAAAGCTTTTACATTCAGCGTGGTTGGTCTCTATTATTTAGATCATCGGTTCACCTTGTCAGTGGAAACCCTATTTTTTTACATGATACCTTCCATTCCTATAGCTGAAGTAAATACCCACTTACAGAACATATAGATTGTACCTTGTTAATAATAATTAAAATTAATGTAAGCCTAAAATTGTAAACGAGTAGGTATGAATTTACGAATCGGTTTACGTTCCCATAGTATAAAATGTAAATAGGTATAACATAACACACACGCTAACGCAAAATAAATATTATGTAATATAGGAAATAACTTACCTACTCCTTCCGTATACCTATGTTTTATTGATGTTAGATTTTACGGAATTAATATAAATCACTAAGTATCGTATATTATATATAACCGTTCCCTAAAGGCCTTCAGTCAGCCTTAAAACTCTAACCCTATCGCAGGACGGTAGAAAAACGACACTAGAAAGGTTGCGTTCCTTTGGAATTTTGGTAGCCTCCGTTAAGCACAGAGGCAGGTCACTGTGAGGATTTTAGTGGATATGTCACCATGACCCCTTTTATGGTCTTCGGGTGGGTGACCGCGTGTGGTATTTACAACTGAGCGCTACCTTGGCTCGGATGACGCGTTCAATTGTAGGCCCCGGTTATAATAATGTTTAGCCATCTCAAAGGCTTTTAGGCGGCTTGAAAACTCTGACACCAGGGCTAGCTACCCGGCCTATATGAACTTACTTATTGGATAGGTACAATCACGCAAATCATAAAGTAATGCACCTGCACCGAATCTGGAGCGGAATCGGTTTATTTGATCGTAACTTTGCCTACATAGGGCGCCTAGATATTGTTAAATGCTGTTTTACTTCAACAAAAACGGCTACACACACAAAGTACAAAAAATAAATGTCAATATGTTTGGTAGAAAGTCCAATGACGGCCTAGAAACACCGGCAGTTACACAATCAGAGCAGGCAAGAAGTCGATGGGCCATTGAATGAGGCGGTGCAGGGGTCACCGACAGCTCGCGGCACCAATTGCTTCCTCGGCGCCTATGATGGAACATTCGACACGTAATAGAGGAAGCTTTGTCTGTTCATTTATTTGAATAGAGTGACGATAACTGTCATTAAGCGAGCTACAGTACTCCAGCCAGAGATTTTAAGCAGTTTGAAGGACTTTGACACATATATTTGAAACAACCGGGGCTTACATTTTAACGTGTCAAAAAAGCGCTTAGGAATTGGCAAAAAGTCAATAGGCCGTTTAATTTGTCGGTGCATGTGGCTCCAAATTACTTTAATAGAATTTTGACACGTAATATAATGAAGATGAGATGGACCGCATACACAGGACGGCTAGTGAGAGTTTTTAAGTCGTCTCTGAGATCCCGGAACGCGCCATTTGAGCCACAGCACCACTCGAATATGGCTATGGTCCAGTTCAGAGATCACCGATAGTCCGCGTATCCAATTACCTCCTCAGAACCAATGGAACATTCGATGACAATTGTATTGACATGCAATAGGAAGCTTTGTCAATTCAACTGTTTTGTCTTAATATGATGAAGATAAAATTTTGCATGGACCATTATTAACAGGCTTTTCATTTCATTTCATTTCATTTATTCATGCTTCCATACAGTACAGGATGTTAATAACAAAGTTAAGGTACAAAGTTCAGTATGGACCCTGTCGGGCACTGCATATTCGAGTGAGAGTGGTCACTTATGTCAATAATAATTTGGTAAAAAAAAAAACATTAAATTTAACATAACATAACATGACTATAAATTATATAAAATCTACTACTACTCACTTTCGACTCAAAAACTCAACAATTCCGGATTAATTTAAATTAATAAATAACATTACATTACCTTAAACGAAAACAACAATAAATAATAAAATTACAATTTGCATGTCCATAGAAAAGAATCAATAAAATAATGCAGATGTCAATATTAAATATAAAATGTCAAAGATAATATTAGAATAATTTTACACAATAATAATTATAATTTATCAGTCAAAAATTCGTCTATTGTATAATATGCTTTACAGATTAGGAATTGTTTCAATTTTTTAATAAATGGTATGTCATTCTCATTTTTCAATTCCGGTAGCAATTTGTTATAAATATTGACTGACATAGTTAATGTAGCAGATGAGTGCATCTGCAGTCGGGACGTAGGTAACAACAACCGGTTTCCGTATCGCAGTGTTGCAGTGTTGGCTTGTTTCAAAGAAACAACTAATAGCAATATTATTCACTACTAGCAATAGTTTGATAAGATATTCATATTCATCGGATGAGTCGTCAATTATCGATACGATTCGAATCGATTCAGGAACGGAAACACGGCGCAGTTCTCACAGTGCTAATTCCGCAGTAGACTCTAATTGGCATTCTGATGGGCTGGAGATGTATCGTGCACGTCTGCCACGTGATCTGCCTCTAGAGTACCTGACGCATCTAAGTCATTTAGTAATTATGTTTATTATATCATTGTCATCATTATCATCATCAGCCCCTTGACGAGCCGGCCTTTCCCGCTCTCAGGCAGCAGAAGAGGGCAGCCTTTGTGCGTGAGTCGGGTGCCTAGTTGAGCCCATGAACATCATCAGCCACTAATACCTACTTATTGACCCACAGCTGGGCAAAGGCCTCCCGTTGTACTCGTATGCCATTCACTTCTATCCTTTGCCAATTACATTCATTTCCAACGATCAGTATAATAAATAAGAGAATTGCCCAGACTGACTAGGACCGCAGGATCGCACTGGAGTTTCCAATCGGTCTCATTGGACACCAATAGTGGAGGATTAGGTCGACCAGTGGAGGGTCTACGATAGATACATGATGGGGTTAATAAGTAACAATATATTCTAGTAGCACGCAAATCTCACAGTGCTAATTCCGTTGTATATACGCTGATAAGTATACATCGTGCATGTCTGACACGTGATCTGCATGTAGATCAAGGTGCCTAAGGTATTTCACGTTTTAGTGTGCCTTGCAGTGCCTTTATAAACTACTACAAAATATTGTCCACAGACTACTGAAGATTCAGAGATAAATAAAAAGAGATAAGATGTTGAAGACTTGAAGCCCATTTCCATATAGCTGTCAGCCTGTCTACCATACCGACCGACAGTGGTGTAGCGTGCCCTGGCGGGGCTTCGTATAAAAAATTGTATGGAAGCCCTTATGAAGGGTAAAGATTTCTCCAATTCCATTAATGCGTATAATTGATACGGTAGGTAGTCATATTATTATTCATATTTATTGGTAAAAAAATTTACATGTCAAATAAAAGTGAACAATAATTCCATAACTTACAATATTTGTAAATAATACATTTATGTAATAAATAAATAATTAGGTCCTCATAATAAAAATTTCCACTCACAAACTTTGTCGAATTATAAAAAAAAACAAACAAACAATTCGTTCCACTCCGACAACCATAATTTGGAGTAGACAAAAATATTATAATTATTATGCAATTTAAAAAACACTTATCTTATAACCTTATAAAATTCTTCAAACTCATAAAAAGCTTGCTCTATTAGCCACTTTTTTAGTTTAAACTTGAACGACTGCAGAGACACAGCCGCAGTGACATCTTCCGGCAGATTATTATAAACAGTCGGGCCCATAACATGCGTCAACTTGGAGGACTTCTCCAACGATCGCGGAACGGTCAACAACTTGTGCCTGCCACGGGTTGGATACGCGTGCTTAGAACCTCGCTCAGGCATCGTATCCAAGTTTGTTCTGGCGTACACTGCCACCTGATAGATCAGAATGGCAGGCAGCGTCAGGATTCCCAACTTCTTGAAGTAGGGGCGAGCCGGGGTGTCCCAGGACACTCGAGCCACGACCCGTACCGCACGCTTTTGCATGCGAAACGCCCGTTCCCATTCCGCGGCTCTAGCCCATATCTCTGCCCCATACTGAAGTTGAGAGTGCACTGTAGCAAAGTAGCACGCTCGTGCTACCTCACCCGACACCACTCTAGCAACTCGTTTTAGTGCAAAGCACGCGCTACCGAGCTTTCCGCACACTTTTTCTATGTGGTACGGCGGTAGCTACGCCCCTGCTGACTTCATTACCACATTTACCACGTTAGGTGACGAAGTTTGAAACAAAGTATACCTACCATCATAGGGGAGGACCGAGAAGGATGCAGTAGTCAACTATTACGTTAGGGTACAATATATCGATTCCTAACAGGACCACATGGCAGTTGGAAGATGCCAAGCTTTTTGTTTGATCGTCAAATGCTCCTTGAATTCTTGAATTTATTTAATTTACTATAATATGCACATATTGTGTCTTACTGCTCTGTGTAACCATGTAAGTACCTACCTATTTGATTATAAAAACTAGCATAGTTGTAGCACATTTTAATTATAACACAGATGTTACTCACACGATTTTTTTAAGGCAGACAGCATGTCTTCTGTAGTTTCAACCACATATTTTGGTATCGCATCGCATAGCACTACTCCTTTATTTATGGAAATGTGTGTGAGTAAGAAGATATTTTCGTAATTTCAAAGTGTATGAGGGATGTGACAGAATCTGTCGTACGATACAGTTTTAGACTTAGAAATAGAAATGTATTGGTGTGGTAAAAATACGCAACGAGTGCGTCTGAGTGGGGTGCGACCAACGGACAGCACCGAAATAGCAGAAGTACCTACCTACTCATAGGGTTGCTCCTATAATTAGAAAAATACGATTCATCTAATATACTTACGGTGGTAAGAATGTCTGTAGATTCCTGAAATTATTATACATCTATTATAAAGAGAAAAGATTTGATAGTTTGTTTGCATCGAATAGACTCCGAAACTACTGAACCGATTTAAAAAAAAACTTTCACTGTTGTAAAGCTACACTATTCCCGGTGAACATAGGCTATAATTATTATATTTAAAAAAAATAGGGATCCTTATTTTTTTAAATATGTATATATTATTTTTAAATTTGTCTTCTTTAGCCAGTAGTACCCGGGCGAAGTCGGGACGGGCAGCTAGTTCTCTAATATACAAATACCCATAAGTGTACCTAAGTATGCTGTAATGTATAGGTAGGTACTTACCTATGCTCCACTGAAAGACAAAATATGTCGTTTGACAAAATTTAGTTTCTGAATCTTTTGTCGAAAGAAAAACACCTTCCGTTATAAAGGGAACTTGATTAGATTTTGAGTTTGATTTACTTATCTTTATTAGGTAGGTACACTTTGGTGGGAAGCTATATGTAGGTATGAATCACTACATAGTATTAAACAAAGTCGCTACCTGCTGTCTGTCCGTCCCTATGTGTGGTTATATCTTTAAAACTACGCAACAAATTTTGAAGCCGTTTAAAAAGATAGAGTAATTCAAGAGGAAGGTTTATAATATATACATAATACACCTGTGCGAAGCCGGGGCGGGTCGCTAGTCAATTATAAAACGAAAAATTGTGTTTGTCTACCAATACGTTTCAAAAGATACAATCTTTTCGACCTGACGAACGAATGAAGTGACTTCGTTGATTACTCTACAAGTATGGAACTTAAATAATGCTGAACCAAACCACGCTCTCATACATTTTTTTTCTATGTTCAATGGAACAATAAATTTGATTGAATCATAGCGAAATATACCTACTACGTGTCTAAATAAAAGTTTTGGATCGAAAGTGCGATTATACCGAAAAGCGTAAATACGATGGTAAATTCCAACCCTAACCCTAACCAATTCAGGGCTGTTGGCGCAAAAATAGACCATCCGACCTATTACAGCCCTCTTGTTCCGGTTTCAGTCAATACGTTTTATTGTTCTCTATTTCGGGAACTTGAGTTTGCTCTTCATAAAGTCATTCATTGGTATCGCGTATAAATAGTGATAACTTGATAAGGGAGACTTTTCTAAGTGCTTTTGTACCAAAACAAAACGATAACTCGTGATATCGATAGAGCAGATACATATCTGGAAATCAATAGACTGAATGTATGTACTAACCAAGCTATATACCGATGTTTTCTTTACCTACAGAGAAAAACTCTTCACAAGATAATCATCACAATCAGGTGTTGGGAGAGGTAGGTGTAGGATGTACACTATATTAATATCTATAATGTTAGTTTGACGATGCATTTAAATTTTCCAATTGAAATTGTTGATTTTATACATTTTTTGTTTTTTGAATCATTTATTATTTATATTGCATTAGTTAATTAGTTTAATAGGTTTTTCTGTTACTTCATTATTATTTAGGTACGTACTATGGTAGATTTTTGTGATGTAGGTCACTATTTTTTTTTTTAATTTTCATTTGGATGTTTTTCACATTGTTAATGGACTTGAAGTGTAACATACCTATATGTATAAGGCGTAAAGTCGAATAATCAAACACTGTATGCTCGGAATTACTATTTATTGTACTTGGTTATACAAACGTCCGTCTTATTCTATCGTTGGAGACAGACCGCCGGGCCTTCCATCTCGCAACTTATTCTACTATAAACAATCACTCTAACATTCGGCCTATTCCTGACACTAAGTTTGTCCTCAAACTTATCATGACTAATATTCAACTAATACAATGGTAGATTTATAAATATTAAAAAAAAAAACAATCGTCCTCAAACTTAACTAATACTACCCTTACAAGTCTAACATTAATACAATAAAAATAGTAGATATCTATACACAATATCGCATTTCAGCAACATGTACTTATTGAAAATATCCGTGGATCTATCAACACGCTACTAATATTTTCAATAAATTTTAGCCAGTAAAATATCGGTTACACTTACCAAAACCAAATATTTTACCTGCCCAATATTACTCTCACAATACCGTATTTCCACAATATCTATTGAAAATATCCGTGGACCTTTCAACACGATACTAATATTTTCAATAAACTTTAGCCAGTAAAATATCGGTTACACTTACCAAAACCAAATATTTTACCTGCCCAATATTACTCTCACAATACCGTATTTCCACAATATCTTCGCATTTCCACAATATCTATTGAAAATATCCGTGGACCTTTCAACACGATACTAATATTTTCAATAAACTTTAGCCAGTAAAATATCGGTTACACTTACCAAAACCAAATATTTTACTTGCCCAATATTACTCTCACAATACCGTATTTCCACAATATCTATTGAAAATATCCGTGGACCTTTCAACACGATACTAATATTTTCAATAAACTTTAGCCAGTAAAATATCGGTTACACTTACCAAAACCAAATATTTTACCTGCCCAATATTACTCTCACAATACCGTATTTCCACAATATCATCGCATTTCCACAATATCTATTGAAAATATCCGTGGACCTATCAACACGATACTAATATTTTCAATAAACTTTAGCCAGTAAAATATCGGTTACACTTACCAAAACCAAATATTTTACCTGCCCAATATTACTCTTACAATATCATGACACAATTTAAATATTACTCTCACAATATCACAATAAAAGCATTCATAAATTTATCGACACGGCACTAAAATTTAAAAGATATTAAACAACTATTCTCAATAAAATCGTTGATACAAATAATCTTATTTTAGAAGCTCTTTAGTTTGCCATCAGTAACATATATATATTTTTTTTTTTTTTTTAAATTGCCAAAGTTATAAGCCTCTAAACCCCATATTTTACGCGAGAATTTGGCTGAAAAGTATGTAAGATAAAATAATGACATAGGTACGAGCGTGCTATATTTCTCACTCAAGCGATTGACACCAAAAACATAACATATGTTACAATTAAAGGGGTGAAAGGAGTTCTCTCCCGGAACGTAAATTTTATCAACATTACAAAGCAAATTTTCTCGATATTCTAGAGAAAACGTGAAAACACTAGTCGATTCAGAGTTGTCTTAAGAGACATTAAATCCACCCCCATCTCCATCATTTTACCCGATCTCAGGCCAACCAGATTTTATCTTACCAAGTACTACATAATAACTATTACTTTTATACTTATCATTGACTTTTTCGTCATAATCGATGGATATCCAAGGCTTAATGCGAGCAGCCCATACATTGCAATTGTTTCTTTGAGTTATTTTGGTTCCGAATTTATATGATACTTCATATCTGTCATTTTAGTGAATTTGTGATATTCTGTAAAGATCCGGTATATTTCGGAAGAAACCTTTTACTCTTGCAATCATTATCTGGGACAGCCTAGGTTTTAAGATTTTTACTAAATCATTTATTTTACTTACAAAGTACTAAGATTAATAAAGTAATAGCCTTAATTTTCTTTATATTGAACTAGGTACTCTTCCGGGTCTGTTGATAATTTTCATTGCGTTTGCTGACATCGTCATTTATGTTTTGTACATATGCACGGATAGATTATTATTTATTTTCAGTAAGGAAATCACGTTCAAACAGTATGCATTCTATATTACGAGCACCACCTTAGGAATTGTCAAAATAACAATTTTAAATTGTATTTTGTATTTGTAGTAAGATTGTGGTATAAATTATTTTAAAAATATAACTTTCTACATACAAGCTTTTGAGATCCTGGATATCACATAGCAGCAGAGTGTTAGCTGGGACAAGTAAACCGAGCTCATATACGACGGGTATATCTTTTTTTTTTGTACAGGAGATCCTATGGCCACCTTCCGACTCTATCATCAGATCAGCTCCATAGTACCATATTATTGCATTGTCACGGGATACATATGCGTTCAAAACTTAAGCTCAATCGAAAACCAGGAAGTTGGTCAAATTTAATAAGATTCCACCCTAACTTACATAGGTACATACTACATCTATTGCAAGTTAAATAAAAGCTTCTAATAAAATATATCATTTCATTTGGCAATCAATATTATTGAAAACATATATCGTCACCTTTGCCAACCATTGGAATAGCATTAGCATTTTTTGTATTGTTGATGTGATTTATTTTGTGGTCATCAGTGTTTTAAATTCGTGAGATATAGGAAAATGTAAACCTAATACGATATCGACCTATTTCGGTATTCGAATGTACACAATGTATTTATTTTCAACGGGTATTAGGAGTTACGAATTATTCTTAGCACTTTTTTTAAAAGACTATGTGATCAAATGATTTTTATTTTATAAATTGACTGCAGAATGCTTCTCTTATGTCCTGTTGGCTCTTTGCTACAAAATTTGTACTTGTGTTTACATTCAGCCTATAGCGTACACATAAATACTATAACATACAGTACATATATATACATATTTATAAAAAAAGATATTTTTTGTAACCAACAATATTGGCTTAATAAATCATTCTTGTTAGTCAGTAATTTTTCACAGTTTTTCACAAAACTATCAACTGCACGTGTCCATCCTGCCAGATCCCAATATCAACATAATTTAATGTTATCCAAATCAAAATTATCGATACACAGCTCCGGGCCATGCTCGATGGCTGTTAAAATATTTAATAAACTTCCGGTTGGAATTATAAAGATTGAAGACGAAATCGAATTTGCAAAAGTATTAAAGAACCTACTTATGACTAAATGTTATTATACATTAAACGAGTACCTATTGGATAGTCATAAAATAGCAAATTGAAACAAATAAATAGCTCCGCACAATATTTCTATACCCTAATAGGGTCATAATATGTATAACTTATAGAATATAGATACTAAACATGTTTCTTAAGACCTGCATGTAAATTATACTACATATGATGCAATAAACGATTGATTGATTGATTGATTAATCAATACCATGTTTTCCTTTTCTAAGTTAGGTTAAGTTAGTGCATTTAGCAATGCTTACAAAATTGTGAACGAATTTCCGAAAGTACTTAGCTATATTTTATAATAAATCAAGAGCATCGGTCGTTGCTTTTACAGATCTTAGACAATGTTCATTTATTTCATAGCCAAGATATTTTAATCTTCTGGGATGTATTATAATTTTTACATGTCATGTCATTTTAGCCTCTTGTAGTAGAATTTTTCGTCAACCTTTTTCTTAATGCAGCTGTAAGGATCGAAATTCAATAGGTAAACGTATTAGGATTAGTGAATTATGCAATTCATTAAAATTCCTAAAATGAAAATAATTGATATTGGCTTATCAAGTTCAGAGATATAAGCTTGAAAAGAAATAAAGAGGGAATGTCTTGTCCATCTCCCACAAAGCATAACATGGTATGACGAATGTATGCCACTTACAGGCAGTGACGTTATAGTCTTCTATACGTGGAACACTATTCATTATCTTGTATAATATAATTATTACTTATAAATCTATATAATCGTTGTATTGTAACACTGATCAAAGACAGGACTTCAACTTTAAATATAAAACAAGGTCTATGATTATAAAAAAAAAATTAAACCTAGACTACATCGAGAGTCACAAAAAAAATACGCACTGAAAATTTTCGTGAGCCAAGTTCAAAGAAACGATGACACGTCGTTTTAAAATTGCCTCCAAATTTTGAAATCGTATTATATAAGGATGTTCAGTACCTCTTTAAATCATTAAAAAAATAACTATACTTTCAAACTTGTTACTTAGTTTTTAATAATTGCTTTGTAGATCAAAGTAGCCCATTGTACAAACTTGCAGTGTTACCTAGTCGTGCGCTCTCTGTCTAGCAAGAAAATACATATGCTTGTAACTTCTTCATTTTTAAATCGATTTTATTTTTGATAACGATAATTGGCTTTGTTTATGGTTAGCTGTTATAAGAGGGCATCAAAATATTGTCGACCAGCCTATTGTCCTTTGGAATACTGCTGAGAAATCTATTACAGGAAAGGTGTCAATTCTAGATTTATCGGTACACACCAGCTCTGATAACTGACAAGGTTTGTGCAAAACATTTATTATTAGTTAAATCCAAAATGGATTGTTCTTGTGACATTTGTTTTGACATTAGTTTACTCTAATTTCGTCCCTTAGGTATGTGAAAGGTGCTAGAAGGTTGCGGGATTACTTCTGAATCATATTCAAGTGAGCTTGACACGACCACTGCTGCAAGATAAAGACTATGAATTTGCTGCTAGATAAAACCGAATTTTTGCGAAATTTTCCGATAC
This sequence comes from Hypomecis punctinalis, assembly GCA_949316475.1. NCBI lineage: Eukaryota > Metazoa > Arthropoda > Insecta > Lepidoptera > Geometridae > Hypomecis > Hypomecis punctinalis. The sequence continues at coordinate 15,901,527 of OX438810.1, forward strand.
CCTGTTTTTACTACTTATTTGACATTTTCTAATAGCCGCGTTATAATGTTACCATTACCTGTGCCCATAACACAACATTAGTAATTCTCTTATATTCTTACGCTGTCCCCTTGAAGTATATCATAAGAATTATTGCCACTCTCTGCATTCAACGCAATTTAATTGACTTATGGTCGTATCTACTTTTATCTTTATGAGAATCTTATCACGTTTTTTAGTTTCTAGCATCTATTTGTCACGTCGTATGTGTTTTATGTGAATTATCATATATATATATATTTTTTTTAATTCTATCCGACTAATAGGGAGATAGAATTGATGTCATAGGTACGCGTTAATATATGTCGTTGTTCCATGTCCTTTTTTATACTTAGTAAATTGTCAAACAATCTAAAATATATTAAACGGTATTATAAAGCAATTAAACATAATATCATACTAATCAAATGCAATAATAATTTAAAAACTTAATACCGTTCCCAAATCGTACCCAATCAAAAAAAAAAAATAAAATTGCCATGCCTGAAATGCATAAGAAGCACATACATTTTGCTACAGATTATTGAATATTGATTTCAACTCCCTAAGGAACTAGTTAATGTTTGACAATGCTTTGAGCGTCAGTCACTCTCAGACCTCTACGATAAGTATCGTACCCAATTAGTGTGCAATTACTCTTAAAATTCACATAGCACTGTATGTTATATTATTTCAATGCCTTTTTTTTTAATGTTTACAATGTACTAGAGAAATATTACATATTTTCTACCGCAGCAATCGTTAGTTCCATGACCCAACCAATGACAATACCACATCTTTAGTTTAGATCATTTAGTTTAGTCAATCGATTTGTATATTTGTGTGCATTCGTTAACCTTGGTTATCCAACTTTCTATTCTCTGATTTTCCTGAGATGGGTCAAATGTGGGTATACTTATATTTTATATTACATCATTTGTTTATTTGATTACGCAAATCTTGAATAAGCTGAGTTAATTCAGTAATACTTAGTTGAGTTTACGTGCAGACGTCTTCGTAATATTCGTTTCTGGAGCTTGCCTGCATCTATCGAGTTGACTCAGCCGCCGTCACTGGCAGCGACGGTTCGCCATGAAGTTCTGCACTCGTATGACTTTGACTTGCCACACCGGCCTCACACCATTCTCGCGGTGAATTATTTTCCTGAAATTTTATACCGATACGATATATACATATGTTTACATCAATCGATTTTACCTAATGATTCACCCGGTACAAGCAAAACCTTTTTTTTTTTTGTTCTATACTAGTTCGAAGCTCGAGACCGCCATGAGTTGTATAAAGCAAGCAGAGATTCATTCGAGTTCCAGCTTCTATAAACGATGCGACTTCTTTAACTTATCTTTTACTTAATTAACATTCCTGTATGCAAGACCTACTCCTGGTACTTCCCGGGAGTGTTACCGCTTGCGTCGCTGTGTTGGATTACCTAACATGACGCAATCGCCTCTCAGATTTACTGGGTAAGCGAGAACAAAGACTTCATTATGACTGACCTGGTGTCAAAATTTTTAAGCCACATGAAGGTATATATATATGTATTTTTTTTATGTTACTTTCATTCATAAATCGGTTTGAATTGACTGCAATTACTGATATGAATATAATAGACGTGTTTAACACAAACATCCATGTATACAACGCTCTGGTTTTTCGTGATATATAAGCAAATTAGATAATACCATAGTAGCAATTTAAAGGAAATCATAATATCTGTCTTATCAACTTTAAAACCCAAAAAAAAAAGACCACTAACTTCAATCTTTAGTAGGTACATAAACTAAACTTACTCGGTTCCATGAATACAATAACTAGGCCTGTTTTCACTGTGCCAAGAAATTTAATAGGTATTTTGTTTATGAATTGGTACAGTACACGTGTTTATTTAAATAAGGGGACCGAATAGCTTTTGCTCTGGGTCGCGCATGTATCAACATACTTAAACTCAAGCACGTAATATGGTAATCTAACAATGATCAATCGAAATCACATCTGAAGTAAGTTTATCTCTAATGTTGAAAACGCACAAATTTAAGGTATTATAAGGTCTCATTACTGAAATCATCTGAAGAATGTAACATGGGTAACTACAACAAGAATTTTATCGCAAAATCAACAAGTAATTTACTACAACGTTACTTCCCTGGGTTGTTCCATGGTTGCACATCCATCTCTCGTCCCTGGCCTTCCGGTATCTCTATTCCTCGTGAATCGCGACTGATGACGCTGCCTCCATCTGCTCTTCCGCCGGGTGTCGTCCTCTCACTCTAAACTCTAGTGTAGTCGTGCTCTGGCTCCAAATGGCATTTAAAATGTTTTGCTGATCATGTCAGTTTCGGCTTCGAGGGCGTCTTTTATTGTCTTTGTCCATTTCAGTTCATGGCGTTTATTATGTCTTGCTGACCATTTCAGTTTCAGCTTCGTGGACGGCTTTTATTGTCGCTGGATGTTTCAGTTTATAGCTTTTCTTATTAAATGTCTTGCTGACCATTTCAGTTTCGGCTTCGTGGGCGTCTTTTATTATTGCTGAACATTTTAGTTCAACATGCCACTTCTGATATAAGGCGTAAAGTCGAATAATCAAACACTGTATGCTCGGAATTACTATTTATTGTACTTGGTTATACAAACGTCCGTCTTATTCTATCGTTGGAGACAGACCGCCGGGCCTTCCATCTCGCAACTTATTCTACTATAAACAATCACTCTAACATATGTTACTATGAATAAACTGAAACTGTTAAACTTAAGGCTGCGTTTCCACTAACGGTGGACAAGGATGCGAAGCGACGGATGTAAGAACTAAGAATCAATATTACCGGTTGATTTATCTAACCTCGCTTAGCGCAGCTCCTGTGAAAAGTGGAGCGAGGCAAGGTAAATGAAGCGATTTTATTGGAAACGCAGTCTGAGAGATTTCTAATTAGTCCGATTAGTGTTGGTTGATTGTTGGAGTATAGTGTTGGTTGGACAGTTGTGTTTGGTCGAACCCAGCGTGCTACGTGTTTCTTCTAGATAATGAATAAGTGGTAGGCACCTTGTTGTTGGAAGTTCTACGTTGTATTTGCTAGTACATACTTACATGGTCTCCATTCCAGGACTTTACGGCCTCATCGGCCATCCATGCGTGGTATGTGTTCTACCCATTGCTGCTTGCACACTACTTGCTTTTCAGCTGGGCTATCTGTAAGTAATTTACATATTTGTGACCATTTGTGTAGGTGTGAACCACTTATGAATCCAGTCGAAACCTCTGACTCATACAACTTGTCTTTGCAGAATCTTTAACGTTCAAACGACTGGCTAGGTATATACCCAAATATCAGGTACCCCACTACCAAGCTACCTATATTGAAATGTAGATATTTAGATATTAATTAAACTATTGCCCTAAAACTCGCTGGAAATCTACAAATATATCTACTATGGTAGGTGCCCCGGTTGTGGGCACTGTCCCAGTTGTGGCCATTTTGGTGTCAAAATTATTACATAAATGGTAATTATAAACAATGTATACTGAGCGCCACACAAATTGAAAGATGGGAAATTAGCCGCAGAGAGCTGCGCAAACGCCAAAATATAGACGTTAGTGGGTGCCAGGGAGACGAGACGCCGGCGCACACCCGCCCGCCAACCTCGTGCCTCCCGCGCGCTCCCTACGCCCGAGCTCAATACTTCGCCATTTGTATAGGCATTGTGCATACATGCGCAATAATTAGCGAATCACGGCGAAGTGTCATCTGCGGCTAACTTACCATCTTTCAATTTGTGTGGCGCTCAGTATAACAACATAAATATTGTTTGTGTGAATCTCAAATATATTTTTTTAATATTATTTGAACATTAAATTGTCTAATTAATCGTTAAAATTCAAAGTGGCCACAAATGATACTATGATGACCACAACCGGTGCACCTGCCCTATCCACTGTTTCGTGGTAAGATTAATATTTTTAGTTGTGTTATTGATGGACTTGGAACTTCAATTTCCTGTTACATTACGTTTAATTTCTGGTAAATGATCAAGTAATTACCAACACAATTTAATGTACATATCTACTAAAATAAGTACGTTTAACAGAATCAATAGATATTCACCGAGAACAACAATAGCTGTTACCTTCAATTAGCTATGTAGGCAATCAGGACTAGTCTAGATCTAGTTTGAAATACGGAAGGGCAGTCGCTCCTTCAATAAATAATGTAGGCTTGATGTAGGCGAGCTTAATTCCGTATTGGAGGCGGAAGACCATTGGCCGACCCTTGGACGACCTTCTTTAGACCTACTTTCATTCGTTTGTCTCGGCCTCAGGGCACCGTGTCACTAAACTTAGCTAACTTGAAAATTAATCACCAATTATAAGGCGTTGTAACATGGGGATAGATAGACAGAAAGACGGACATAATCCGTCTTACCACAAACGCTTTACGCACGCCTTAGACAATGTTTACCAGTACGAATTGCACGGCTAAACAGGGTTTAAAGTGTGTTTAAATCTTTTGTGGTAAGGCGGAATGATTTTACTAGGAATTTAGTTAATCCTGAAATTACCGTACTGCCAAAGATAGCCGATCCAAAGATCTTTAGAATAATATCTATACTTAGAATAAAATTTTGATCCAAGTAATCTGTATTTTGCCTCTGGGAGCAGTAGTCCGGTTATTAGTCCAGTTGACAGAACTACTAGAACTACTGAAACTTTTCAGTTGATTCGGTTCCAACTATAAGCACCTGACTATCGGTACCCTCTAGTAGCAGTAGTCCAGTTATTAGCTATATTTTTTAATCATAAATCAACAGAACAGGTTTAAATCCCATCTTTCTTAAAATCGCTGTCAGTGTCTAAAACTGAACTAAAGTACAAAATTGACTAAAATATCTATGTGGCCCACCAACAATTACATTGTTATACTTAGCATAAATAAGTAATATAAGTAATTAAGAGTATTGTTCTCTTGCAGCGCCCTAACGGGGTCTATGTTTTGTACTACAATTAGTTTTAACATTGTTATGTACACTACATTGTGCAAATAAAGAAATAAATAAATAGAATGTACCTAATTTCAAGTTTTTATTTAACTTGCAATGGATTTATCTATGTGTGTATGTAAGTTCGGGTGGAATCTTGCAAGTTAAATTTAACTAACTTCCCGGTTTCCGATTGAACTAAAATTTTGCACGCTTATGTACCTATATCGCGTGACAATGCAATAATATGGTACCGTGGAGCTGATCTGATGATGGAGTCGGAAAGTGGCCATAGAAACTCCTGTATTAAACAAGATAGACCCGTCGTGTTTAGGCTCGTTTTACTTGTCTTGGCTAGCAATCTAAGGTAGGTCAGGCATATAAGGCCCGGTTGCAAACTAGGCCCAGTTTGTAGAAATAACAGTTGCATAAAAATCTATTCGCTTAAAACTCACGCATACATAGAAGTCGCACATACAGCGAGCTGGCAACAACGCGCTCTTCCGCGCATCCCTCCATTTCGTCAGTACCGTCCACACAGCCACAGAGAGAGGTCGCGGCTGCCGTACGTAATATTTTTCGAGCGTAAAGAGGTTCAGTTTTCATCGAGTTATTTGTTTTAATCTGAGTTTTTCCTATTTCAATGTGAACTATTCTTGTATTGCCCCACGGAGAGACATAAGTACACATTCTAATTGCTATTTTTTACTAAATATATGACACTGATTGTAAAGCTTGCTCTACGGCTAAAAAGGCCCGGCCCTTGCGCAGGTAATAAGGCCCGGGCCTTATTACCTTTAGATGAACCTCAATTTAATTTAAGTACGAGCATTACGACTGATTTGAAATCTAAAGAGTACCTTAATATTATTTATTGCTTTTTTATTAACTGTTCTTAATTTAAAGTTGTAAAATTTACCTTTATATTCGTTGAATCTTCAGTATTTGAAAAGTCTTTAGTGTAATAAGGCCCACAGAAGTTTTGTTAGAAATCAAAGTGTTAGCGATTTTGTTGTTGTTTTTTGAATAACTTTAATTTAGTAAGATTATACTTACCTAATGTTCAAATTTGTGTTTAGCAACATATTCTAAAGGAACGTAGGACATTTTTAATACCTATAGTTTAATAAGGCCCAAGGTCTTTTATTTCTAATAATTAAGAAAATACTCATGTTTTAAAAGGACCAAATGTTGTTTAATGTTTACTGTTATAGTTTAATATCGTTTAAACTTGTTAATTTTCTTAGAATGTTAATTTCTATTTAGGGCCTTTTTATACTCATAGTGTTCAATAAGGCCCGAAGTGATGGTTTTAAAAAACACTTCATATTTTAAAAATAACGTTATAATTTTATATTTTTTTATTTCATGACGGAACTTAAATACATTTATGATTAATATGGAGAGTCTTTTGTTTATTACCTCATCAATGGTTAAAAATATTTTAATTTTAATAAAGGTGGGCCTTATATGCCTGACCTACCTTACTGCTATTTGATACATAGGATCTCAAAAGCTTGAATTTTCAAAAAGTTGTATTTTTATAATAATTTAAGGTTTTACAATTCACGGGCTGCCCCGGATCTTTGAAGGGCATTGGGGCCGAAACCAACGCCAAGAGGCCCACAATCATTAATTAAAAAAAATACAGTTTTTGGGTGATATGAAGAGGGAAACTATTGTAAGGACGACGGGGAATAGGTACTTCTTGGGCTATTATAATGAATTATTACGTGATTATAAACTGGTGTATCATGTATGGAATGAGGTGCGGCACCCGCCAAGTAATGCCTCATTTCAAAATATTTAGGCGGGTGGTGACTTGCCATCCACTAAATGGGCCCCCCATAAAGGCTACCGTAATTTGGCGCCGGGAAGGGCAACATAATGTATTATTATTGTAGGAGACTTTACAGTTTTTTGATTTTTGGTTAATCAATAGTTGGTTGTTATTGTATCAAACTATGATGCACATTTTTACAGACAGCTTGTGCACAATTGAATTCAATGGTGCTTCTACAAAAATACTTCTTGCATTCTTGCTATCAGCTCTATTTGACGTTTGTTTTGTGGAGCAACCCTGAACATAAAAATAAAAATAAACTTTATTTCTTCCTTGTATATTTTTCAGGCGCCGAAATAAAGTTTTACTGCATCTGAGTTTAATCTTCATTTTTATGTTTTTGACGTGTTGCATGACGTTAAATACCTTTCTACTCATGCTTTTGATTTTATCAGCTGTACTACACCATTACATAAAATGACTTTTTACACTATCTTATCATCCTTGTCAATATATTTTATCGTACGAGCCATTCTTAAAATATTTCTTCTACTATGCGTACCTACCTACTTTAAAAATGTTATCATAATCTCGCAGCTGTTTCTTTTTTCTTTAGAAATGTTCCCTCTATATATTAACTATCTTTTATCCGCGGGTTTGACGTATTATAGAGTAGCCTATAACACCCTTTAATTTTTAAGTCCGTCGTCTAGATTCTTTGTCAGGTAATCATATTCTTCGGACGGTTGCTTGGAAGAGAATGCTGTTAAGTTGCTAGTTGTTATACTGTTAGTAGAACTTATTATTTGTTGTTCTTACTTCGTATGTATTGCTGTCTTGGTCAGTTTAACCAAAATATACACTTTCGCATTTTGTATTTTCGCAGCTTGGCGTCGAAACTTCTGGCCCGTGAGGTCCCTCCCTAAAAAAATTCTTTAAAACAATTTCGCCAAAACTTGTTGACGCTGCTGGTGACAAGAGAGCTGGCTCATTCCTCGCACAGAGAATCTCTTTAGCCATTCAGCGTGGGAATGCAGCCAGCGTTCTTGGCACCCTACCACACAGACACAGATTTTTTTTATTTTATTTTTAGTATATAGGTAGGATGATTTATATAGATATAAGGTACTTAAGAATTAAATTTCAATGTTTTTTAAGTTACAAAAATAAATATTTCACTTTCGCATTTATGATAATTATTGGGAATATCTATGATTGTCAGATTTATCCTTCTTTTTTCTCGTACAAATTATACAAATCCATTTTGAAAAGCGAAGCATCCAAAAAAACCAATGTTTTGATAAGCGGTCCCGCATTCCGCACCCGAGCGAGTTACAAATACTCGTCCCAAGCAGGGGTTACCAGGTTTTGTTCTTTAATTCCAATGATCTAGAGCAGTATAATTTCATAGGGGATACAACTTTAAAAAAAAAATACATTCCTGTGAGAACTTGGGAGAATTCAGGTAAGTACTTGTGCACTTTGCATCATTTTTTTTTACTTATCAAACTTAATTAGGATTTGAACAGGAAAAAGCAGATTTTCTGTCATCAATATCATCAACAATTTCTTTTGCTTACAAAATAAGTTTTTTGATTTGGTTTCAAACATGTAACATATGCACTACATATTTTGTATTATCTATCTATCTACCTACTAATTTTCAGTTACCTATTCTATTAATCTGTACTATTCTGTACAAATAGAATATGTTTGTCCATCCTTCAAACAGTGTATAATTCCATGATACTATCGTACATCGCAGGTACTCGAGACAAAAAATCGTACAACTACAATAATAAATGCTACAGCTGGCACCGCTGTGTACTAACTACCAAAGAAGATATAATCTACTACTAAACTCTGTGGTCGCCCAGTACGGCTGCACCGAGCGATACCGACTGAGTCATCTTTCGTCATTCGACGTGCCGAAGCCACGATATCGCTGCCCGCGGCTCCGCGGTACAATTCTCAGGGCCACAGTCCGCGTTCGAGTACAGACGAACTCGCACACGTCAACCGTGGCCATTTCGATTCCCGCTCGATTCTATTCATAAAAAAATATAAACAAAAAGTTTATACGTCAATTGTATTCTCATTCTCAATTTGAATTCTAAACGGACGATCACGAGTGACGAATGAGTGAGGTTCCAGTTTCGAAAATCGTGTGGGATAAACGGGAAGGCGCCAGCGCAATGGAGAGCTGTTACAAGCTGTACACATGGATCAACCACACGGTTCTGATGCTCCTGTTCCAAATATTCTGGAAAGTGAGCCAGATATCGGACTATTTCAATGGAAAGTAAGTGTTAAACGTTACATCACACTTTAAAAATGCCCTGTTGCCTTTTACTGCATAACTTTGGCTGACTTGTTTTGCTGTCGATGATTTGGTGTAATCGGAAATATTGAGTAATATAACGCGTAAACAATCAAATTCTTCATGAAAACGATCACTATCAATTGTATTTTAATTGCTTACTGTAGACTTTACGGCTGAATAGCAACGAAACCTTTAGAACATGTAAATTGATTTATTATCTGTTTGTTCATCTGTAACATTTTTCAATAGGTGATTTGGAGTCTGTTTGTTTTTTCTATTGTCTCTGTCTATTTGTCTTAAAAAAATCTATTTGGTTTCTTCATCGAATACATTTTCAAAAGTTGCTAACTACAAGTTGGTCATGCATGAAGTTTTTATTCATCTTGGTTTCATCTCTTTCAACATCGTCCTCGCCAATTTATTCATAGTTTTTTGCGATCTATTCAAATCAAGTAGCTGTTCAAATGTACGTAGGTACACATTATTCTATTTACGATTCTCTCAAGAGTGTCACCTTTCCTTTTAAAATTCCATTTCGTAACATTTGTTTGAAAGTCTGTACATTCTGATTCGCTTAGGTATTGATTCGATTCACTTAGGTGTTTTATAGTTTCGCTGACTAGTTATCAATGTCAAGTATTCTTTTGCTTAAAAAATATCTTCCTTGAATTTGTCTCAAACATGTTTTAACTACATTGATACTTCTGTTTTAAGTAGGTATGTGACCATACACTTAAATAATTTAATTGGCAGAATAAAACTGTCGCTGTCTTTATTGGAACAGTCTATTAGACAAGGACAACGTGTTTATTTAATTTAGTTACCTTACCTCATCTATAGTCATAAAACTTTCAGTCAACCGTAACAAATAGTATAGATATAGCACCGTTATCAAGTAGGTAATACTTACTTACATTGCCATTAATGTGTTTTTGTACAATAACCTATTGTTATGTTGATAACTTTGAAAAATAAAATTATTTTCTTCGTGACTTTTACTGATTAGGTAGGCTTATAAATCTTAAACGTCATGTGTCTCATTGTCACAGTGAAACTTTTTTATATTGTCTGTAATTTTAGGCGATATATCCGAAAAAAAACGCCATCGCCACTTTTTTTCCGTTTAGCTGTTTGGTTTAAGTAAATGTAACATAGGTACTCGTACTAGATTAGACATCCATGTTTCAAATTGGCGTTTATTAACTTTTGAATTTTCTATTATTTTGTGCCATTAAGAAGAAATCCAATTTTTTTAGACTTTGGCGAAATTGTGAAACAGAAGCCACAAACAAGAATCGAAGTTGAAGATTTTTTTTATATTTGATGTATAAACAGTATCATTAATGAGTTTTATTCCCTTCGCTTATTTTTTTATCGTTTATTTTGCTCATCTGCAAACCCCTTAGATTATTTACTTGTCAATAATCAAAGGCAAACCCATAGGCTTTACAGACGTCATCGCCTACTTTAAGTTTTACTACTGGTTTAAATGTTTCCTTAACTTTTCAAGAATATTTAACGTCATCATTGGTTAGTTCATTGTATTGAAGGTACATTAATATCTATAACGTCACAATAATTCCCTCGATGCGGTTTTGTACTGTAATACCTACCTATCCTACCATTATTGTATTACAATTTAATTATTATTCTGGCATGGAAATCGTCGTTGCACATTTATGTTGGGTGGGTCATCCCTAGAGGCAAAATTTAACCTGAATTAAATAGGCAAATTAATTATTATAGCATGCACGTAATGCACATGCGTAATGCACCTACTAGCTGAGACAAGTAATAGAGAAGATAAAAATGAGTCAACAGAATTTCAGACTTTAATCCAAAGAAAGTTAATCAATTAATTTAGTTTGAAGTTCAAAAGGAATGGTGAATAAATTGGATCAGAACATCAAATTCTACAGCAACAATCATATCTTTATGACCTTTGCGTTGTAGACATGGGTAGGTAGGTATACTATAGGTATAGCTATAGGTACAACACGTTATGTGTTGTACCTACTTATACCTATAGTATCGAAAAATAATTATAATAATTTTTCGCAAAAAAACGCAACATTGATTTCCACACTGAACAGAATTCGAATAATTTGCACGAATTGATGTGACATCCATGTATATTTTTATCGATTTCTCAAAAACGGCTCAACTGATTTCGATAAAATTTAATTGGAATGTTTTTGGAAGATCACCTTGGAAGTTTTTCGAACTAAAAAAAAAATTAAATCAGTTTACGATTGGCGAAAATATCGATGAACATACACAAAAAATACATACAGACGAACATAGTATCTCCTCCTTATTGGAAGTCTGTAAAAAATAAACTGGATCAAAACATAAAATTCCAAGGTAACAATCTCTTTATGACCTTTCTTTTATAGACAAGGTGGGAAGGTGTACCTACCTATATACTTATATACAATACAACACAAAAAAAAGTACCTACCTAAGCATTGAAAAAATGGTTTATAGTCGGGTAAAATGTTGTTATCCATTTGGAATTGTATTTTATTTATACATTTGGGTTTTTTAACTAATTATTAATGAAAAATATGTACCTAATGAAACCGCACGAACGCAATGGCCTCTGATAAGAACGCTAAGTCCAACTCAAAGACTATCGATTCAATCAAGAATTAGGGTTCGTTCACTTCGAGCTATAAATAGAAGGGTTACAGACAACCTACATAAGTAGTTATAACTCCCTGTACCTGTTTCTGGGAAAGCAAATCCGCTGAGACCTGTGGGTTAGCATGATGTTTACGTACTCGTAGGTAGTACTTGTTCGAAACTTGACGTCACGTTGGTACCACGGAATCGTTATGGAATTGCAAATTGTGTTACATTCTTATTCGAATTTAGAATTCGTGTAATTATTCCAAAGATCGAATCGATTCATTATCGTTATTAATCTATTCATGGATGTATTACACAATCCAACATCCTTGATTCTACGAGATAGATTCCAAATTGAAAATTATTGTTTACTTAATTAAAAATGTAAACAAATATACGCGTCGACTTGTACCTCTTCCATTTTTTCGCCGGTCATAAAATAATTTTATGTAATAAATTTTGAAGCGTCTATTTATTTTGTGAAAGCTCGTTGATTTATAAATCGACTGGACAGTTACCGTTTTTCTCTACAAAAATATAACGAAGCACGTAAATCAGTTCACGATTGGAAAATATGTCGCGATATAAATAATTAAGTGCTAATACAAAAAATATCGTTATATTGAGGAAGTTAGTCAAAAATACATATATATTTATTTCTATATGTCATGTAATTATGTACATAAAGACCATAATAATACAAAGTGATGTTTAATCAAGGATTAATCATTCAGCAAATTAATTGTAAGACGCTTCCAACTAGCCTTATTAGAAAAGTACAAGAGACGGAATTGTTTAGTGGTAGACCTCCTAAGACTGAGGCGTTTGATGATGACGGTGAAAATCCATTATAACCTCCCACTACTGTTTTTTTTATAAACGAACATCATCATCCGCAGCATTCTTTATCCCACTGCTGGGTATAGGCCTCTCTCTTACGGTGCCTTTTGTTTCGGTCCTGAGTTAATCGTGTCAGTCATTCCGCGATTTTTACTTATCGTCGATCTATCGTTCCGCCGGACGACCAACGCTCCAAATCTCTATTATACTAAGCGCCACACAAATCGGCAGATGGGAAGTTATGCGCAGAGCGCTGCGCAAAAGCCGAAATATAGATATTCGCGGGAGCCAGAGAAACGAGACGCCGGGGCACACCCGCCCGCCAACCTCATGCCTCCCACGCGCTCCCTACGCTCGTGCTCACGTGTCAAGCGTCGTCGGAATTGTGCACACATGCGCAATAATTAGCGAATCACGGCGAAGTGTCATCTGCGGATAACTTCCCGCCGATTTGTGTGGCGCTTAGTATATAAACGATACGAATGGCCATTGCTACTTATTTTCGGAGCTAGGTATACAAAATCTCTATAGCACTGTAGGCAAGTAGGTATCACTTGATTAAATTAAACTAGCCCACTCCAAATATACAAGGCCTCATTAGAAATAAATAATTCAAAAGTAAAAATACAGCGGCGTAGAAGATAGAATTGCATTTATTTTATTCATATTTTGCGACCATGACATGGATAGCCGGAGCGAGTAGGATATTTAATTATGTGATAATTTTATCGATTGAGAACCATCAGAGTTAGTTTTATAAACCTGTCATTAACTTTTTTCTCTATAAGCATTAAACAGTATTTTTCTACATGATCATGACCGTGTCCTTTTCGCGGAAGTTATGTAGCCTTTAATTTTCAAACTTGAGTAGGTAAATTAATATAGGTTTCAAAATATTTTAAATACATTTAATATTCCTTCTCATATAAGTATAGTAGTAGTATATAAGTATAGTATATAATAGCAGCCGTGGTGGTCTAACCTGTCTGGTGGTAGTAACACCCGACCTGCAATCGTGAGGTCGTGGGTTCAAATCCCGATCCCATACCAATAAGTTCCTTAGGAACTTATGTACGGAATTTCACATCATTGGCTTTTCGGTGAAGGAAAACATCGTGAGGCAACCTGCATACGTCCTTAGAAGAAATTCGATGGCGTATGTGAATCCACCAACCCGCACTGAGCCAGCGTGGTGAATATGGCCCAATCACCCTTCGTGGGTTTAAAAAGGCTGGTACAGTACAGTATATAAGTATGCGATTTTGCTCTAAGGAAGCAATCGGTCGGTAAAGGTCGTCCTGAAGAGCGATGAAAGACGTTACTTCGTCATATTGCAATTTTTGACACGTTTACTTCTTGAACATCCCATTGGCTTGTCTACGAACCTCCTAATGTCGTAACGACATTTCTATGAAATTTTGAGGCCTCCTAAACTAGTTATTACACAGAACACGTGTTTTTCAGCCACAGTTTCGTGCTTGACATTTCCCCTTAATTACCTATAAATAATTCATTTTTACCGGTAAAATTGACGATGGAAGTTCTACCGATACTCAGTAACAATCGAAGTGAATTGTATAGAGATTTTTTACAAGTTTGGGTGATGTTTTTGTGCTAGAATTCAAAGCCGACTGAATAATGGATTAGATGGGGCCGGACTTTGAAATTGATGCTTGTCGGTCATTTTGGTCGTTTGTGGTTTGAATAGGTACTTCTATACTTATTCTATACAACCTACTGGTTAACTACTATAGCATTTATAGTAGCTCTTTGTTTTGTGGAAAATTTGTAAATGGCTTTTATGTCGTGTATCTTTTGTGTCTAAACATGTAAAGCAAATTAAATATGTTGTAGGTAATCAAGTGGTAGTAAATATAAGCAGATCGTTTACTTAAATAATGGTAGCTACTATATACTTACTTACACTAGTAATAGGGTGGAACGTGGAAAGTAGAGGCTTTATTATAATTAAATACCACATACGAGTAAGTTTGAATCGATAAATGTAATTATTATGTAATTTATTTATCTATTGGAACTCGTAAAATAAAATAACACTATAATTATATTATTCTACGTCACTATCGATCTTTTATCAAACTATCTGCCACTTCTGATTAGAGGTCTATAGTCATTGTGAGAAAGATTCGCAAAATGAAATACAATGCCAAAAAAGTCCTGTATATGCCATAAGTATTTGGCAGCAGCTTTGATGTACCTATTATGGGCTAACTTGCTTGACAGGCTATACAATATAATGAACTCTCAAAAATGCTTGTTTTCTCGCTACATAAATACCTAATACAAGAGTAGAAAAAATATATATAATAGAGACAAATTGAATGACACAAAATTGATAATGACTAAAGTAATTTAATTTGCATTTAAATAGTTCTTGTGTCACTATACCATTTGCTAACGTCAGGGAATAAAAATGCACACTTGTCTGACTTTCATGTCATTATCAAGGTTAACACACATTATTTATTCATTCAAAATAATTAATTATGTACGTGTTTGTAAGTACATAATGAAGTACGGGTAAAAGAAAAACAGCTGACAGAACTACAGAATGTAGGTATTTTTTGCTCTTTTTAAATTGAAATTAAGCTAAAAATTGCGACATAGCTGCGATGTGTAGTAAAGTACATAAAAACAAAAAATAATAGATTGTAGCATAGGTATGGGAGAAAAATAATATTTTTACGGCGAGGGCACTTTTTTGAATCCAGAGCGAAGTGAGGGATTCTTTAGTAGAATCCTGAACGTAGCGAGGGATTCAAAGTACGTCGCCCGAGCCAAAAATATATTTTTGCGCCCGAGTGGTACACTCTACTTTTCATCACCTCTATGAGAAAATAAGAGGCGCCTCATATTTTATTGTAATATTATTATTTAATAAAACGTAGAATAAAAACTAAATTGAAATTAAATGGTATCTAATAATAAAACAAATGAAAACTTATATTCACAATCTTTTCATTCATTTTCTTGGCGCTGAACACTAACATTACAAATACTTCCAAATTCAAAAAGTGCGCGGCAAAGATCATTCCATCGCACTTATTTGTTCCAATTTCAAAAGGTGCGCGGCAAAGATAATTCCGGCGCACTTATAAAGTTCCTTATAGAAAACATCACCTTTGGGCGCACTTAAAGGCGAACCAAGTAGTCCTGTTCGAATAGATGTGATGAAAAAAAATTGTGTTTGATTTCGTATATCTTTTGTTGAATTTCATATTATTTAAAGACGATTAAGTTAATGCAAAATATATAGAAAGGCTACACAATATAAACATTGTGTAAGTTTTTACTAATAAAAACTTTTATGAGGAAGACAGTTAATGCGGCAAAATATAAGAATTCTAATTGCTATAAAATGTTTTTGAAATGTTATCAACAATTGGTAAACTCATTCATAAGCGTGCATGTTACATAGTAACATAGTATAAATGTTTTCCTAATAGATATCTAATGATAGATAACAGATCGGATGCCAAAAGTGCTGAAACACACGCGAGGGCAAAGTACAAAGGGAAAATACGTGCGGAAATAGATGTTTTAATACTTATCAATTAAAGTCCAAGTACCTACTGATCATGACTGTAATATATAAATATAAGGTGCCATCTTTTTAATAAAGTTCAGACGTCAATAGGCAAATATTTTTGTTTTCTCCAAATAGTCAAACAGATTAACCTACTAGGACCACAGGGCACACCCCTTCTGGGGTGCCCGGGCAAGTCTGATTCCCCCGCCGGGTGACGGCCCAAGCCAAGGTCCGTACCTTCTCAGGTGCACTTGCGCTAGTCACCCTATAACCTAATCTTAGGCACAGTATAACATATGTATTATGTATTTACTGTGTCTTAGGGCTCAGCCGCCTTCTGCGCTCGCCCATGTCCGGTAAGCTGTAGAGGCCTCAGCGGCCAACAGCTGTAAATCATTAAAAAAAAAGCTAAACTTTTTGCGATCCCATACTATCTATCATGTAACTGTCATGAGAAGGAAAGTCTTCAGTCGCTTACGTTCTTCAGTTTATCGCTGGTAGCTAGGTAAATCTAGTCCACATTTTGAATCGTCAGCCATTAGTGGGCTTGCCAAGTAGGCTAAGCAGACTGATGCCTAGAGCGGCGTTAGGGGAGTGGCAACATAAATCCATTGATGGAACTCAGAGACAAAAAAAAGCTTATTAAAGTACCTGTAACCGAAAACTATTTCTTGTAAAACTTTTTGGAGAATGAAAACTCTGCCCTAGAGGATAAGGATAAGGGAAATCTTCTAGGATCTTCTTTGCATGTGTCCAAAGAGTTTTCTTCTCATGGATATGGACATCAACCGCCTTACCACAAAATATTTAAACATGCTTTAAACTCTGTTAAATCGTGCATTTTGTACTGTTAAACATTGTCTAAAGCAATGTTACCTCTTTAATATTAGTTAGTTCTACCGTAGGACTATCGGGTCAATTTTGTACCGTTAGTTTTACTAGTAGAAAGAAGTAATAGTACCTAAGTAGAACTTACGAGAACGACCCTTATAATTGTGTCAAAGAAATGTTATTTATGTCAAAATTCAAAGAAATGGACCATTTAATATCATATTATCAGTTTTGTTTGTTTGGAATTTTTAGTATACCTACATAAATCAAATTAGGTTTGTTGTATCCCATCCTGTACCTAATGTACATAGGGTTTTCAAATGAGATCATAACTGTGTTCACTTATCAGTAAGCATAATTTATTCCAACAGTCAGCTCAAGTACAGTTTGATAATTAAAATTAATTTATTGTGACTCCTTAATATTCATCAACTCGAAACTGAAAGCAAAAAATCATGTTCATAAAACAACTCAATTTGGTGTGAGACTGAGATGTGACTGACCGAAGCATTGTTTTATAATGTTGTCTATCTAAACATTAGACTATTGACGTAGTATTTCTTTATTGACAAAACATTCGTCTTGTACATAAAGACTGAATAGGATTAGTTCATAATTGTCTTATAATCTTCCAAGGAAATTAAACATGAGCGCAGTATTAATTTAAACCAAGTCAACGTTTTTGTCGAAAGATAAGAACCATCTAGGTTCTTATTGTAATAAGAACCTAGATGGTTTTTATTTTTCGACAAAAACGTAACGACTGACTATAAAATGGACGAAAATCACTCCGAAAGTAGTTTCTTGCTAGGTATCCTATTTCCGTAGAAGCAGCTATTTTCATCCTGAAATTGCTCCAAACCACCGGTAAATTACTTTTATGAAAATTGTCTTGAAATTATGAATTTTAGCCCATAAAAAAATTCTCTTCGTGATGAGCACCTACAATGATTTGAATGTTGATTCAATTATTTTCTTACTAGGTATGTTAAACTTTTTCGACTATTAAGATTTTTCCGTTAGTTATGTATGTTTATTTTTACAACATCCAATTATCGTAATAACTGTAAATGGATGTAATACTAGACAAACAACAGATAATTTTAAATACCAATTATATCAATAATAAGATAATTTATTACACTAATTGCACAAGGAAATGGAAAACAAAACGGTTCATTTGTTTCAGATAGATTACGTCTGGGTTCGAAATAAACATAATGAAAGCGCTAACATAGACAATAAGTAGAACAGGGTTGTCAATTTATTTTATACTACACCTGCTCGGAAAGAAAAAGGGTTTGGATGCCAGAAATAAAATATTTAGTTAATCGGTTTAAAATATAAATCATTTATTTACCGATATTTGGTAGGATAGGTGCGAGTGCGGTCTAGCATAGCTCTATGAGAACAGTGGTGAGGAATTCATAATAAGTAGGCTAAGCATTAAAGTTGTAGAACAAAGGGTTATATTCTTAGAGTATTATTTAGTTAAATTAATACTCTAAGGTTATATTACTATAATGTAAACGTCGTGAAGGAAAGAGAAACACTCACATACATTACATGTTAGAGTGAGATAGATTAGTTTTTGTATCATATTCCAACACGCCCCCTCAAAAATTAATCTATTTAAAAATCAATTCCTATTTCGATAACGAAATTTTATACAATTAAAATAACACAACACACCTTCCTACCTTGTCTGGGGATAGGTACATTCAAATTGGTTCAACATTCGTTGCGCAGGATTGGGGAAAACCCAGAAAAACCCAATCAAACCAATTATTCATCTTAAATATACTGTTTCAGTAACTCTACAATTTAAATATCAAAATGTTATTTATTTATGCATACAGTGAGTTACATAGGCTTCAGTAATTGAAACTACCTTTTCAATAAGGTATAGTATTGTGCTCTGATTCATATTGTTCAAAGAATTCAAACAAATAGTGTGCTTTGATGATTGTTCTAATACACTACCACTATAAATATCATAACAACATAGCTGCTCGTGACATAAACATTTGGATCAGTTCTCAAATGTACTCTTTAAATTGAATCTATGGTCCCTTTCAACTCTCTCAAGTATCGTAGGTACCCTTTTAAAATATGTAGGTATATCAAATAATTGTTATTGTTACCAAATCTGCTGGATGTTTACAACATAGCTTATGTCGGGTTGATTCTACAACGGGCTTTTGTATTATCGTTAGAACTTAAACCCATTAAATTAACTTTGATATATCGATACCAACACCGACGGCACTGACGCTCATTTATGTAGGTTTGTGTATTCATGGTTGAAATTTCCAAATAGTGTAATAAATATTTTAATTTAAATATGTATTCTGGTCTAATTTGATTTGATTATTAGACCATTCAACCTTCAAATCCAAGAAAAATAGGTTAATGTTGTTTGATGCATCATTTGAGTCTAGTATTTATTTTTACTAGTGAAAAATTTCTGAATTTAATCTTTTATCACTTGTGTTTAAAGCAGCTTTTGATACCGAACTAATATCAATGTAAAGAACAACAAAAATATATTTTTAATCGTAATCAATTATATCTGAAAGCCTTTATCAATTCATCATATACAGCACTTTCGACCATTAGGAATCAAAAACAAGCTTCGTGCGAATTATTTCATAATATATCTCTTACTTTGTTTCGCAAACAGATGAATGTGTAGTTTGCTTCATAATTCGCTATAAAAATTTAATTTCTTATTTAGTTTTTATATCCTTGAAGATGACAAGGGAAATTAGGTCGATTTATAAAGTTATTATCAAAATATAATACAATTGCAAAATATCAGTTTTAGCAACTGAGGCTCCAAGACATACTTTTTGCATAAAGTCTTGTTTTCTTTTAAAGAAAATACAATTCTAAAACATATCTATATTCGGTGGAAAATATGAAAATATTTTTTCTGATGCTGATTGTATCGTTATTAACTTTGAATCAGTAATTTAGATGTGCTATAATACTGCATATATCAATATGATCATCGTATAGAATTTATTGTTAAATATTCTTGATCACATCTAGTAGCAATAAATATAAATATAGTTTTCTGAACTCATCATTGTAACGTAAAATACACCATAAAGATGCCATTGCACATTTTAATTACGTACATGTTCATTTTTATCTAAGGAATTATACAATTTCCTTTTTATATAATTTACCCACATATTACACAGCAGCGAAATACATGTATTATAACAACAATTGTGCATTCAACAGTTCAAATAAAACACATTATGTGTTTCAATATATTTGTAAAACACAGAAGACACATTTTATTCCTCTCAGTCCTTTCCTTTAATCATTTTAACTCTATAATTTTATTTATTATATCAAGCTCTTGTCAATTATGTCCAATGTATTTATTTATATTATTTATTATTCAAATGAATATTCTGTTTGCTCATCTGTTTTAAGTTTTACAGATTTATTAGGTGGTGAACCTAATCTAGCGGAAATATATCTGGAATTTTCAGATCGTAACGATCTACCAGATAAGAGCTACTCGTAATTGTCTCTCATCCATTTCCTGGTTCTATAGAGTTCACTCTATTGACCACTGGCTTTATAAACCTTTCGTTTACCACATCTCACACCTTGTATTCATTCGGTTCATACTAATTTAGTGTACTTACTTACAATATCTCTTGACTTCAATAAATTAATAAAAATAAATTCATTAAACTTAATAAATTGGTCATTTAAACAAAAAAATAGTCTTCAATAGAATAGAAGTCAAGATCTAAGTACATTATTTTATGATTACATTTTTTTTTGTGTATACCTGGTTACATATACCAATAAAGTCATTGTATCATTGCACCACTAATAAAATTAGCATCAACAATAACAACAACGAAATCGATACCAATAAACCATAGAATAACACCAATAAAGTCTATGTACCATTGCACCACTAATAAAATTAGCATCAACAGTAACGACAATATTGTTAACAATAAATCAAAGTAATCGGCCAAGATAACTTTTACTGATTTTTCATCAAACTTGGTTCCATCGTTAAAATTTTAATTTTGAACCGAATAATACTGCCGCCAGATGCGACTAAATTTATAATTTATTGGTGTGTTAGCGACGCACAAAATGCGTTATTCAGTGCTTTGTAGGGCTCAACATCTTAGGTTTCAGAAGCAGTTGTTACTGACTTCACCTAGATTATTTTCCGAGACCTTACTTCTGAACGTATCATACAATACGTTCTTTATTCTCCGTACGTAATACGTACTATTTATCATACCATTTATTTGTCAGTATGATGCACTGTTTAGTGGTAGCCAAATACCCGCTATAATATTGCAAACAGAACTCATTATCATTATCAATTATTCATTTTACAAACTCAACACCATTATTTACACCATTGACAATTTTTAACTTTAAATTATATTGAGCTTAGCAAAATAATTTCGGAAATGTATGCACGTCAAATAGAGGGTGTTTTATATTAAACCTCTTTGATCGGTTACATTATTAATTCACCATTATATACTTTGCAAAGTTTATCATTCCGTCGAATTTATCGTATTCGCTCTCAATCAGTAAACATTACTTTGCTTTTTAACAAATAATTTGCTTTGCCAATGTGGATTAATATCCAACAATTTGGCCATTTTTATCATTTACGCTTTATTTAATGAGCTATCAAAGTATAAAAGCAAATATCTCAACTGAGTCATGCCCGATCAAAATACGTGTTCAAAAACTCACCCATTTCCATCGCTTTACCTTTTGCGTTTTATGTACCTGTTCCTCGCCAGGTTTGCCAAAATGACTGTCATTGTCATACCGGTCTGCTGCTGCCTATTTCATCTAAGTGGGATTTCTGGACAAAACAGAACGTCCTGTAGCATTCTCTTAGCACGATCTTGGGCGTCATCATTTGAAGTGTATAACTTGAAGTGTTACTTTCATTATCGCCTTTTTTTGTGCTGTAAAAGTATATTTTTAGCCATAGAACCATTTGTTCGGGTTTTGTGTCAACATTCCGTGAATATTTGTAATTTTCACTTTCGATCATCAACCCTGATACGTAAAGTTTATTTGTACTTATAAGCTTGCGCATTCAATTGCTTTAGAAAACTTCATTGGCTCGTTTTCTTTTTGACTCTTCCGTCGCAAATAATAACAAGATAGACACTTTTTCCTTTTATTTTGTACTCCATCAATGTTCCAAGTTCGCAAATTAGAATTTACAGGTTTAAGTTTCTGCGTCGTATGTATAATTTGTTTACAGCTTATCCTGGAGAATATTAATCGAGATTTTCAGAAAACTCTGGTCATCGTCTTTTCCGCATTCGTTTTATCTCATTCATTTTCCATCTAGAAGTGACGATTTTATTTAAGTCCTCAAGCTAGCTTCTCAATGACTATTGTCATTTGCCATATATCACAGCATCATAATTTACTCTCCGGTAGCCTCATAGATAGTGAACTTATCTGCTTCGTCTAGTTTGCAGTTGCTGCAGCAGTATTCGAAACTAGTTCATCAAACATTTCGATATGTTTCATGAAGGGGCTCATCTTCTTGTAGATCATCTCCTAATTAATCGCTTTGGTCAGCACGTTTATTTTTTACACAGAATCAGCTCAAATATATATGGACTGTGAGTGATGTCCTTTTCTTAGAGCCATCAATACTTCTTCCAACATAAATTGCGTCCAATTTTGAGAAAACATTCGCAATTATTACTTCACTTGCGAATCCAAGCAGAGAGTCAGCCACGATAAAGTCCTTTATGGCTCTCTGTTTTCTGTGCGTCTCTTGATCACAAGAAGCACATAGTTCTTTCACTGCACTGTACTGCACTTTTGTCCACATATCCAAACAGTTTGATGTGATACTTTAATTGTGAATTTTCTATGAATATCAATTCACTAAAAGTTACTTTACAAACACAGAACGTTCATATTAGTAAAGTCCGCACCGATTTTAGTTTTATTATTTTTATGGCACATCAAGTCACTTTATTAAAACTTTAAGTATTTTTATAGTGACTGGGCCCATAACCAAAAGGGTTTGGATGCCAGAAATAAAATATTTAGTTAATCGGTTTAAAATATAAATCATTTATTTACCGATAAATATAGGTAGGATTGGTAGGATAGGTGCGAGTGCGGTCTAGCATAGCTCTATGAGAACAGTGGTGAGGAATTCATAATAAGTAGGCTAAGCATTAAAGTTGTAGAACAAAGGGTTATATTACTATAATGTAAACGTCGTGAAGGAAAGAGAAACACTCACATACATTACATGTTAGAGTGAGATAGATTAGTTTTTGTATCATATTCCAACAGAAAGTACATGATACTTTATCAAATTTACGGTAGACAGTACGTCATTGCATATCGAACAAATATGCGGCGAGAAAACGCATCTGAGCGGGAGAGAAAAGTGTGTGAAAATCCATTTCTTACGTGGTTTTTCTTTTTTAATTTTGGGTAAGACTATGCGCTGGTAACCTAAATATCAAAAGCCAAAATGTTTTTACAGTGAGTTTTTATCTCCAAGTTCGCAAAATGACACTGGCCACTAGCTGTGTGTTGGATGGTGTCAAACAATTTGAAAAAAGAACGTGAAAATTGCAGACGCCATTCAATATAAATTTCAATTAGTAAAGATTTAGTTTTTTATTTTCCTCGTAGGTGTAGTATAAAGCACTATGTATCACTCGAGAGAAAGTGCGATTCCCGATCTCGGGTGTTTTAAACGACACCCTCGACGGTAATCGGTCACTTTCTCCTCTCGGTGAACAATGTACTATTTATCTTTATTGTTTAACCTAGGTAGGGCATGTGCCCCTGTTGTAGCGATCTTAGTATAATTTGTGGCCGCTTTGAATTTTAACGATTAATTAGACAATTTAATGATCAAATATTAAAATAAATATATAATTTGAAATTCACACAAACTATATTTATGTTGTTACATTGTTTACAATTACCATTTATGCAATAATTTTGACACGAAAATTGCCGCAACCGGGTCAGTAGCCTCAACCAGGGCACCTGCTACCTATATGATTATACACATAAATTTCTGTGAAAACTTTAATAATTTACTACAGTCTTATAGCCACGACTGAGATTTATTTAGACCATTGACGACTATTGATTTTTCATTAATACATCTCAGAGATTTTCAGCAGTCTGAAAAGGCCTCTCATCATAGCTCAAAATAAAACAAGCTTGTCCCATGAGACGGCGCCGGTCGCTCTACCTTCTTGTATCTTTCTTTTTCTTGTTGCTAAATATTCAATAGGCATAAAAGTATTTATATCTTTCAAGTGCGTCAAGAATATTTAGAATGTAGGTACATAAATGAATGATAAGTACATACCAAATAATCCTCTCTTTAGAAGATGACGTCAAGCTAATTCCTCCTCAAACAATCCGCATAATCTGGTACATGATCTTCCATTTCTGTACGTCTAGTCCATAATATTAAACTCGGAAAACACGATTTTACTGAGAATAGGTATTTTGTGCAAGAATCGAGCACATATTATGTATATCTCGTTATTGTTTTTTTTTTGTAGTTCATCAGCCGATAGAGAATCAAATCAGAAAAAAACACTCGAGGCGTTGATTTAGTTTGCCTTTTCACGGAACTGTAACTAATTAAATCTGAGCTTTCCAATAAAAAACCAATAAAACGAAATTTATCTTACGTAGTAACCCTTATCTTTTCAATAGCAAGTGTAATAAATAAACATCGGTAATGATTCACAGATTTTTGTTTACAACAGTCTGGCTGAGATCATTCGATGTCTGCCTTTTAACCCTCGATAGATAAACGGGAATAGATAAGTCTTCCAGTGTACCGGAGATGCTGTGGGGAATTACGAAATGGGAAGAGCAAACATACCTACCACACTGTAATATAATGTAGTATATATCTTAATATATATAAATCTCGTGTCACAATGTTTGTCCTCAATGGACTCCTAAACCACTTAACCGATTATAATAAAATTCGCACACCATGTGCAGTTCGATCCAACTTGAGAGATAGGATAGTTTAAATCTCATTATTATAGTCGCAATTTTAATTTATTTAGCCACAGCAACGCGTGGCCGGGTCAGCTAGTGTAGTATATATCACTTTAGATGTTTTAGAAATAGAGTAGAACAATAAGGCCCTGTGATCCGCTCTACCATCTTAGCTGTTGTACTTAGTACGAGTAGGTATAGTTTATTAGAGAAATGGTTTGGAGTTAGCTTATTTTACTATATAGGTATCTTATCGGACCTAAGAGATCCATAACTCGATTAGAGTTACTGCAAAATTGCAGATGCAAGATCCAGAGGGTTATCTACGAATTTTATAGTTTCAGTTCCCCTTCATAACCGGCTGACGTATTTTGTGAAACTCTATTCCCTAGTGTATTTCTTGGTTTACTAATAAATCAAAGGAATTGAGGTAGTGTGGGCGTAGAGTACTAATATTGGGTATGCATATTTACAGCTACTACTAAAATAAGGCCGGTACTAGTAGTGTTTTAATTATACATTTTTATTTTCTATGTCCGTTAGGTGTGGCGAAAGGTGACCACAGAAATTTCTCCTTTTTTTCTTCTTCTACCCTTTGTCGCACAATGTAATATGATGATATCGTCGTCTCCCTCTCCATCCTTGCGTCTTACGTAAGATATCTATTCAGTTCGAGATAAATATACATAACGAATTTGGATCGTTGTTTTTTGGCACTTTGTTTCCAGTAATTTGCACTGATTTACATAATTTACACATCGTTCCGAGATTTCACAATAGGTACAATACAGTCCTGTCATACAATAACTTTGGGATAATACGGTCTGTAATTTTCCACTCTTGTGCAATAATAATAAATTATACAGCGTTATTTGTTGTTATATAAACATCAACATCATCATCAGCCTGTGTCGTCCCACTGCTGGATATAGGGTCTCCTCCCTTATGTGTCATTGCTCCATTTGCTCCCTATCTTGGCCTAAACTCATCCACGCACCACGCATGACCCGTGATGGGTCTGATAGTCTCAACCCATCGAGCAGATGGTGTACCCACCCGCTCGATAGGTTGATGATGGAATAGGAACTAAAGTAACTTCTGAGGGTCTGCCTATAAAATATTAATATTAATTGTACTCAAACTCAGTAAAATGTTTTTTAATTAGCTCAGTAAGTATAATTTGTCATCATCATTATCAGCTGTAGGACGGTCACTGTTGAACATGGGCTTGTGAATTTCCAATAAACCCTATTGAATAATCTGTCAAATAGATATTATTAAGGTTTTGTTAAGTATGTTTTATTTAATCTTCTATGACGTGGGTATAAAAAGCGTATTTTTTAGCTTAGGTGTGCTTATTATGAATACTAGGATTATAGAAAAAATCCTTCTTACAACTACTTAACATATAATCGTATTCGTAATGAAATTAGATCTAGTACGAAATAGACTCTAATACACTGAATCAAATTGGCTTCGTAAGTAGATATGAGTGGTAAGTCAGAATCGAGGACAATATTAGTTGTATTATGTATATTTGGCACAAGGTTAGAAAATTATGTAACTATGACATCCTACAGCTGAACTAATTCGTAATTGTATTATTGGTTATACAATGAGACTAGATAATCATTTGTCTTTGTTTTCTTCTACTTGTATGCGACTTCCATAAATGGTATGAGGTGCTCAATTCGATTTGCACACATGTCTCCGTCGACTGCGAACCAACTTAGGCGTTTGTATTTAAAATAGTAATCAGTCGAGCGGTAAAGCATCTTAGGTATGTTAAAAAGAAGCTATGTGACGCAATATAAATAATAATTTTATTAGTTATAGGCAAGCTAGAAGAGTTTGTGCAATAAGAGAACCGTTGTGGCGTTATGGTGAACTAACGATAAGATTTTAATCAGCAGCCAAGGTATCGACTACTTGGTAGACACGAGTACTGATGAAAACCGAATCGGTGTCTACTAAGTATCAAACTCTAGTTGTACTAGCTATGACAGAGCAGTGTTGTCAACGTAACAAAATTAGTAAAATGGCACACGGGCGACCTCACCTACGACGCTTCTCTTTTTGCAGAAACTCTGTAGCTTATTAGGTACCTATTCTCTGTATGTATTCTTTTATGGTCTCTATGGTAGAAATGGTAAAAATTCAACAACAGATTACCATTTTCATATTGTACTCGTACGTAGATAGGGTACCTACATAAGTACAAAGGTAAAACTTATCCATCTCATTATATTCAAATTTACCTACCTACAACTATCTAATTTGGTATGTCGTTACCAGTCATTATGTCTGTGTCCAATGAATGTCTATCTTAAGCTGTTCACTTATCTCCCAGCTCAGTATTTTATGCAGTTCACTTATCTCCCAGCTCAGTACTTTTTCCGTCGACAGAAACAGCAATAGTTATTTTCGTTTATCTGGTGTTCTGCCAGATTGTCTTATTTTATTCCTTGTTATCACGCCTTGTTCTCATGATCATGACATGTCAAAGCCGAAGGGTACAAAATATGAAGTTGTTTTGCATGCGACACCTCTGCATCTGAGGAGTGGGTTACGAAAATAACACCAGAATTTATGTCTACAGCAATAAAAAGACTCCAAAATAAGATGAGATATTTTTAGACCTGACCGCATACCGACGAGGTAGGGGAAATAAACAGTGTTTGAGTTATTAATAAGCTAAGTATAACGGTTTGAAGTACAGTTCGAAGCAACAACCTCAAATTACGGAGATAAATGGTTGGTGTTTATCTCTTTCGAGCAATGTAATGTCCTCGTATCATATTTTTTAAACGGTCAAAAGTGCCTTTATTAACTACAATATGATACAATACCTACACTACTACTACATAGAAAGCAATTGGATCATCCACAGAACATTGAAGGTCTAAATATATCAATAGATATCAAATCGTTGGGATTCAACTTGTGATAATTATTAAAATAAACATTATTTTAATTTAGGAATTTTACAATCTTACAATATCAATCCAATAACCTACCAATCTGTTGGAGCTTTGGCTATTCGGAGATTTGAATAAGGTGTGAAACGACTAGGTACTTACTAAACACTAAGCGTCCTACTACAAAAGTTTTATACACGCTTTAGACAATGCTTACCAGTACAAATCGCACGGCTAAACAATGTTCAAAGCGTCTTTAAATCTTTTGTGTTAGGGCGGCTAATATCGTAAAAAAAATAGCTGATAGTAAGTTTTTTACAGAAAAAGTACATTTTGACCAAACTTAAAAAACATTTCATAAACTATAACTATTAAAATTAACCTACTTAAAATAAAAACTAATACTAACCACTAAAAATAAAATGATCTAAAACTATGGGTAGAGATGAAAAAGCATCTACTTCTACAGGTACCTAATGTAAAAATGAGCAAATTTTATAGGCTGTAGGGGCTAGAAATAAAAATACGTATCTACTAGGTATTAAGACTTTAAGTTTCAAAAATTCCAAAAAACATTGAAAAAGTTTTTCTAGCACATCTTGTATTTTTTACGGCTGAAATGAATACGATGTTGACGATCTTAATAAAAAAATTAACCTTGTAAATGAAGCCTCATTCGACTCGTCCAAGTTTCAGACGGGATTCTCTCAGCAAACATTTGTCTTCATTAACAGTTCGGGACGGTCTATTACCCTCGTTATCAAATTATCAAGTCTTATCTGTTATCACCGTATCACTTACCTAGTTGTTAAAATTTAAGTATTATTTAATTAAATGAGAGGAAATTTCCTCGGGAATTTTCACCAAAATAGTATCTCTTGTTTATTTTCGTATCACATTTTATTTTCTCTGTAAATAAATGAGGGATTTCAGCGTGGAAAAGTAGGCGTCATTTTGAGACATTGTTGGATCACAGTTCATTGTTAGAAAGAAATGAGTATTTAGATAAAAATATGTTATTTATTTTAGAATACGTTGGCGTATAACGTCAGGCTATTTGCTAATAAATGAATGACTCTAGCATGGAAAAGTAGTTAGGTGTATGACTTCAGACAATACCTTGTTATAGAAAAAGAAATGAATAAGTATTAAGATAAGTAAGTTTGTTATTTATATTTGAAGACTGTTAGTGTAACTTCAGGCTATTTTCAGCTCAGACAAGTTGTCCAGATAAGAGAAGAGTAGAGATAGATAACTTTTACTTACTTTAGTGATAAAATAATACAAGCATGGATCGCAGAGCAAATACCAACGTCAAAAATACATTCTGCAAGTCATGAGTATAGGAAGCGGGTAGAATTTTTACGAGATGATGCTGTAACGTTATTGCTTACAAATTACAAATAAATACATACCTAAAAGTAAAACAGAACTTGTGTAGCCACTATAGCCTTAAGGTTGCCTGGAAGTGATTGTTAGCGATAAGGCCGCCCGTTGTAACACTGTTTTTGTATCTTTGTTTTCTACATCTATTTGTTTATTTTTTGGTGTTCACAATAAAGTGTGATTCTAAATTCTAAATCTGTGAGATTTTGATTCTGATCTGATTTAATGAAAGGTAATTACTTTTTAGGGTTCCGTACCTCAAACGGAAAAAGCGGAACCCTTATAGGATCACTTTGTTGTCCGTCTGTGTTTAAGTCAAGACTCTTTATCTCGGGAATGCGTAAAGATAGCGAGTTGAAATTTAAACTGTATACGTATATCTATGGTTTCTTGTGTGGTGGTGGTGTGGTGTAAAAGAAAAACTTTTCAGCTATCGCTTAAAAAAGTTAGAGCCGTTTATGTCGTAAAAAACCTCATATTTCGACACTCACAAAAATCAAACCCTACAGGGTACTTCCCGTTGACATAGAACCATTAGAACTATGAAATTTGGCGAGAAGCAATGTCTCAGAGTACACATATAGGAATAAATCTGAATACTATACATTTTTATTTAAAGCACAATAAAATAGGGCTTCAAAATTAACAAAATACGAAAAAGGTGAAAAAAAAAGTTTTTTGTTGATGATTTTAACAACTTATTTCCCAATTATGTGAAATTTTCTGGATTTGTACGGAACCCTCGGTGTGCGAGCCTGATTTATGACCACTTTTGAACGAACTCTCTCTGGATAAAGGAGGACTACTCACTTATGTCGAATTGTCACCGTTGTCGTCTTATTTCTAAAGTTAAGGTAATAATATAGTAATATAAACTTATTGCAGTGATTAAAATATAAAATCAAAAATACTTTTCCCTTTTTTTCGGGAGCTGATCGGGAATAAAAGAAATAAAAATGTGCACGTGTTTGCTCGTTTCAATCTGGCACAATTTTTATTGTATGCTGATAGCCAAGCGCCAGCGCTCTGCCAAATAGACAAGTGTGTCAATTAAATGTCTAGCCCCAGATCTAGCTGTAGAAATAGATATTTTAAAATTTTAATCACGAATAATGTTGTAGTTTGTAAATATAAATGTATATTATTGTGACATATATGTATATACTCAGAGCAAATAAAAAAATCAAGAGGGAATGTCGATGAACAGTCAAGTGAGGCCGGCCTTTTAAACATGTCAATATTGCGCCGCCATAGTTCGACTGACAAGCCAAGGCGTAGTTTCGTTGTACGTGGATGTGTGTGTAATTGTCTGTACACGGCGAGGCGTAGTTTTGGTTGGCTTCACTTGTTTGTTCACAACATTATCTCTTGATTTTTTTATTTGCTCTGAGTGTACCTATATACAGATATTAGTAATAACCAGTAATCATAAGAGCAATAAGAAAAAAAAATAGTGCGTATAATTTGGAGTCCCTCCGCGCGGAAGAAGTGAAACTTCGACGCAACAGCGTGCTTTCATACCACCTCCATAGTAGCGTTAAACGTTTAACATATATTGAAAAAATAAACATTATTTTCAAACAAACTAAACAAATAATAAATAGAGGAAGCAATTAATTATTATTATTAGGCATCATATTTTACATGGAATTCATTCATGCCATTGTGACATTATGTAGGTAGACTAATTAAAATAACTGCTGCGGGGCAATTCTGTTAACAGATCTCTTTACTGAAGTGATACGTTCTTGAACCTCTCTCGATTTTCTGACAGTTCTGACAACTAAAAACTGTCAGAAAAACGAGAGAGGTTCAAGCTTAGATTATAGAGGGAATAGATACGAAGTAAATTCTTATGTCCTCCCGCAAAGATTTAGACCTTATAGTGGTCTGCTAATTTGAGGTCCCGTAGGAACGAAGGGCGTGGATTATATTCTGATTTTTGCCCTCCAACTCTCATTACATCACCTCATTGCTTTAATTTTATTGTTTGCTTGCCTATATCTTAAGATTATGGCATTAAATATATGTAATCAAATTCTTCGCCTCCCGCCATCCACTATACCTCAAAAGGCTTTTGACAGTTGTAGCCGTCATTATTCTGAGACCATCCAACCAATAAGAAATTATCTTCATATTTGTGTTTTGGCTATAGCAAAGCTGATTGTGATTTCTACAAATATTGTATTAAACGTGTAAATAAATAGAATTTATAACATTATAAGGGCACAAACAATAAAAAACAACCATGATTACCTGCTGTGTTTGGGGCTGCGAATCGTGTTCTAAGAACAAAAGCGAATGTTTATAATTTTTAGGTTAGTCGTAGTTTTTGTATTTTCACGTCTATGTTTTTGAAATATGAATAAGTGTTCAGTGCAGGAACTATAAATGACGTTTAAAACTATCTATTTTAATACACAACACAGCATAAAACGATAATTTTGAGAAAAGCAAATATATTGAATGTTTACATTACATTACTTCAAATAGTGATGGATAAAGTTACGATTTTATTGCATTGCAATATGTTATTCGATACTTCTCTCGGTGCATAATCGGTAGAAGTCATAATAAATCTATGGTTGTACAGTACTCGTTTTTGCTAAACTTCCTTTTAACCCGACTACCAATTAATGACTACCTATGTTTTTAAGTAGAATCTTGGTTAACTATTAGGTTTGTAAAAGACAACATTCATATTGGGCTAATCCTTATAATTCTGTTATAGTATTAATGCATATAATTCTAAACATGTTATACCATGGGACCAACCCTGTAATAAGTTATTAGAACCGTTCATTGCATATTCAGTAGTATTAGACGCTTTTTGCTGTAGTTAATATGTGTTGGCTTGTCATTTATTTATTTTATTAACATGGTTTTATTAGTTTAACCTGTATGTTTGCTTGCTTGTAACCAACCCCTTTGAGCTCGATTTTGACCTACTTTGAGTGATAACATTTTCTTTATATTTCCACACCTATCAAAGATGGATGACAATACATTTACTAAAAAAATAGAAAAAATTCTATAATTGAAAAATAAATATAGTAAAAAAAAAACTAAAAAAACACTCTTTCATAGCATATCAAACTAAAAAGTGTAAAATAATTTCCAATATAGGCAGAAAATAATAATGAACGAAAAATGTTAATAATATTGTGAATAAAGCGTGGGGTGCTCGATTTACGAAAAATTATGGCACAAAATACTTTTTTTACAATAGTATTAATATTTTTCGTTCATTATTATTTTCTGCCTATACCAAAAATCATTTTACACTTTTTATTTGATATGCTAAGAAAGCGTGTTTTTTAGTATTTTCTAAACTACGTAATATTGATTTTGGATCTCGGAAACGGCTTCAGTGATTTTGATGATTGTCATTCAAATAAATGTTTTTAAGTTCAATAGAGAACACAAAAAGGTCTACTATCAAATATATCAAAATATTCGTTCGCTGACCTAAGTGTATGTTGATACATTAAACAGTGTCTCAGTTTCATTCATAGCTGGTTGATAAAATCTTTTTTAAAATAATTGTTTTCAAAACTCGGTAACTAACTACTGCACTGGAGGTGATTCTAGAGGGTTGGTCATGTGGGGTAAAATGTACAGGATAATATTATGTATCTACGAATATTATTTCCTAAATAATTGTTTTGGCCGGCACTCTTTCAGATATGAGCAGCCCAAAATGAATGATGTCTTTTAAACAGGGTTATTTCTAATCAATTAGCATTGTTTTAGGGGCTTGTTCTGTCCCCCCCCGAGTGGGTTCCCGCCTTGTCGTGGCGGGGGGGCTTAGTAGCCAGGTAGGGCCAACCTGGTGAACCAAGAGGAACCCGTGGTGGGGCCGCTTCTCCGGGCTTTTGCCTCCAAGCCTGAGTAGAAGCTGGCCAAAGTAGGTTGCGTGCCTTATGGGGGGCACCGCAACTGAGGGGGGCTGCAGTGTCGTATGGGAGGCACTGCGGCTGAGGATTGGAGGCCGCGGCGGGAGAGGACTGCTGGTGTGTCGTTGCCACTTTCCCTGCCTTCCGCGGCCTTGACGGGGTCGCCACCGTTTTGATGGCGGACGCGGTGGGGCTGCAGGGGAAGAGGAGTGTCGGTATGTCGTCGGCCGCTCTCCCTATCCTCTGCAGCCGTAGTGGCAGGCGCGGGGCCACTTAAATTGACCCGTCGCATCGGGACCAGGGCTGTCGGACACGGGTACTGTCTGACGCCCAGTGCTGGTTGGTCCCAGGTGGGGGATGACGATGTGTCTGGTGTTCGGCACATCGTCATTCTGGAGGGAGCTTACGCTCCGAGGTGGGGCCCGGTTTGGGCCAGCGCTGTCGGGTGCCGCGGAGGAGTGCGAAAGCGTGCCCGTAGCCCCGACACCAAGCGCAGTGGCGGAACACCCAGGGGTTTTGGTGGGTATGCCGTCCAGCAATGGGCGGAGACTCCCACATAACCACCCGCCTGTCCCGAGGTGCGGTGGTATCTTTAAAAGATTTCCCCTGGACAAAAAAAAAAAAAAAAAAAAAAAGGGGCTTGTTCTGTATATCAAAACTAACAACTTTTGCTCTACGACTTTTTGAGTGGTTTAGAAATTGCGAAGTAATGAGGAAAGTTATACATATTTATGACAGTAAATTTAAAAGGTGTCGTGTCAGTCATGAAGGCGCCATAGTAATTATAATAGCTAATTAGCATATTTCTGTTTCTTTTTCACTTTAGGCATTCGATAGAGAGAACACTTTTTAAGTTTCGGGTTAAAGAATTTTATTCTCAAAAGAAATTACAATTTCACTTACATGAGAAATTAATCTAGATACATATTTTTAACTTCTGCTTCTACAATTTGTAAATAAAGGTAGGTTTGTTCTATTACATTCAATGTACCTAAATAGGATTACTTATCTAAAAATAACTAAGTAGGTAGGTAGGTATATACATACTAAATTCCACCAATCGTACACAGCAACTATACTTAGAGGTACATTTTTAACAAACGATATTCACGCAAAGTAGGTCAAATTTTATTACTTGGTCTACCCTGTAACATCAGCTGATAATAAACCATATAATATTATACCCACACAGCACAATAATTAAGTCGCTGTCGGTTCTCGCATTCTCCGAGCCGCGAGATAACACGTCCGAAGCCGAGCTTACCCGAGCGCCGAGAAACGGCGGCGCGGTGGCGAGAACGCCACAGTGCGAAGTCTATGCAGTACAAACGTTTTTATTTTTTAATTTTATTTACCAGTTAGTAATTTTATGTCAGCCAATATATGATTTTTTAATTTATTTTTAAAAACATTAAAAGAGCTTGCGTTTTTTATTTCCTTTGGTAGCTTGTTGTAAATTTGGACACCTGCGTAAGTCACCATGAACCGTACGGACTCGTGGAAGTATGATGTGATCTTTTCTCCGACAATTTCTGGTGTGCGTTTGATGTTTTTTCGTAAACGTGATATTTTTTATGTGTGCTTTTTTATCCAGAATTTTCCTAATAAATATGCATGTGCAATATTGATGTAATTGTTTTATATTCATAAATTTAGTTTCTTTGTATAGTTTTTCTGTTGACGTTAGGTAGTCATAGTCGAATAATATTTTGATTAATTTATTTTGGACAACTTGTAAGTCTTTAAGATTAGTTTTTGGAGCGTTGCCCCAAATTTCTATGAGATATAGAAGGTGTGGTTTCACTAACGAGTTATAGACCATATGTCGAATTTGTCGGGGAAAACATCGCACCACTCCACGTAGTGAGCCCACTAGTGACGATAATTTTGTGTGTATGTGGTCAATCTGCATGTTCCAGTTTAAGTGGCTGTCTAATCTCAAACCAAAAGTTTGCTATATAATTTACGATAGCGCCTTCATAATTGGGCCTAGTATAGCTTAAAAACTACGCTTTATAAGTTTAGTACATCGGCAGTCACACAGAAGAGAGAAGGTCTCTTTTCTGTGGGCAGTCAGGTATTTTTCGGAAAAATCGATATTTTTATCGATTCAAGTTTCGAATCGATTTTCGAAGTATTGATTTAGCGCAACGCTTCAAGGGGGCGGGGCAAAATCGACGCCATGTTTCCGAGATATGCTATGACGTAGCTATGATACGTTATTTTCGTGCTAGGGCGCCCCTATGGGTTCAAGACGTATCCAAATCGCTGTTTAAAAACAGATTGCTCCAAAATGTTGTTTTAGAAACCAATTTATACATAATTAAGTAAATAGCTTTATTTATTAATTTCTAAATATGTCAAAGGTTTAAAAATAGAAGGCCAAATATGTCATTTCAACTGCACTCTCCTATATAAAGATAAAACAACGCAGAACAAAACTTATGACCTCATGATGAGTTAAATATTGAGATTACTACTATCCTTACTACAATATTATTACTGTTAAGTACTTAATTATGTCAATTGCGTGGTCTGATAAAAATATTGTTTGTCATGATGATGATGATCGAATGGCGAATCAAAAATACTAAATATTAATATTTTTTATTAAACCTTTAACCTTTTTGACCATACTTTTTTCATTTACCATTACCTATGCAAAACAGCTGCTGTACACTGATTAGCCATACAATACCTAATAATCTATACCGTAATAATTATAAGCCAAGTATTACATGTAGGTATAGGTACGAGATAATCAGTCTTTTGCATAAAACGTCTCACTGTATAAGGAATTCACGAAAATTCACGCCCCTAAGGTGTATACTATTACATATTACGACTAAGTTTTGTTGCTTTCTTGAGGATCACTATACCCAGATTCGCCGTAGTTCAGTTTACAACAGAAAAACTTGTCTGTTACAATGTAATAGCCAATCCAAGCTATAATTATCTTTACCAGGCTTATACTATCGGTTCACGTGTATTAATATCGATAAGGGGACAGTGCGTTTAGTCAGTTTTGATAGTCACGTTTTGTCGCAAGTGCACGTTATTCAGATTAGCTTTCCTCAATAAGTCCTTGTCTTTTTATTCTATCAGAATGCTACAACTTTGTCGTTATAAGCATGCATAACAAGTGGATATACATAATTCAAATAGCTTTCCTCGTTTACTTCTTGTCTTTTAACTCTATCAGAAAGCAACTTTGTCGCTATAAGCAGGATTATCATTCAGGCAGCCAATAATTGAGCTGAAAAGACTATAGCTGACCTTTTGCAGAGCTACTAGAATAGCTATTTAGAAAGGACGCACGAAGATAAAAGGGCTCATAGTTCTCATTGCGATGAAGAACATTTGGAGCCTTGAGAGAGCTAATTTGGTTCGAGGGAAAAGAAATAATGGTACTTAATATACCTAGGGAATGAAGTTATCGATTACTCTAATATAGGAGCTTGACGTTTTTAATCCAAATTAACCCAAAATAGCCTTATATAGGATGGATTATTGTGCATACTTATCAATATCCTGTAGTAGATTACCATGATGTCACCATAATATAAATACATTAGACATAATTATTAGTATTGTGTATTTTGAAGATAATCCTGCAAGCATGTTTTCCCAGAACCACGGGAAAAGTCGCAGATAAAATAAAATTCGAGTGCCCTTGGCACGCTACAATTATTTTACATTAGACCAGAATTCGGAACATGACTTTTCGGTAAAGGAAAACATTGTGAGGCAACCTGCATACTCGCGTCCGTATCGAAGAAACTCGACGAAGTAGAAGTATCTATCTATGCATCCGCCAGCCAGTGTCATAATAATATGGACTATACTCTCTTCATGGATAGCCCTTTGCCTTCAGCAGTCCACTGTTAAAAAGACTACAGTGCAGCACCAAGTTCGGAGAACACAAAACTTTGCCAGCGTATAGGTTGAATCATTCAAGTCGGCGGATGTGAAGTTAGCAACAACTTGCGCAATATCCAATTCTGACTGAAACTCATACATAGGTAAAGCTGTGCGTTGATTGGGTTTCGCGCAGGTTGTAGGTAACTTCACATTCGACGACTTGTATGAGTCGAGTATACGAGCTGTGTAGTTGAATAAAAGTAGGAACGTTTTTGAGCTATTTCCTTCTTTCACTGTCAGAAATCTTACTTAGACAGAATACTAAATCATTAATCAGTTTGTTTAGCACGTTTCTAGCCATCAATTACATTTTATGGCGGCATTGGCCGTGGCTCCTCGTTGCGTTTCGTATTACAATGTTGGGACTCTTATCACTAACAATGTTATCAAGGTGTGTGCGGTGCAGCTGTACTTAATCGGCCTTACTACGGCCAGATGGCGAAATTATCTGATACGACCTAATTAAGCCTTTCTATATACAAATATTCATTAACTTTTTGGATGCATATTCAATTGCATTTTTTTATCACAAGTAGGTCCGCGTTTGACCATCGAAGACCACCAACTCGCTTCATGATTAGTAATAGGCATGAATGACTGGGTAAACAAATCATTATTATAATTATAGTCCGTGAGATTATCGATACATACCCATACAAGAATTGTAGATTGTATCATATGGGAGCAAAATAATATTTTTACGGCGAGGGCGCTATTTTGAATCCAGGGCGAAGTGAGGGATTCTAGAGTAGAATCCCGAGCGTAACGAGAGATTCTTTAGTAGAATCCTGAACGTAGTGAGGGATTCAAAGTACGTCGCCCGAGCCAAAAATATATTTTGCGCCCGAATGGTACACTCTACTTTTCATCACCTCTATGAGAAAAAAAATCGCCTCATATTTTATTGTAATGTTATTATTTAATAAAACGCAGAGTAACAACTACATTGAAATTAAATGGTATCTAACAATAAAAAAATAATTATATTCTTTTCATTCATTTTCTTGGCGCTGAACACTAACATTACAAATACTTCCAAATTCAAAAATTGCGCGGCAAAGATCTTTCCGTCGCACTTAAAACGCGGCTGCACCGCCGCTGGACCGCGGCGGTGCAGCTGCGGCGCCGCCGCGGTGCGATGTCGCGGCGGCAACGCCCGTGTGGCATGTCTGTTATTTGTTCCAAATTCAAAAAGTGCGCGGCAAAGATAATTTCGTCTCACTTATAAAGTTCCTTATAGAAACCACCTCCTTTGGGCGCACGCAAAGGCGAACCAAGTTAATAGATGTGATGAAAACATTATTTTTTGCTTGATATTAATAACGACAACAGGAAGATGCTTGATATATGCACAGAATGTTAAGTTGTACATTCCCTAAAAAAATAAATAATTAAATTAAAATATAATAAGGGGGGCTACCATACTGTTGTTTTTAAACTTTCGCGATTTGAACACATTATTATTACTTATATACATTATTATTTTAGTGCGCGATTAGTCCCGTAGTATATAATAATAATGGGCTTCCATACTGTACGGAACCCTTAGTGCGCGAGTCCGGCTCGCACTTGCCGATTATTTGTGTTTGCTTTTGATGCTCAGGCACAACCTATTGTTCAAATGACGAAGTATGTAGGTACCTATTCGTTCTGGATTTGGTGATACCTGTCCGTATCTTTATAAATTTGTGAAACGTGGTCTCTTACTATGGGTCTTATTAATAAGCTGCAAGTAGACCAATGAGCATATATGTAGAGGGCAACATAGCCCAACGAATTGGCAAGTTGAAATGGCAGTGGGCAGTGCACATAGCGCGGAGAACTGATGACTGATGGGGTCGAAAAGAGCGGAGACCACGTACCGGCAAGCGTAGCGTAGGACGTCCACCCACAAGGTGGAGGGATGAC
The DNA here is from genome assembly GCA_949316475.1 of Hypomecis punctinalis. Taxonomy (NCBI): domain Eukaryota; kingdom Metazoa; phylum Arthropoda; class Insecta; order Lepidoptera; family Geometridae; genus Hypomecis; species Hypomecis punctinalis. Next base: position 15,940,564 of record OX438810.1, read on the forward strand.
CTCATTAAGACCGCAAGATCGCGCTGGATGCAAGCCGTTTCTAACCGGTCTTATTGGATATCCATAGGGAGGCCTATGTCCAGCAATGAACCTATGAGGATGGATGGATGATCTTTTTTGTGTTCCTTGGCATTCCCCGCTTGACACGATTTTGTAGTCCTATAGCTTTCTAATAGCTTTATTAGTGTGAGATGTTATTATTTTGAGTTTAATATAATTATGCAAAATTCGCCCTAATATGAAGAGCATAGTAAGTACTAAACTATGGAATTTCGCGAGTAAATTCTATTTGTGGATTGTTTCATGCGTCTGGTTCATTTCTGAACGGTTAATAAAATCATCTGGCAGCACCGAAGATAATAAAAGCAGTAGATCGCACGTGTACAAAGAATTCTCGTCCGGACCGTCACTGGGTCAACATAGTGTCAATTCCATCCTCAATTTTTTTTCCAAAATAGTGGTAAACAGTTTTCATCTTTACGTGAAACTTACACCAGTTTGTAGCCTACAAACTGACCAGTGCAACGATACTCGTCTCATGAAAATCGGTGCAGAAACGAAGGCAATAGAAGCAAGTACATTTTAAAATATTTTTACTAACTGCCATTATTCGTGGCCGGCTCTGAGTGACGTGCTGTCGATCGTCGCTGCGCGTGAGTCATCACGCCCGCCCGCCGCGCTCCGCCGCCGCGCCGCTCACCCGGCCGACCCGCTCGCAGTGCGGTACCGCAGCAACAACGGCTCGAAGTGTAGTAAGACAGCAATAGCCATTTTTTATATTGAAATATTATTGCACATAAATTATTTCGCCACAATTACATACCACATCGTCGCAGGGAGCTTCAGTAGTCGAAAATGCCGTTAAACCGGTCACCACCTGTGAGTCAACTATCAGACTCCGAGCTCACAACCAGAGCCAAAAAGAGGAAAAACAGCGGTGGCACTTGCAATGACGACATAAAAACCTTCATGACAGATGTGAAGAAAATGTTTCAAGATCTCAGAGAACAACATTCGGTTAGTCTAACCTCATTAGAAAATTCTGTCAAAGAACTTAGCCAGCAAGTCACTTCTATTCGGGATTCGATGGACTTTGTTTATAAGCAGTGTGAGACCACTATTGAAAGAGTTGCCCTTTTGGAGAAAGAACGTAAGGACCACCTAAGCGTCATTCAGTCTCTTGAAGAAAAAATCGAATCCATTGAACGTTATCAGCGAGCATGCAGTATTGAAATTAGAAATATTCCTAAATCCGCGAACAAATCTGAAAATAAAGACGACCTTCTCGAAATAGTTCTTAGAATAGCCAAGGTGATTAATTTCCCTCTGAAAACGTCGGATATAAAAGACATCTACAGAACGAGTCCTAAGTCTGCTATCAAACCCATAATAGTAGATTTCACAAGCGTTCTCTACAAAGAACAATTTCTCAACGCTGTAAAAAAGTATAATAAAACCTACAAAACAAATAAGATAAATACAAGTAGTATTCAAATTGAAGGACCTCGAAAGCCAGTCTTCATATCAGAAAATCTCACGCGAAAAACAAGGAAACTATTTTATCAGGCCAGAGAATTCGCTAAAACTAGCAACTACAGATACTGCTGGTGTGCTCACGGAAAGATCTACCTCAGGAAAACTGACGGCGCCCCGCATTCTAGAGTAAACTCTGAACTAGATATCACAAAACTGAAAGAAACTTTATGACTAAGCTTTCTTAAATGTAGCTTTAACTTTAATTTAGTAACAAACTGTAATTTTAAGTTTAACAACAGCTCAAATGGTGCTACCTGTTTGTGCATTTGTCTATTTGTATTTCACACACTCACAAACCTTACTTACACTCACAGTCACATCCGCCGAAATTTTTCCTTCAACAAACATATTCGTGCCTCCAGATTCTATAAACTCAAGCATAATCTTGAGAGTAATTTTGGCTCTCCAATTATGTCTGCCGATTTTGTTTCAGCTCTTTGCAGGTCTCTGAAGCTACGTCACCTATTGAACAATCATAAAAATGATGGATAGACAACTGAACGATAACATTGATGCTTTGAATGTAGCCGATGCCTTCCAATGTTCACCAGAGGAATGTAATCGATTTATAAAGAAAACCACTAAATCCATAACTGCTTTTTATACCAATATACGTAGTGTAAATCGTAACTTTGATGAGATGGTTGTTTTACTCTCCAGAATAGACATATCTATCGATGTAATAGTCCTCACTGAGTGCTGGTTGAGTAAAATAAATAATATTCCGACTATTGAAAACTATGTCAGCTACGGATCTAAACACCATAACCAAAACGATGGTGTTATTGTTTATATTAAGGCAAATATTACTCACACTATCACGGAGCCAGACATCGCTGATTGCAATTGCCTTATGATTACTTGCGAACCTGATATCGCCGTGATAGCAGTGTATAGATCCCCATCTTTTGTATATCCCGACAACTTTATTAACAGTCTTAGTGAACTGTTGCAAACAATGTGTCCTCAAAAAACCATTTTATTGCTTGGAGATATTAATATAAATATCAGTCTCAACGTTGTCGATAAGTACAAGGATCTGTATCTTGACATGGCTGCGTTCCATGGGCTTCTGCCGACTCATTACTTACCCACAAGAGAAAGCAACTGCCTTGATCATGTTCTGCTGAAGACCAACTTTCACAGCTCCACTACTCTGGTTCTTAGCTCCTTAATCACTGATCATGCTCCAATTCTTTTCCACATTAACTGTGCGTCACTTCGTGTCGCGGCAGAGAAAAGGGAGAGGACTCGCTTGAATTTTCAAGCTATAACTGCAGATATATCTCGAGTCGATTTCACGTCTTTATTTGCCTGCACGGACGCCAATGATGCCGCAGACTTACTTATAAGAACCATTTCAGATATTGTTAAAAACCACACAGAGACTATAAGATATACTCGAAAGACTAGGATTATAAAGCCTTGGATGACTTCAGGGGCATTAAAATGTATTAGGCATCGTGACAAACTGCACAGTGAGGCAAAGCGAGATCCAGCAAATAAGGTTTTAAAAATCACTTACAACAGATATCGTAACTTTTGCACTAACTTGCTGAGGAAACTCAAAACTAAGTTTGACAAGGATCGTCTACATAAAGCCAAGCAAAATCCAAAAGAGACATGGAAGTTAATCAAAAGCATAGCAGATATGAACTCCAGCTCTTCTTCCTCCACAGATCTGCTAAAATTAACAAATGACCCCGTAACCTCTGTAGACAAAGTCAACAACTACTTTGTTAATATAGGCAGCGAACTAGCTGACAAAATTATTAACGACAACTCAAATCTGCAGAGGCCCCAAATATCTTTCCCTCCTTGTACAATTTACTCAAATTGTAACTCAATGGTATTACTCCCCACAGATTATATGGAAGTCGACATGCTTATCTCAGGATTGCGAAACGACTGTGCTACTGGATGGGACAAAATTCCTTCTAAAGTTCTCAAATATGCTCGGATACCTCTTGTTCCACCAATAACGCATGTCTTTAATCTATGCATTTCAACGGGCGTTTTTCCCAAGGCGTTTAAGAAAGCCATAGTCCACCCTATCTTTAAGAGTGGCTCCAAATCTAGTGTTAGTAATTACAGGCCAATTTCAGTCTTAACGTCTCTTTCTAAGCTTCTTGAAAAAATTCTAAATAAGAGATTGGTCCTATACTTAGAACGCCACAAACTGATTGCAGATAACCAATACGGCTTTCGCAAGAGCAAAAGCACGGAGGACGCGGTGCTTGAGCTTACTGAAACGATAGTGCATCATCTTGAATCAAAACAAAAGACTATATGCATTTTCTTGGATTTATCAAAGGCATTCGATACCGTCTCTGTTCCTCTGTTACTAAACAAAATGAACAGAGACGGTATCCGTGGTGTGGCTCTGAGTATCTTTGAGGACTGCTTGACAGGCAGAACACAATCTGTTAAAATTGGTGAATATATTAGTTCAGAAAAACAGATAAAATACGGAGTACCCCAGGGCAGTGTCGTGGGGCCTACTCTTTTCACTGAGTACATAAACGACCTATGCAAATTGTCGCTTCCAAACTGTAAAATTGTGACCTACGCAGATGACACTGCGCTAATAATTCACGGAAGTACCTGGACAGAGACTCAAATGAACACGGAAAGCGCTCTAAGAAATGTTATGACATGGCTGACTAATAACATCCTCACTTTAAATACAAACAAATCACAATACATAGCCTTTTCTCCCAGCGTGAACACCCGTCCCCCAATGGATTCTATCAAAATTAAGGCACACACATGTGATCTCTCATATAGTGGATGTTCTTGTCCAGAAATCTCCCGCATCACTCATACTAAGTATTTAGGAATAACTATTGACGACACGCTGAACTGGAATCTTCACTTGCGCACTCTTATACCTCGTACAAGAAAACTAATGTACGTGTTCAAGAAGTTGAAGAGCGTTGCCTCTCCTGAACTACTCAGTACGGTGTATACGTCTTTGGCACAATCAGTACTGAGTTACTGCATTACAACCTGGGGTGGCACATATGCAACTAACTTGCTACCACTAGAAAGAGCTCAAAGAGCTGTTTTAAAAGTCATGTGCGGGAGGCCACGAAGATATCCTACTGTACAACTTTATAAAGAATGTTCTTTGCTCACAGTACGTCAGCTATATGTGCAACAGGTACTTCTAAGAAAACACTCATCGCTGACATATGTTGCAAATAAGAAACGCAGATGTTTTAAAGTATGTGCCACTGTTCGATGTAGAACAACTCTCGCGAAACATCATTTTTATGACATCAGCTCACGTTTGTACAACAAAGCAAATAAAATCTTAAATATCTATAGCCTCCCCCTCTCAAGGTGCAAAAGGCTCGTCGGCACATGGTTGAAGGGTTTGACATACGATGACACAGAGGCACTTTTTAAAATAATTGAGTGACTGTGATCACACACTGCACAACCACACACACACACACACACACACACACACACACACACACACACACAGAGAGAGACACAGAGACACACACACACACACACACACACACACACACACACACACACACACACACATACAAATTGACATAATTTATTTCAAATTAATAGTTTAATTTCATGTATGACATTTTAGTTGACATTTTTGAATTTATAAATTATTCGTAGGTTTTTCTAATTTTGTTAGTAAATGTTGATTCCAATTTAATTAATTAACCAAATCTTTATTTTAATAAATTCTGTTGTTACACGCACATAGCGAGAATGCCTAGGCCCCAAGATACGGGTGCTTTGTTGTACCCAGTTTGGGGAATAGTGTATCAATGTAGAAGTTGTATAATTTGTATCTTGTGACAATAAATTATTTTGAATTTTGAATTTTTTTGAATTTTGAATTTTCTATAAAATTAATGTAAACAAAGGTCGAATTAATGTTATATTTCATTATACCTAATGTTTATATTTTCGCATAGTTTATATGTTATTAATAGATAGGTACAGATAACGGTAGAGCCAGATCAGAAAAATATACCTGACTATTTGAAGGTAGGTACTTTGTGACCGTATTAATTATACAGGGTTATTTCTAATCAATTAGCATCCTTCTAGGGGCTTATTCTGTACATCAAAACCAACAACTTTTGTGTTCTACGACTTTCGTCAAAACTCAAAAAAATATAGTTCACCTGCGACAAAATGTATGGAACAGCTGTTTTTTTTTTGACCCTGTATTTTGACCATACATATTTAATTTGTATTTATTATTATTACATATGGAAGCAACAAAAGTCAGTTGTTTCACATAACTTTATTATATCACATATTTTAATCTAATTTACATGAATAATTATGTACCTACTTAAGTTTAGGTAAATCAAGGCTATAATTATTTTTAGATAGGTAGATAGTTAATCCTTTTTTTCCGTTCCATTGTTGCGATTTTCAAGGAATTTAGATAGTAAAATGTATTATCTTTACACAACATGCCGGATAAAGTAGGTATGTTAAAATGCCTACATGATAAATTATTGTAAACAGTGATTGTTTTAAATGTAAATGGCAATAAAGTTGCCTTATTTACAAGTTTTGTCAATGAACTGTCATGACATTCCTCAATGCTAAGGTTGCTGGAGTCAAAGCATTTTTTTTACCGGAAAGCGATGCGATGCCCTTGGTCAGTAATAAATTCAAAATGGCGTAGGTAAGTATAACAAGAACGGTTCAAAATACTACTAGTCAATTTAAGTGATATTCTTGGAAAATAATTTGTTAAATATTAAAACAATAGTCGTTTTTAACACATAGCACTGAATCTCACAAACTCCAAAATTTGAGAGACCATAGCAGTTTTCTAATAAAACTTCTGATTTTTTTTTTTTATAAAAAGCAGAGCAAATTATTATTATTATACTAAGGGGTTTTAGGGTTTTTGCGCGTTTAGTACTTACTACCTATTGTTGGACAGGCACGGACTCTGTTAAAAAGATCCTCTCCCAAACTTTTTATCTCTCTTATTGCTCTACGCCGTAGAGTCTAGGGTTGTAAGACTTTAGACACCAACCGTCTTACCATAAAAGATTTACGCATGCTTTATACAATGTTTAACAGTACAAATTGCACGGTTAAGTAATATTTAAAGCGCGTTTAAATCTTTGTGGTAAAACGGTAAGGTTTTGAGACCTTAGACGCATTGTTTCTAGATAAAAATTGTTTCTGTCTAGCACTGTCCATATATAGTCAACATCAAACATTTTAAGCAGTTTTATCTCATCTTCTTTTTTTATTTCCTTATTATGGGTACCCCTAGTAAAACATCAAACAGCCGTGGTGGTCAAGAGGTAGTGACACCCGCCTTACAATCGTGAGGTCGTGGGTTCAAATCCCCGGTCCCGTACCAATGAGTTCTTCGGAATTTATGTACGGAATTTCACACCACTGGCTTTTCGGTGAAGGAAAAACATCGTGAGGCAACCTCCATACGTCCATAGAAGGAATTCGATGGCGTATGTGAATCCACCAACCCGCACTGGGCCAGCGTGGTGGATATGGCCCAATCACTCTTCGTGGGTACGCCTACGTCCTGCAGTGGACTATTAAAAAGGCTGGTACAGTAGTAAAACATAATCCGTCTTACCACAAAAGTTTCGGCTTAGACTATGTTTAACAGTACAAATTGCACGGTTAAACTGTGTTTAAAGTTTGTTTAAAACTTTTGTGGTAAGGCGGCGAATATTAATTTGTCACAAACAGTTAATTGACACAAAATATTATTTATTCTAACTTAAACTAAAATATAATTTTAATTATTATCATGCAAAAATCTGTTAGTCACATTTTCCTGCTCTAACCATGTTTTTCATTTACCTCATTATTTACAACCTTCGGTATATTTTAATTGAATGGCTAAATTTAAAATTAATGATGTTTACTATAATTGACCCGTACGTTAATCACAATTAATAAATTCTGGGGAATATACCAACGTTAATATGGTATCGGTTTAAAATAAACTAGTGTCAGACGCCTAATGACGATGATTCAACTCAATAAATGTGTTAATTGAAATCACAATTAAATATTGATATTTGTTTAATGACTGTTTATGCTTTAAAATAAGTCTTTACTGTTATTTGAAGGTTGACTCAGTTAATTGATTTGATGGCTCTAGCAACACTTTACTCAAAGATAAAATGTATACTGTCGATAATAATAATAATTATGTTAAAACTATTAATTTTTCTGTAAGGTATATCTTATGTACCTATAGCTTATGAAAAAGGTATTTAGGCTGTGCTATCTATTACTGATAACTTTTAAATAATTAACTTTATCGTTTGGGAAAGTCGAAATAATATAATAGTACCTAATCTTAATTATAGGAATATCTTTCAATAAAGATAACTAGAAAGTAGAGACGATGTTATTGTTTTCGTTAGAAGAGAAATAAGAATACTATCTATTCGTGTTATGATGAAGGTCTATGATTACTCAGGCTTATCAGCATTATAGTTTGTTCTAGAAATACAATTTTCCTTAATACAAGAGGTCAAGAAAATAAAAATTATTTAATAACTACCCAAAAGATGAAGTAGCATGTTTTCTTATATTTTTTTAATAACTCAATGATTAGATTGCTGTTCACTATAACGTTAAAATAACTGGAATTGAATTTATGAGCCATTGTTTTACCAATTAATAATTCTTCTCAAAAGTCGATAGCTGTAGCAATTCATCATAGCGGTACAAAAGCGGCAAAGTTATGACATCATCGATAAATAAAACAATTGAAATACCCAGTTAAAACAACAAGTCACTAATTCAATGTTTATAAAGATAGTAAATATTAACTCTGAGCTGAGCAAATAGCAATCCTTGGCTTATTTATTTTTTAATAGTTTTTACCCGCGGCTTCGCCCGCATACGCAATATATCATTATATTTTATAGCCTATGTGTTATTCTGATATTATACTAAATAAAGCTAAATATAAGCTATATTATTGCAAAGTTTCATCTCAATCCGTTTAGTAGTTTTTGCGTGAAAGAGTAACAAACATTCATACATCCATCCATCCTCACAAACTTTTGCGTTTATAATATTAGTAGGAAGGATTTTAGTTTAGCACGGTTAGCACCTATAATAGCACGTTTCTGATATAATTTTAGTGTCACAAGTTATAATTATGAAATTGTAGATATATCAACGTCCCTTTGTCTATTCTTTGTCCGCCCATTAACCCTTCTGTGTACAGTCATACTATTATGGCCAATTCCTAGTCATGCCTTAGTAGATACATGTCAATTGTAGTGTTTAATTGTTCCTTTTCCTTATTTCCAGGTCGATCGAAGACACAAAGAGCGAGAGAAGTCTAACCTTCACACCTCTTACCATGCAGTCGAAACAAAGGAGGCACATACGGTCTATGTCAGACGTGCAGTGCAGCACCCCCTACAGACTGCCTTTCAGATCCAAGACCGGCCCATACCACACCCTTATGTACGACTCCGATACAAGGGCCAGAAGAATCCAAGCATACAACATCCAACGGCAAAGCGACTCCTCATCATCCAGCGAGTTTGAATCATCACTGAAGCAGAGAAGCTTGGGCCAGAACATCCTCAAGCATACAGACTCTATGAGAATACTATAATCCTAGATCTGCATTATGTAATGAGGCTGTTTAATCTAGTTGTGATCACGATGGTCTGTTTTATAGACGGAAAGAGATTAAAGGGAGAAGCTGTTGCAAAGAGTTCGCTTTTCGAGACAGTACAAATCTATACTGATCTAGATTTAAAATGTTACAGATATTTGACCCAATCAGATGTTCCTATTATGTAGAATCGAATAGAACTTTTATTGAGGAATAGATATCGATCATTATTCGGTCATTGACTTGAGAATGGAGACGGCACTGAAATGATTGGTTAATGTAAAATTTGGGTCGGACGATAAATTGAAAGGGCTTCGAAATATAAAGAAGTAGGTGTTTCAGTAAACATAAATCTTCTATCGATTAAAATTTCTAATACTTACATACGAGTAACAACAACAATTTGAGGAAAATGTTGACTTGATGTTGTAAATTGTAGGCACGTTTTATACTTATCGTGAGATTTTTGCCTTAGCCGTTTTTCCGAAGTATGTTTTGAGTCATAATAATGTTAGTTTTGTATAATCACGATTATTATGCACATATTGACATATCTATGCTATTTGTTATGCTCATGTCATTAGATAAGCGGTATCGAAACCAAAAAAGGGACGATGAATTAAGAAGTTCTGTGAAATCATATATTGAACGGTTTGCAGGAAAAAGATAATGAGTAACATTCTGGTTTTTACCCGGTAAATCGTTTCCTTTCATACGATTTCAGTCAATCCTTGCTCTAGCAGATAATCAAACTCATATATCCTTGGCCTACCTAGGTACCTACATGCTCTAGGTGCATTTGACACCCTGAGACCCTCGAAAAGAGGATTTTGGTCTCTATATTTTTCTGTAATTTTTGATAAGAGAAAAGAAGAAAGAATATAGTCTCGAATAATTGTTTGGCTTACTATTTAAGTAGGGTAGGTACCTACTGATTCCATTGAGGGAATACCTACCTACCTAATCTCGATCAGGTAGGTTCACCTAATTACTTTTCGTGCTAGTCTTTTTGACTCTGGCAGATGAGACCGTGCTATGAGCGAAGATTTTGACTCCTGTTAATGAAATCATGCTAAGATCGAGATTAATGAAAAGGTTTTGATAACTTTTTGGAACGCTTCTCTCTTTAGTACTTGGTGCGTCATTTGACCAGGTGTTGAATTCTTGTGCCGTGACTTGACTTCCTCATACTTAGGTGACTAAGTCTTATGGAGTTCTGTGGACTTAGCCCGCACGGCTTAAATATTTGTATCAAGTGTTTCAACAGACTTATGTGATTTTCTCGAGACTGTGATGATTTAATTTAGCATAAGTTTAAATTAATTTTAAGGACGTTTTTCTCAATATGAAAATACTTATATAATAAGACGTTAGGTAGTGTTAAACTTTGTTTAAGTCTTAGATTATGTTAATGATATGTATAACAGTCGGTGTCTGATTTTCATATATAATTTAGGCCTCGACAAAATCATCAAGATTTATTTTTAATATTGTTTTGTCTAGATTTCTTTATGGAATGGTTTGTAACCAACATGTTTTTGCGCTCTTAACTTTTGGATTATCTCTAGTTTTCGGATGAACGTCTTTATCCCTTAACATCTGAGATTTCCATTTTTGAGCGTATGGACCAATCAAGAAACAAACGAACGGATCAAAGTTATATGAAATCAGACACCGAATCAAATTTTTAAGTCGTAACAAGACCAAAAATGTAAAACCCACGCAATATGTAGGTTATTACTAATAGGTATTCCTTCCTATATTATTCTTGGTCCAGTTCAAATAATTTTATCTATAACTGGCGACCATTTTATTGAAAAAAATGGTAACCATTCTTGTCCAACAACTTTGTGCCTTGTCTGTAAATGTAGATAAAATAAAAATGTACACAATTATTTTCTGACTTAGTCTATTTATTAACATATACCTAGATACATATTTACTTAGACAAAATATGCATGCGTGTATAACCCACCTTAGATTGCGAGTGAAAACGCACAATAAAAAAATATAAACGCATCGGCTCGAGAACCTCTTTCTCACTTCGATGTCGGTTAAAAAAGACAGTCTATTTTTGTACCCGCTTGAAGTTTCTAATTAAGTTTATTTTTTCTCGAATCATACCTAGTTTCTACTGACTAGTGCCTTTACTTGTGAATACTTTTGAAAAATATAGAGATGATAATTATTTTTCGATAAAAATGGCATTGCTAGAAGCGATATGTTATGTCATCCATAAAGCAAAAGCCCAAAAAAGATTAAAATAAAAAAAATCACAGAAAAAATAACGGTACCTAATTACTCAGAGCAAATAAAAAATCAATAATTTTTTTTTTATTTGCTCTGAGGGTATCTGAGGTAATGCTTAATTAAAATGGAATTTCGTATTTTCAAATTTGACTTTTGTTCAAGGCTGCCATGATGCCGCCATATTTTACACGCAATGTGAAAAAATAATGCGAAAACATGAAATTCATTTAAATTACGAATTTTATCAAAGAAAATAATAGGAAATCACTTTCGTCAACAAATAAAGCAAATATTTAAATATTGTACCAGGTAATGGCTTAAGCTCGTTATATTTTTGCATGATCTCTTATGCAATGCTCTTATGTCGTTGCCTATCCACAAGTAAAAGTTTAAAACTATTAATAAATTCAGTTAAAGAATAAATTCATTCGTAGCGCTCATAGCGTAGTTTGACTAGGTGTTCGTTAGCGATCATCGAATTAAGCAACGTTCAGCACAGTCAGTCTTCGGATGGGTGACCGCGGGTGGTATTTACAACAGAGCGCTACCATGGCTCGGGTGACTCGTTAAATTGTAGTTGTAGGCCTCGGTTATTTTAACCGTTTAGTCATGTCAGAAGCTTGATGTCGGCTTTGAAACTCTGACACCAAGGCTAGCCACCCGGCCTAAACGAACTTATTTAATTAATAAAGTTTAGTATCTACGGGTCCTGGGACCCTTATCGGTTATGTTGTTAACATTTAAGTAGGTTTGTACTGAGAGTTTGTCATTTCTTCACTCTTTGTAACATTTTGTTTTGTATCTAAGTTTAGTTTTGTCTCTTTTGTGTACCTATTCTACCTACCTACTTTAAATACAATGAGATGAAAGTATCCACTGTTTTTTTTCATCTAATACGAAACAGCAGTATAAATCCTTCTAGAAAATAATAATTTGTACGTAGGTACTCTGTGCTGTGAACTAGGTTTTATGGTAGTACCTACAACGAGACTCTACGTTGTAGGTACCTATTAGAAAACTCCAATAATTATTGTTAATTAATTAAATTATGACGGATGTACCTACCTAGCTAGAGTAACATTACAGATTTCTAATTCTGATGCCCTGGGTTCGAATCCCAGGACAAATACTCTATTTTCGATTTTATACCTCATCTCCTATCATAAAACCACACCTTCGGTCAACTGCACATAAATTGAACTACAGTAGGTACTTACAGAATTGTTTCCGTATGGCTCTATGCATTTTTGTACAGCGCCCCTGGCGGAAACGAGGAAAAACTAACCAACATGTATGGAGCCACACTCGAACGCAAAAGTTTAAGTAACTACGCAAAACCTGTTCTATGGGCTCGAAGTCTGAATCATTTTCGTAATGAAAAAAGTTCTAACAGTTGCACAGTGGAGGAAATACCTACCCCAGGTATTTAGTGGTTTGCCATCAACGAGCGGTGGAGACTCCCACACAAAGAAAATTATACTCAAGAGCTCCCACATAACCACCGGCCTCCCCAGGCATGGTGATATCCATAAAAGATTTTCCTGGTTCAAAAGAAAGGGGTCATCTAGTATGACTTGATGAAATTAAAATAAAATACACGAGGAGCATTCATGGATTTGAACTAAGACAAAATAGTTTTATACATCTAGTCTAGATGTCACTTTAAAGTATTAGCGGGAAAGCAAAATGTTATGGCAAATGCAATTAGGTACTACTGTAAAATCCCGAAGCAAAAAAATTGTTGCCAGCAAAATCAAAACGTCAAAGTCATTCTGAAGTTGTAGTTCTTCTTCTTTTGTTTGGCGTCGCATTTTTGTGCATTTGCCAGTGTCAAGTATTAAGTTTTAAAAATGATTGATATTTTATCAAAATAGTCACTGTCGTAGTCACGTCATAGTCTAATAAAGTCACGGCCAAGTCATTGAAAAGGAATCAAAGTCCAAACATAGTCCACGTCATACCTCAGTAAAGGCTCCTTTACACACAGGCGGTACGAGCGGTAGAGCGGTACGAGCGGTACGAGCGGTAAAGGGCGGTACGGCAGTACCGCGACCGGACCTGTGTGAGCCCTACTTATATAACCAGTACAATACAGATGCCCGCCCGTCTGCTATACCGCTCGTACCGCCTGTGTGTAAAGGAGCCTTGAAGCGGTGAAGCCTTTCTAGAGGCGTCTATGGAGTTTTGGTAAGAACATGGAACGACATGATATCTACATGGTATCACTCGCACGTAAATCAGCTCATAATCAACGAAATACCACAATTTTTCACTATTTAGCACTGATAAAAACACAAGTGTAACAAAATAATACAATGAGGCGACATGACTTTACCGCGTTCCCGCAAAAACTCTAGTTTGAAGTTTGTAATCTGCCTAATCCAATAAAGTTAGGCCTAATCTGCAGGATTGTCATCAAATAAAAATTCGTTGCCGTGTTTTGGATATAAACTGCCGTGTTTTGAGGCAGCAATTACCGTATCCTTTATATAGAATGTTCGAATTTACTATACATTTTGTAAAAACAAATATGTAGGTAAATAAATAAAAATGAAATTAAGGTATACATTACATTCTAGCTCTGCTGTATCTATTTAAAGTTGTTATGTTGAAATTAAACTGTAAAAATATAAATACCTTTCATTTTCACCTTCCAAAGAATTGTCTTGATTATTATCATCCTCAAACACATGATCTTACAGGACGCTACAGTTTGCAGTGAGATTACAGTATAATAGAGCAAATAATATTACTCTCTCATCAGGTGGCTGTAGGATTCAGCTAGTAAAATGGCTGAAAAGTATATCTGAATCACTCCCAGCACGGGTAGCATGGCGAAGGAATAAATTGTCTTTCCACCGAAGAAGAGGAAATAATGCATGGATTGACAATGACAACTGACATCAAAAGTGGATAAAATGGTTTTATCCCTTTGCCGTGCTACCCGTGCTGATCGACGTACAAAAGACTTCGACGGTATAAACGTTTCATTTGACGCTTTTCTCTCTTGCAGTTTACCGTTTCTTTTAAAATACCTTGCCGTGTTCAGTACTAAGTGTTGCATGAAAAAAAGACCTACATCATTTTATCAATTTGTGAAATTTACAACACATTAATACTAACCACGGCTATTTTAAAAGAAACCGTAAACTGCAAAAGAAAAAAGCGTCAAATGAAACGCTAATTAAAACCAACGACTTGATCGCGGCTCGTCAAAAAAGTTGAAGTTATAATTGGCTCGCCACGCAGTGTTGTTAACACTGCGACTATTTCTGACTTTCGCTTATTAATTTCTTTGGACAATCTCAAATAATTTCTGTAGTGTATTGTTTCCACTTTATAATTCTTGGATTAAATTGGTATGCGATAACCGAGCCATTTATTTTATCCAACTCTTTTAAGCTATGTTTTAGGGTGTTTTCGATATTTTTTTGAGTTACATCATGATAACATACATTTTTAAATTTCGAATTTGACAACATTTTGTATTTTGATGAGTCAAACAGCCTTTAAAACCGGTTTTATTTTGTACTTCGATTAGGGGCTTTAGAAATGACAGAGGTAAAATAACTGTGAACGCACTATTTGTATATCTACTAAGCGCCACAGAAATAGGCGGATCTGAGTTAGCCGCAGATGACGCTTCCCCGTGATTGGCGGATTATTGCGCATGTGTGCACAATGCCTACACAAGTGGCGAAGTGTTGAGCACGGGCGTAAGAGCGGGCGGGAGGCTTGAGGTTGGCAGGTGCGTGTACCCCGGCGTCTCGTTGCTCTGGCATACCTATATTTCAGATTTTGCGCAGTGCTCTGCGCATAACTTCCCATCCGCCGATTTGTGTGGTGCTTAGTATTAAGGCTCCATCAAACACAGGCGGTACGAGCGGTAGAGCGGTACGAGCGGTACGAGCGGTAAAGGGCGGTACGGCAGTACCGCGACCGGACCTGTGTGAGCCCTTCTTATATAACCAGTACAATACAGATGCCCGCCGGTCTGCTATACCGCTCGTACCGCCTGTGTGTAAAGGAGCCTTTAAGATTTCTACTATTCTCTTACTACGCTCCATCCATGTTTTTGTTATTTTATGTTTATTTATTAATTTGATATGGTAATACTTTTCTTGTCTCTCGCTGTCACTCTTTGTCACTGTCAGTGTCTATAGTAGTATGTGCTGTGTATGTGAGTGTTTGTTTTTGTTTGAGTTGTGTCGCGCGCCGCTATTTTTAAATTCTTTTTCACCACAGAATTTCATTGAATTTTTAGTTTGGAATATACTTGATTTAGACGCACTAAAATTACCATCTAATATTTCGAATTTTTGGTTAATATTAATTTAAATTGTACGGTGCCTTCAGATATCTTGCGGACGTTAAGATAAGTGGTTCGCGGATATTTTATTTTCCTTCCTTATCAATTTTGTGTAACCATGAAGCTCTGGTTGATTTATTTATGTGTAATAAAAGTTATTTGGGCGAGCCCCTCTATTGTTAGTAATCCTGAGGGCATGAACGTGAGGGTGAAATCAAGCCCTACTCCGATAGTCCTATGGCATGGAATGGGTGAGCATTAAACTATTAAAATAAAATAAATAGTCTTCAGTTATTCCTTCTGGATTACAAACCTGAAAGTACACAATTTGCACTAAAAAGCCCAATAAAAAGTTACTATTTTATGACTATTAGTTCAGTTAATACTACTAATTCTAGCAGATTCTTATGATCCTGTATTAATACGACATAAATATAAAAAATATTTTGTCAATAACTTTACCTCGGACTGAGTCACTTAGGTGAATCTCAAGATCCATGATAGCTAGAAAGTTGAAATGTTTTCAATAATCCACGGCTGAACATAGGTCTACACAATGTAAAGCAGTTATACCATATTCACCACTCTATTCTGATGAAGGTCGGGGATTTGCATACATTATTGAATCCTATGGATCACAGGCTTCATCATGTTTTCGCTCACTGAAAAGTCAGTGGTGTGCGAGTCCATAAATAAATTATTCATGCCTTTTGGTACAGTTACCGAGTTTGAACCCACACTTCTCCAACTCTCTAAACTTATTACTATGTCACAGCTGCTTGGGACTATGTGCATACAAGTAATTTTACCTGTTTTCTTTATATTCAATTCAAAAAGAAAAGAAAAAAATATAAAAAGCATTATTTTTTCAATAATTTTCTATCATTCTATCCACTAAGCCACAAACCCGTATGGGTTACACATACACCACTTAATTTCTGCACTGCAAGTTTTAACAAAATGTTTTCTTTCACTAAAAAGCAAGTCCTATGTGAAGGACTTACTTTATAGTAAAGATTGTTGGTATAATGAATGGGTTTCAAACCACACCTTGTCAAGCAATAGTTTTGTCATTGGGCCACCACTAGCTTGAGGCCATGTGTTTATTAATAACCAGATCCAGCAATCAAATCCAGTACTGGAATGCAAATGGAATAATATAAACCGGCACTAGTGCTGGTGTTGGAGAATGCTGGCTTGCAATCCAGCACTAGATTCAATACTGGGCTGGAATTATTTAAAATGGTCATAATACTACTATTATGTTCCAGGTGATACCTGCTGTGTTTCCTTCAGTTTGGGCTATGTCAAACAGTTTCTGGAAAAACAGATACCAGGAGTATATGTGTACTCCATTAGAGTTGGAAATGGCACAATTGAAGATTTCGAGAGTGGCTACTTCGTGAGCCCCAACAAGCAAGTTAAATATGTTTGTAAGAAGCTGCTGAAGAATCCATACTTGAAGAATGGTTTCAATGCCATTGGATTTTCACAGGGAAGCCAGTTCTTGTAAGTATAAAAATTGTATGAAAAAATGAAAAAAGAATACTAGGGTTCTTTTCTTCTTAATAAATTTGAAGTTTATGGTATCAGAGCTTTAAAGAGTTATTTGTTAGAGCCTTTGAAAGTTTCCACTATGTTTTTTTTTTATTATTTATAGAGCTATGATTCTATTTGTTTTATTATTATAAATAGTTTCAGGGCATTGGCTAATTTACCTTATCCATCCCCCTAGAAATACCTGACCCTTGTTTTGCATCTCGGTTTGAACTGATCTAAAACAGATAGACTGACAAAACTCTTTATTTACAAATACAAGAACAAATTAATGCTGTTTATATATATGACCAAAAGTATGGTTACAAAACGGCGGCCTTATCACCCATGGCGATTGCTTCCAGGAAACCATGCATGAATAGGAACAGGCAAGAACAAAATACAAGGTTATCCAGAACTGCTGTACTGAGCCGAAAGGAAGTTATTCGGACCATCACTTGTGAACAACTTTTACTATGGGTTCAACCCTGAATTTGAGAAAAAAAATATCTGGTTCATGAAACATTTTATCGATTCTGAGTTGCAATTTTGTATGGAACAGCTGATTTTTTTGTCAATTTTGCGTTGTTGCCATAGTAAAAGTTGTTGATATTTAATTTAATAACTAAAACGGCACAGTAGTATTTTCATGTATTAGTTACAAACTATCAATGTAATGTTGGTTTTTATCACCCCTTTTTGGCTTTTTAATTAAATTTAACACAGATAAGTATTACTCACACTTAACTAAGTAGAGAGATGTTCTACTACCTATAATTTCGATCGCTTATGGCGATTTTTTTCTAGATTGGAGTACCTACTAGCACGCGGGCTCGTCACGCATAGTCTCCTTTGGCTTAGTGCAGAACCCTTAGTCCAGGTTTTGCGTAGTTTGCTTTAACTTTTTTCAAATACTGCTAATAATAATGCTCTGTGTCTGGGTGTTATTTAGTTACTACAGACACAGAGCGAACACTTATGTTCATCACATACATATTTGCTCTGGGTGGGGATCGAGCCCACGCCTCTTTTGACTCAGAAGTTAGGGTCACTATCCACTGAGCCACCGAGGCAGTCAACACAAAAACGGTAACATCTGTAGTTTCATTTTACGTGTAAACCTTTATTGCCTTTACCTTCTAACCCCTAACAGATAACCTTGTATAGTAACCTAGCCTAGAGATAGAGATGTTCTTATAATTGTAGGCGAGCGGTAGTCCAACGCTGCGGACATATACTGCCCCCGATAAAGACCCTGGTCTCCATGGGAGGACAGCACCAAGGCGTGTACGGCCTGCCGCACTGCGGCGCCCTGCAGCACTCCACCTGCGACTACATCAGGAAGATGCTCAATTATGCTGCCTACACTAAGTAAGTATGTTGTACCTACCTACCGTTTTTCATACAAATCAACTTTTGACAGTACCTATTGTAAAAGTTGTGGTTAAAGTTAACTTCTCAGAAAAAAAACTCAGAAAATGAATCGAAAAATTTTGATCTAGCTAAGTCAAAGTTCTACTTAAAGGCTCCATCAAACACAGGCGGTACGAGCGGTAGAGCGGTACGAGCGGTAAAGGCCGGTACGGCAGTACCGCGACCGGACCTGTGTGAGCCCTTCTTATATAACCAGTATGATTGCCCGCCCGTCTGCTATACCGCTCGTACCGCCTGTGTGTAAAGGAGCCTTAATGAGAGTTGCGTCGTCATAGAAATAGGAAAATTGGGATTCAGTTAAAAGGTAAAGTTTACTTTGTGTACTAGGCTGAAACCATTGACGTAAGTAATTAGAGATTTTCTCCAGGGTTGAAGAGGCAGTCGTGTAAAAAGTACACGACTGCCTCTTCCACCCTGGAGAACCCCGCACCAAAAAATGCCTTGCTCGTCCAGTGTCCATCCTAAAAAGGCCTTTCTCCACTTTTAGAAAACTAAAACGTCAATAGGTATTATACCTACATTATATGAGTATGTTTCTAAGGTGAGCAAAAATAGGCGGCTGTCTCCCCTCTCCTACAGAAAATCTAGTTATAACAATGGTTTCAAAACGTCAATTAAATAAAAGATAAAAGTAATCAATTCTATTTATCTATTTATTTATGTTTTTATGCACACATGTACCTAATTTTGCAACTATTATTAGTCTCAGCCTGGGATCATTGTACCTATAATTGACTACAATATTATATATCTTGCCTACACTCGATGTCAAAAATACTAATACGAAAGGCACTAAATTCCACGACATAGGAATTCTCCTAGTGTGGGATCTAGGGTTCACCTAAAAGTATGTAAAGTGCACGGAGTCAATGTGTGTTGCATAATAATTTTAACTATTAGTTATATGTGTACTATAAAACTGTATAACTGTACCTATTTCTGTACAAATAATTAAGAAAGTCAAACAAATAAATTATTTCGATTCTTTAATGTATTAGTGGTGCAAACATTTCTGCATTATTGACCAGTAGTCACTTATATTTCTACATTATCTTCATATTTGTAGTAAAATTATCACATATTTGAATGTCCAGTTATTTGTTTTCGTAATCGAAGAAAGGTCAGCTGGGTCCAGTCATGACTGATATGAGTATATGTCTAATCAATTGTAATAATGTACCTAGGTAGATATATTATAAACTACCTATTCAACAAAAATATCTTTGTATCTTACGCAAAAACTTCATCGCTCATACTTCTGGGATAACGGTATTTTTTGTTTCAATTTGTTAGTTTTAATATCAATTAGAAACACGTTGTTAATTTTGTTGAAACGTATACCGCGGCCCGCGCTATAGGATTAGCTACTATGTAGTTCATGCTTATAGCCGAATTTCACCAAGGGATCAACCCAGAAATTCTGAAAAAGTCGTCTGTGCAATACAAAAATAACATTGGTAAAACAATTCTTCCTTTCAAAGTCGGTAGAAGAGTGGTGTTCATTCCACAACTTCTTAACACTGAACAATTGTGTTCATTCTACAACTTTTCAACTTTGAACAGTTGTGTTCATTCCACGACTTTTCAACTTCGAACAGTTGTGTTCATTACACAACTTTTCAACTTTGAACAGTTGTGTTCATTCTACAACTTTTCAACTTTGGACAGTTGTGTTCATTCCACAATTTCTTAACACTGAACAGTTGTGTTCATTACACAACTTTTCAACTTTGAACAGTTGTGTTCATTCCACAACTTTTCAACTTCGAACAGTTGTGTTCATTACGCATCTTTGCAACTTTAAATAGTTGTGTTCATTACACAAAAAGGAAGAAGTTCCCAACATGGCTGTATTTTTTGCCTATGTTACGCAATTTCTCCACTATTCATAGACTGAGTCTCATGTTTCTTTTTCACATCTACAAAACAACATTAATTTTACTATCGTTACGCGTCGCTCAGGTATACAGAGGACGTAAAATGGTGCGTAATGGTGTTCGTTACGTTGTTATCGAAAATAATATTAATTATAACTACGCTGTTCGTTTTTATACATTTTATACAGCGTAAGGTTTGATCCAGATGGATGCAAGAATCTTTGGTGCAGGCCACGTACTGGCACGACCCTCTCAACGAGACGCTCTACCGGACCAACAGTGAATTCATCGCAAACATCAACAACGAACTGGTCATCAACACTACTTACGTCGGTGAGTTGTAGTATGGAAACTGAAGTCCACAGTTAGGATCCTCCATTGACAAATATACTCCTTCCTGACAGGATCCTCCATTGACAACTTGTTACACCAGAATCAGTTGAACAAACAGTTTGTAGTCGAAACTTGTTCGTTCGACGCAGAATACTTAAGAATAACATATTCTTATTTGTGAATCCTACTAATACTATAAATGCGAAAGTTTGTATGTATGGATGTTTGTTCCTCTTTCACACAAAAACTACTGAACGAATTGAGAATTAACTTTGCAATAGTAATGCTTATACATCAGAATAATACGTAAGCTATAATTTATAAAGTTATTTCGTGAAACTACCTAGTCAGGTCATAAGTATTGTCACACAGTAAAAACTTTTCTTTTAGAATGCTGGCCATAAAAAAGTTTATTGAATTCGAATTTAGAATTGTTCATGAAAATAAAAATTAATGCTTTTTAGAATTTTACTCATTTTTAAATATGGAGTGGACGCTTAAAGAAGACCGTGTTGCAGTTATTGCGTTGCATCGTTGCGGTTACGCGCCAATTCAAATTTTTGACATACTGAAAAATTTGAATATAACCGAAAGATTCGTTTATCGTACCATCAAACGATACAATGAAGACTCTAGTGTAGATGACAGGTCAAGAAGTGGTCGCCCTCGGTCTGTTAGGACTCCAGCAGTGATAAAAGCTGTGAAGGTGAAACGAACAAACGTAAGCAGAAACTGTTGAAACTGGCCCTTCAGATGGGGTTAAGCAGAACCACGGTGAAAAGGGTGTTAAATGAAGACTTAGGGCTTCGGGCATATCGAAGAAAAACAGGACATCGTTTAAATGCTCGTCTAATGGACCTGAGACTGAAGAGATGCCGCGCTTTGTTGAAGCGGTACGCGGGAAAAAAATATCGGGAAATTCTTTTTTACCGTAGAAGAGAGCTACAACAAACAAAATGATAAGGTGTGCGCACACAGTAGTGAAGAAGCGAGCAACCGTATTCCGCGTGTCCAACGAGGTCATTTTCCATCCTCGCTCATGGTATGGTTGGGAGTTTCTTATTGGGGCTTAACAGAGGTACATTTTTGTGAGAAAGGTGTAAAAACGAATTCAGTTGTGTATCAAAATACAGTCCTGACGAACCTTGTGGAACCTGTTTCTCATACCATGTTCAATAACAGGCACTGGGTATTTCAACAAGATTCGGCGCCAGCTCATAGAGCGAAGAGCACACAAGACTGGCTGGCGGCGCGTGAAATCGACTTCATCCGGCACGAAGACTGGCCCTCCTCCAGTCCAGATTTGAGTCCGTTAGATTACAAGATATGGCAACACTTGGAGGAAAAGGCGTGCTCAAAGCCTCATCCCAATTTGGAGTCACTCAAGACATCCTTGATTAAGGCAGCCGCCGATATTGACATGGACCTCGTTCGTGCAGCGATAGACGACAGGCCTCGCAGACTGAAGGCCTGTATTCAAAATCACGGAGGTCATTTTGAATAAACTTTATTGTCATAAGAATCTATGTTTTGTTAAGTTCATTTTGGTATATAAATGGTTACATAATGAATAAACTTGTTTCAATTATTTTTATATTAAACATGTGACAGAATTCATGACCTGACTGTGTATGTTCGCCGGGTCAGCTATTTATATTATAAACTAGAGTTAGGTATATGAGAGCTGTGGTGACTTGGTGAGTGACGTCCACTGTTACGAGCATCTTTTTATAAAGGAGTACTCCTCCAAAGCTAGGTGTTATGCTGTTCTACAGACCGTAGTTCAAACTTCAACCGATTCAATGTGCGTAAAATGTACATAAATTGTTAGTACGATGCAGGCCTCAGCATTAGTTATGCATGCTGCAGGAAAGATGGCTCTGTATGCAGCGAAATCTCACCTTACCCTTCGTGGTTATTTCTTTTTTTAACCTACGAAACGGAGGAGGTTTACAAGTCGACGTGTATAGTTATATTTTTTTATGTATGATGGAGCGAGACTGCATAGTTGATCAGCAATAGTGATGATGTCTCCGACATGTATAATTAACCACGCGTAACTTTTTACACTTCCGATATCAATAATTCTTTTTTTGTTTAGTAAATCATACCTCAAAAATTTATTGACTTATTGATTGTATTGAGCTCAGCCATTTTTGATAAATCAACAATAATGTGAATAATTACTTTATCGATCCGTGCGAACTGTTCGAATTCTCTACACGGTTGAAGTCGGTTTTATGCCATGTTTTGCGAAAAAATATTATTTAACAATTCTAAACCTCGTCCTCGATTTATTAGCACAAATCTGAAACAGACTGGTTATATTAGAATATAATGCCCCTGACCAAGCTTTATAAAATATTATTATATTTGTTATACGTTTGAATTAATGCGTTGACATTATTTTGTGAAAAAATTATTGCATTTTTTTAAAGTTTCAATTGAGTGTCTTTAAATACTCTTTTTATTACTTAATGTAAAAAGCACGTAACTTTTTTTATTTATTTTTTTATTAACATGTAACAAAACGTTACCTATTAATAAAGTGAATATGAATATTAAGTGAAAATTAGAAATGACACAGCTTTTGTATATTTGTAGAGAACTTGAACAACCTGAAGTACTTCGTGATGGTGAAGTTCGACAACGACTCGATGGTGCAGCCGCGGGAGTCGGAGTGGTTCGGGTTCTACGCGCCCGGCCAGTCTAAGAAGCTGATCACACTGCAGGAGTCGCGGATCTACACCGAGGTATTATCACTATCCTGATCATTATGATCACCCCATGTGCAGTGCGAGTCAGGCTCGCACATCGAGGGTTCCGTACAAACATATTGTTAAAATAATTTAAAACCTGTTTTAGCATGTGCTAATGAAGTTCTTTTATATGATACCTTAAATGATACGATATACTCAATTTGAATTTTGAACCCATATTTTGTGAATTTTGAGGCCCTATTTTTTGTGATTCAAATAAAAATGTAGAGTTTTCAGATTTATTCCTATATGTGTACTCTAAGATAATGCTTCTCGCCAAATTTCATAGTTGTATGTCAACGGGAAGTATCCTGTAGGTTTTTATTTTTGTGAGTGCGAAATATGCGGTTTTTTACGACATAAACGGCTCTAACTTTTTTAAACGATAACTCAGAAGTTTTTCTTTTACACAGCTGCAAGAGTTTATCGATATACGTACTGTATACGTTAAGTTTCAACTCGATATCTTTACGCGTTCCCGAGATAAAGAGTCTTGACATACACACAGACGGACAGACGGACGGACGGACAAACGGACAGACGGACAACAAAGTGATCCTATAAAGGTTCCGTTTTTTCCTTTTGAGGTACGGAACCCTAAAAAACTGCTGTACCATACAAAAATTTCATTGACTCTAAACAAAATGTATGGAACAGGTGATTTTTTCGATTCCGGTTTGGTCCCGTAGTAAAAGTTGTTCATAATAATGGTCTGAATGTCCTCCTTTTGGCTTAGTATATCAGTTCTGTATAACCCTGTTTAGCATGCAGAACTGACTATCAAGAATGTAAAAATGTATGATGAAATCAAGCTTTCAAATGAAGACTGCGGACTGGCAACTGACATAGTTTTATGACTTCACAAAACAAACAAATTAATCATTTGTTTTGACATAATAGACGTTTTACAAAAATACATAATCCATAGGATTTTGAACTAGTCTAAGACTGACTGACTGTCTCAGGAGCCAGTGGCTTCTCCATATTAACATAAAAAAAGCATTCCAAAATTCAAGTAATACAAAAGCGTGTTTAACATTTGCAAACAATTTGTCGTGAGCGTTTTAGTACGT
Organism: Hypomecis punctinalis; assembly: GCA_949316475.1. NCBI lineage: Eukaryota > Metazoa > Arthropoda > Insecta > Lepidoptera > Geometridae > Hypomecis > Hypomecis punctinalis. The sequence continues at coordinate 15,965,304 of OX438810.1, forward strand.
AGCTTAATTGGTAAAGCGTCGGGTTGAGACGGGAACCGGTACCGCATGGCAGATATGCAGGTTCAAATCCTGAGATCACTACAATATTTTGCACTGTTTAATATGAATAATTTTTGAGATCTATTATGTCTATTTTATTTCAGGATCGTCTGGGACTACGGAAGATGGATAAGGCCGGCAAACTGGTGTTCCTTTCGGTACCAGGTGACCACCTCCGGTATTCGGAGGAGTTTTTCATCGATTCTATCATTAAGCCTTATCTTGCTTAGCAAATAAGTGCTATTGTATATCCCAAACCAGTTTACAAGTCAAAAAACGATAGAGATAATAATTTATAAGAAGTATGAGAGTGATATTTAAGAACAGACCATATCATTATCGAATTGTAGGTATGTCTTTTACAAAAAAAAAAAAAAAATTCTTGATCATAACGTTTTTATAAGTTAGACTGTGTAACTAAGTAAACTAAAGTAACTTAGGCGTAATTTATTTTGTGCTCCGTCCGTGTCTCGCCCGGGGCCCGTACTCGCCCCGGCCCGGACACGGCCTTTCTAATTCTATGAATCATCTTTAATTCCATATTTTTTCTCTGATGGAACAAATAGCAAATAAAACAACGGTAAGGCAAGTTTTATTTTAAAAAATAAGTTCAGCAATATAGCTCGTATGTCCGGTCAGACACTAATCATTAATTTCTATTACAGGCCGAATCACACAAGTCGGACGACGTGAAGTTGGCTACAAGTTGCGCAATATCCAATCAACGCGCAGCTTTATGTGAGCTTCAGCTGGGGTATTGCGCAGCTTGTAGCTAACTTCATATCCGCAGATATACTTGTATTGTATGATTCGGAATATATACTTACATGAATAAATTTCAAATCAAGTCATAAGCGCGTGCGATCGTACAACAAGTTATATGTATATGATTTTACATCTCTCATGTTCGGTAAGTAGGTTCTTATTACCTCCAAATGGAGCTTGTAGGTGACTAATTAGCGCTCTAGGGTAATAATGTAGCATAAAAAGTTTATTTACATATATATACAAGGCTTAGAGAGTAAAATTTGTTAAATATGAATAATGTAGCTAGAAAAGCCCTAGGGCGGTAAGTAATCTACTATTACATCTCTCATGTTTGGTAAGTAGGTTCTTCTTACCTCCAAATGGGGCTTATAGGAGACTAATTAGCGCTCTAGGGTAATAATATAGCTAGAAAAGCCCTATGGCGGCAAGTAATTAAAAAAAACACTTCTTTCAAAAGTTCGCGTACATCTAACCATCATACTAGCAATAGACATCATGCATTCATGCCAATGACCAAAGAGGTCGCTTTGCTATTCAGCCTTGTCTTAGTGTGAATATAATAGTCATCAATTTTAAATATCGAACGGCGAAGCTCAATTTCAATAAAATGTTTTATTCTTGTAATGCCGATTTTTTTCTACTTACCTCACAATCGAGATGTAAAACAGAATAGATAGCTCGGGTGTAAGCACCAATTGCACCCTCGAACTATAGACGCCCTTGATGCGCTCGTGCGCCTAAATATCTCGGGCTGCAATTGATGCCTTACAGCCCTTGGCTACTAATCTACTATTGTTATAGCGCTACCAGTTGGTTTTGTTGTTAGAATTTATGTTAGAACATGTACAGTGCCATCTTATTTATAATTTATAAAATCGTTATTGTATATATATCATGTATCAGTAAGACTAATCTGTTAATACATTTTTATTTATTTAAATTTTTCTTGACTTTTATTGTATTTACAATTAAATCAAAATCAAGTTCAAAATTGCTATTCGACCTCCTTATGTGAAAGAACAGCAAACGCCCTTGAGTTATAATGATGATGAAGATTAATAGATTTCATCACCACCTTGTCTGTAGTAAATAAGCGTGTAACGCAGTTCATTACTGTTTTTCATTAAAAAACTTAGATGTGTAATTAAAAAATACATTACCCATTCAGTGGGTACCTACTGAAAACATAGTACGTACGTAATAATGTGCTAAGCACCTAATTTCGCAGAGTTAAAAAGAAATATATTGATCCAAGTCTTGGAGGAATCCTGCTGTATTTCTTTTAAGTTTTCGTTTTTAGGGTTCCGTACCCAAAGGGTCAAAACGGGACCCTATTACTAAGACCCGATGTCCGCCTGTCTGTCTGTCACTAGGCTGTAACTCATGAACTGTGATAGCTAGAACAGCTGCAATCTGTATTCTGATAATATAATTCACAATTAATTCTAAAATGGGACTGAAATTGTATTTTTTAAATACATAAAGTAGGTATTTTCTTTGTAAAATTCATTCTGATAAGAAAGAAAATTATCGAAAAATATCTGAATCTACTTGTAGCGTGAACTTGGCCTTAACTGATTATTTACAGGTCTGTAGGTCAAGTTAAGGGGTTAATAGACACGTTGCTCTAATGACTATCTTAATGATATTTTCGAGTCCAAACTATAGAGGTCAAAAAATAGACAAATCTATTAAGTTAATGTAAATAGGTAAGTACTTAAATTAACACGCATAATATTAATTTTAACGTTTGTTCATCGCGCTACAGTCACGGTAATGAGGTCTTTGTCATTACCGTGCTATGTCCATCTCATTCGCACATATGCACGTTTGAGTACACAGGTTTTGAATTAAAAAAAAACCTATGTAGCATTTATCAAAAGTTGGTTTTGATATCTTTTGATTTAACACAAGAGATTGAATTGAACCTTTAGTTATTGTTCTGAGAAATTAACATATTTTTCGCCTTTTTAGGGTTCCGTATCCAAAAGGGTAAAAACGGGATCTTATTACTAAGACTCCGCCGCGCCGCCCGTCTGATAGATGAGGCCTGTCTCACCAGGCTGTATCTCATGAACCGTGATAGCTAGAACGTTGAAATTTTTACAGATGACGTATTTCTGTTGCCGCTATAACACTTACATACAGCACGGAACCCTTCGTGCGAGAGTCCGACTCGCACTTGACCGACTATTTTCGTTCTAAGTATATCCACCAAAGAGATTGTTCTTCGTCATATTATTATAACAACTTATGAGCTGTACCTTGTCCAAGAGAATACTGTTGGCAAATTAAATCTAGACTCAGCGCCACCATTGAAGTCTGATAGATGAGGCGCCTCAATCGCTAAGTTCTTTAGTTCTTAGTCCCTGTAGCACTTAGTTCCCAGATTGTGCCGTCGGAGTCTAATACCGTTTTAAATAAATCAAAAGCCGGTATTTAAAATTAGTCTGAAAGTTCGCAGCACACCGGTATATTTGTCATTTGAAGACGTGTCCTTGCCAACTGACGAAAACAAACATCTACGATTGCAACTCAAATGAAAAACCTGTTTTGACTTATTTTGAACGATCAAAAGTGCAAATCAATATTTATAAATGATGCCAATTATAACATGATTGGGTCAGATTTGGCACTTTATGTTTCAAGGTAAGCGATTTAGATCATACGTACTTATTATACCTGTCATAGATAATAATAGGATAGGTAAACCAGAAGCAGCTGTTATTATTCGTTGTGAGGGGGATACGTTCTGCTATGACCATGACGACGCGACCACTAAGTTACTATGGAAACTAAAACCGTCGCACGATCATTTTCTTTTTGATATAAAAAGAAATTGACGGTGCGACGGGTGATGGCCACAGGGCCCTTAAGGATTTTCTTGAGAAATCAGCAGATTTAACGCCTTAGGTCATAAAAAAATCCGATCAAATGCAGTGTTATAAATGTCATATATTCCTAGTAGATGCACCGGTTGTGGCCACTGCCCCGGTTTTGGCCATTTGATGTTAAAATTATTGCATAAATTACATTACATATAAACATTGTAACACCATGAATTTTGTTTACGTGAATGTCAAAGTTTGAAAATGTCTTTAAAAATCCCTGTGTCAAGTTCTTTTGGATAGGGTAGGTATGCATTGGTTGTGTATATCTTAGTATCATATTGGGCAACTTTGTATTTTAATGATGTTTTTTTTTAAATAAATTGACTATGTAGTCAATTTTAATGTTAATATAACATTAAAATTGACTATGTAGTCAATATGTATAAGTGTTATATTATAAAAACAGCAAGTTATAATTATTATAACATTAAAGTTGACTACATAATCATTAAAATTCAAAATTGCCCAAAACGATACTAAGATGGACACAACCAACGCATTGACCCTACCAAAAAGAGCTTGACACAGGGATTTTTTCCCAAGGGAAATAGGGTCTTTCTCTGTACTGTTCTTATTTATCAGACTTTAAACATGAAAATGTCCAAAGCTCTGTGGTGCATCTGCCAATATTATGTTCTGGGTCTTCCAGCCATTGTCTTTTTCTGTGTTCCATAGCATCTTCTGACAAAGGAAATCTTACAAAGTTAAGAATGAAACATTATATATTTATATTATCGACTATTTAGTATGCATGTGCACGTTAGCTGGCCTTAAAGGAGCAGTAGTGATGTAACTGAGGATAACTGAAATGCTCATTTATATGCATAACCGTCTGCATTGCGCAACGCTTTTATTGGTTGAAAAAAAATAGCGATTATAAAATATTTGACCTACTTGCAAATATCAAGTTATAGAGTAAGGACGGAGAGGATAGCATATCAAAATTTAATAATAATAAATTAATGCGGTATTTAATTATATTAATCAAGTAACCAGATCTAATACAATTCTCGTTGAATCTAATTGAACTTATGAGGGGATCTTGATTAAATTGATTCAATAACAATCGGTTGTCTTAACCATGTCAGAGTTTCAGGCGGCTCTAACACTGACGCCAGGGTTAGCCACCCGGCCTATACGAACTTACTTAGGTACTTAATAACAATAAATACGCTTTGTCTCTGTCTGATCATATCTCTGTCCCAGTCGCCGTGCCTGAGCAGGTGGACGTACACTCGGACGCTCCTGTTGTGTTCGGCGCGCTCCTTGATAAAGCACTTTGTGAAAAGCTTTAAGAGGACAAGTCTTTGATCGTCGGCAAAGGTGGTTTCTTATAAAATGCGCGATACCCCGTCATTTTCGGTTCCTAATCTACAGTACAGATAATCGCCTCTTTGGCCCATTCTATCTTCATGGACGATGGTGTAACAGATGATTTACGATATGTGCACCAATGATGACATCGATAAAAACGAATCAGTAGTTATTATGGCTTTAATAATTAAAAATGACCGTAAAATGTTTAAATTGTGCCAAAACTAATCAATAAGCCTTTCGGCGTCGCTCTGTCTCTGTCTGATCATATCTCTGTCCCAGTCGCCGTGTCCGAGCAGGTGGACGTAGACTCGGACGCTCCTGTTGTGTTCGGAGCGCTCCTTGATAAAGGAAGCGCTAGCGCTGCGTACTTTGTGTAAAGGAAACTTCACGATGCACTGCAGCATGCAACGTTCGGCTATCTTGTAGCTGAAAAAGGAAAATGAATAAAGTATATATCTTCCAAATTAGCTACGAGAATAAAAATATTCACCTTGAACTTGGGTTTAACGCAATTATGCGTCAAATCCATTGTGCTATAATATATTGTTCTAAACACCTTGTTCTATTCCTTAGCGGTAAAATATCATTCATTTGTACCTATGTAATCGGCAGACGATACTATTATGTAATTCTGAAACGCAACATACCTAAAGTAGCGGACCGTAACCAGCAAATCGTGCGTAACTAGTTGTTATTTTTATGCCTTTCAGTGAAAGAGGACAATAAGCACAAAACTAAATGTATGTAGAGTCTAAACGTCTATACCGCGTCGAAATTGAGAGCTAAGATGCCACAGACATACATACGTAATTTCATAATCTAAAGCTGGAAACATACTATCAGACGCGGCTTACGGACGCGACTGACAGCCGCGAATGATAGGTAGGTATCTAGACTATGAAAGTACACTGAGCCGTGTACACTATCGGATATAAGTCGCGGACGTCACCTTCGGCCGATCTTGAGCGTTCGGACGTCCGAGAGCGATGTGGCACACCGGATGTTTTAAAACTGTGCACATTGCTAAGTCGAGGCTGTCAGCCGCGTCTGATAGTATGTTTCCGGCTTAATCCTATATCAGATTCAGAGCTACACAAGTCAAACCTAATAAAAATTTTCCTGTTGAGGTCTTCTTTCTTACATTGTCTTGTAAATCGTAAACGTTGAATGCAAGACATGTCTTTCTAAATCGTTACGGAGGCCAAAGTGATGTCATCTGTGAACCTCTTACGACTAATATGATGATGGTGATTGATGACTTACTCATAAGGGTTGATGCAGTCCATCCTTATAACTTTGCATCCCTGCTTAGAGGCTTGCTCGATAGATTTTTCGACGAGTGTCGTGGCCAGCCCTTGTCTTCTGAACTCTGGCAATACCGTTATCATTTTGATCTGTATTTACAAAAAAAATAGGCATCTCTCGTTACAAATTATTATTTTTACACAAAAAGTTTGAATTGGTAAAATATTTTCTCATAATTATAGAAGAACCAAAGTAAAAATTACAAACAATTTTAAATAAACAGGCCTACGATACGTAACAGGCAATACTCTGATGGACGTAAGGTTCTCGAATAGACAGCGCCTATAGAAAATCGTAAAGTAGAAAAAGTACCTATTTCGTATCTTATGATAAGTGTAGTGGAACTATTGTTTTTAAATTCAGAAACAGTACATTATATTGGATATACGGAACTAATCGCAATCAATTAGTCTCGTAGTAGGTTGGTATAAGAATATTATGAAGAACATACCTAATAATTTTGTATGTTATATACGAGTACTTACCTCAAAAACTTTAGGTTGTTTATATACGTCCCATAGGTTTGGAGTCTCTTGTAATTTCGCCGTGAAATATAGGAAATCCTTCGTATTGGGATCCTAAAATAAGTACGTTAGGTGATAGTGAAGCTGGAAACATACTATCGGACGCGACCGAAAGCCGCGACTTAGCAGTTTGCACAGTCTTTGAGACGAATGAGACGTAGCTTGCGGACGACGTGCAGTATGACTAGAGTATTTTGTCAGTATTTTGATAATCTTTTAATGTATTTATTTATTATTTATTTATTTATTTTTAGCTAGCTCAATTTTAGCGAGGAACTTTTACTGGAAAACAATGAAATATATATAGTAAATAAATAAATAAATTATTTTGGGACATCTTACACATGGCCTCTGACCCCAAACTAAGCAAAGCTTGTAATATGGCTGCCAGAGACTGATATACTACATAAACTTATTTTTAAATACATATATACATATATATTTGTATATACCGTTTAGTAATTTATTTAAGGTGCTTCGGTATTTTTGTAAAGGACATGTCCACAAAATGTATGGAGGCTGGTATAATAATAATCAAAAATTCTAACCACAACACTCGTTACATTTCGAGAAAGTTCATATTTTTCTGAGTCTATTACATCAGTTAAAACCAAAAAAGAGCACTCCGTTTTTTTTTAAATAATTTTGAATCTATTAGGATAAATAAACATATTTGTCTCAATAGGTAGTTTATCTCTAGCAACCCTGGTTAAGTTATTATTGTTAAATGGAAGCATTTTTACTTATACATTAGACACAGTTTTTAAGTGTTTTTTGTCACAATTTATCTACAAAATGGTCACACTTGCAGGTTATAATTTTTAATTTTAGCAAATGAGATGAATGTGGAAGAATCAGCTACGAATGCTAAGTAGTAGGTATAATTACGATAGAAGCACTTTATTATTGCTAAACTAGAAAAAATACAAAGCTGTTTTATTAATTTTCATATAATTTATTTTTCACATTTAAAAAAAAACGGAGGGATAAAATAATCAAAATTAAATATTTTTGAGAGGCCCTTAAATCAAGCTTTGAAAAGGCAATTTGTATGATTCCGCCGTTTACATACGGCGTCGTCAGTTTAAAAACGCTCGCAGTTATGTAAAATGCCGAAGGCAAAATGTATTTTGCCGTGGCATTATATATTATGCCTAAACTTTTAATTGACAATTGAAACGCCGTATACATAATGCCGCGGCAAATTAAAGTATTTAGTTCTGTTTCTTTCCACGCGCGTCGCTGTTGATCAAAACAAACAAAATGGCGTCAAGTAGTGGTTTTATGACCCAAGAAAATATTGAAAATACTACGTGTACAAAAGGCTTTTCGCAAAATACTTGTGATTTTAAAGACATTTATTATAGTGAATTAAAAAACAGTTACGATTCTTAAACGAAAGCAATAAACACGCCGTGTACAACTTACAAAGTTTTTCGGTACTTAAAAAATGCTAAGGTGTCCATAGTATCGGTGTTCCGAGGACTCCTGAAATATCCTGAAATATAGGAGTCTTCCGATTGTTACATATCAACCATCCTTAAAAAATAGTCAGAGGACATAAATGGAGGCTAACCTAAACAATTGAAGTCGAAATACCTTAGATAAGTGCTTAAATTATGTTGGTTAGTTAATGTTAGAGTATACTATACATATATAACGGAAGGTCCTAAACTCGTAATAAGGACATATTGTTTCTGGCGCATCGCCGGCCGCTGCCGCGGCACGCTCGCTTCACTCGCTCGGCTCGCGCGTTGTTTTCACTGTTCAAACCTAACCTAACCTACAAACCTTATATAAGTTTGGCCTAAGGTCACTAAGTTTGGTCCCCTTATCCTGGCGTAAAAGTCAAGGGGTCAAGTCTTGGAGTCAAGATCAGTATTTCCCCACCCTTATACTCCCACATCCCATCGCATTCCGAAGGTCGGTTTAGGCTCAGTGCCCCCTTTCGTAACTCCAACCGTTAAACAAACTATATATCGAGATTATACACGATCTGATTGAATTGATTTGTCTGAAGTGTGTTTTGTCATAGTCACCCTAAAACTACCTACAACCGACGTAGAAATTATTACAATTGATCGAGTTGTCATTTTGCCTTCGGCATTTTACATAACTGCGAGCGTTTTTAAACTGACGACGCCGTATGTAAACGGCGGAATCATACAAATTGCCTGCGACATATATATCATCTTGGTTCGATTTTTCTATTAATAATATACCACTTGTGGACGTCACCTTTTATCTGGTCCGTAGTGTGACCACGCAGGTACTGTCTCTCTCGCGGTCCGCGTCTTTATGACTCACGGTCGAGTCCCGCACCCCGTACATACCGTCCGCGGACGTTTTCGGCTGACAAAAACATCCGGCGCGCCAGATCGCTCTCGGACGTCCGAACGCTCAAGGTCAGCCCAAGGTGACGTCCGCGACTGATGTCCGATAGTGTGCACGGCTCAGTGTACATTCATTATCTAGGTTCCCTGTCAGTCACATCCGTCAGCCGCGTCCGATAGTATGTTTCCAGCTTAAGTCCCATACTTGTTAATGAGTAGGCTCTGCACAACTAAAGCCGGGTTTTACCAGTACGAGTTGGCTCAGTCCGATTGCACTCAGATGGCTTCTCGGACGCTACTCGTTTTGTGTAAACATGTAACATGAGTGCACTCGGATGCCGGTTATGGGTAAAATTATTCATTGATCAACTCGTACTGTACTGTACATAGTTTGATGAACATACCTAACCGACCTAGCCGTACCTGTCTATAAAACGCATACTTCCTCAAGCTTCTAGGGTCCACGGGGCTGCTGGCGTAGCTCACGCTGAGCCCGGCTACGGAACCATCGTCGCCTTTTGCGCACAAAGAGTTACCTGTCAGTATAACAAAATGAAGTAAGTAGAAAGACTATAAACTCAGAAATCTTAGAGTATTAATATTTATTCTCTAAGAATGTAATGACTGCCTCGGTGGCTCAGTGGTTAGTGACTAGTTCTGGATCAAAGAGGCGTGGGTTCGATCCCCACCCATGGCAAATATTTATGTGATGAACATAAGTGTTTGCTCTGTGTCTAGGTGTTATTTAGTTACTATCTATATAAGTATGTCTGATTTAAAAATATGTAGGTATATGTAGTATATCAGTCTCTGGCAGCCATATCACAAGCTTTGCTTAGTTTGGGGTCAGAGGCCGTGTGTAAGATGTCCCAAAATATTTATTTAAAAAAAATGTTCAATCGCCGGTCTACTTTTGTCATACCAGAGTGAAAATTAACTAATTGAAATGGCTTAATACGTGTAGGAGAGACTTCATCATCATTGAGCACGTCTATAGGTACCTAGACGTAAACATCCCGCATTGGTTTCCAGTACTTTTGCCAAGCGGTTTAGCGAGATCTCCGAGGTCATCTGTCCAGCTTGTGCATGAACATCTTACGTTTTGCGCTTGCTGCCCCCCTACCGCCTAAGCAATAGCAATCGTAATAGCAATCGTTTATGACTTCATTTTAGTCATTTGGCACCGCCTATGTGACTTTGAATGTTGTTTTTGATGTTGAATAAACAACTTTGATGGCTAACGTCACATAGGCGGGCCAAATGACTAAAATGAAGTCATAAACGATTGCTATTGCTTTAGGCGGTAGGGGGCTGGTATGCGTTTTCCATGCAAGAACTGTGCGATCCTCTTATTTTTCTAGATATGCTCGCTTAGATGATGACCGCTGCTCTGTAGTCTTACCTTGTTTTAACAAGCTGATGAGATACTCGTCGAGCGCACGGTCGTTGCTCAGGTCCATATTCCGTGCTTGCACCAGCACATGCTCGCTGAGGTAGTACCGTTTGATGATGTCCACCGCTGCTCTGTGCTCTTCCGCCGTCACAGGGCTTAGCGCGAATTGGTGCGTCTAAAATTATTACTAGTTCAGCAACCTACTGTACGTCACATCACTTAGTCTAGCCATGTCAGAGGCCTTCAGGCGGCCCAAAAGTGACTCCAGGGCTAGCTTATGAACTTTTACTCAGTATAACTATCGATAGGTAAGACGAACCGTGTTCATGACCCAAATAAGCTGTTGGCAAAAGTAGATGTGTGTACCTAATAAAAAAATTATGAAAAAAGAAGCCGTGGTGGTCCAGTGGTAGTGAAACCAGACTTCAAATTTCAAATCTCGGTCCCGCACCATTTAGTTATTTGGATTTTATGTACGGAATTTCACACCACTGACCTTTCTGTGAAGGAAAATATCATGAGGCAACCTGCATACGTCCTTAGAAGAAATTCGATGGCTTATGTGAATCTACCAACTCGCACTGGGCCAGCGTGGTGGATATGGCCCAATCACCCTTTTTGGGTAGGCCTACGTCCTGCAGTGAGCTATTAAAAAGGTACAGTAATGAAAAAAAAAGGTTGGATTACTTACCTACCTAAAGCAAATAGAAGCACCACAGAAGTGAGATCTAGTTCTGCTGTTCTGTGAGAATCACCAACTTGTGTACCTACATGGGCCTAACCTTTCGGCTGTATACCAATTACTTGTAAGGAAGGATAATAATACTATTGCAAGCGATTTTGCATTCAAACTTTTGTTGTCAGCTTATATTAAAACTCAGGTTACCTTATCTTGTTGCATTACATCTTTCATTCCGAACAGTCCATGACAATACTTCACTAGTGTAAAAGAACATGATTTTGGAAGTATTTTTATCGTGAATTTGCTAATTGTTAACAGCATCGTCACTATAATTTTATTTATCAATTGTTGATTCAAAAGTTAACCAATTTAGTCGAATTTAGTCATAGAGGAATTAATCACTATAATACGTAATTTAATTGTGAAACATAGCCACAGGCAGATTGCAGGCAAAGAGAATTTATGGTATTTATTTACATTCTCTTTGTTCATAGGTAGGTACTTTAAGAGGACCGTGAATCGACCACTGTTTTCGCGTTTTCTGTAGAAATCGAGATAATTTTCGGTACATTTTTGATAAAATTTACGTTTCGGGAGAAAAATCTTCACCCCTTAAATTGTAATAAAATGTTATGTTTTGATGCCAATCGCTTGAGTAAGAAATATTGCACGCTCTTATTTTACGTAAGCACTCTTATTATTTCCAGAAAAGGTTTTTTTATATTTTTAAATGTTTTTATTTTCAGCCATATTTTTGCGTAAAAATAAGACTATTTAGAGGCCTATAGCGAGCCATCCGAAGGGTTAAAAACTTTAAAAACTAAGACGTATAATCCTAATCCTATTGAAGAGCAGATTACATGAAAAAAATCACTCAAATCGGATAATATTTAGAAATATGTTAGAGGTAGATTAGTGTATAGTAGCTTATTGTTTTTGTATGGCCAATTTGGAGCCTCACGATTGCCTTAAGAAGGTATTTTACCCAAACTCTACCTTGTTAGGGTTCCGTACCTCAAAAGGAAAAAACGGAACCCTTATAGGATCACTTTGTTGTCCGTCTGTCGGTCTGTAAGTATGTATAAGATATAGAGTTGAAATATAAACTGTATACATATATCAATGGTTTCTTGCAGTTGTGTAAAAGAAAAACTTATCAGTTATCCTGTAAAAAAGTTAGAGCCGTTTATGTCGTACAAAAAAACGCATATTTCGACACTCACAAAAATCAAAATCTTCAGGGTACTTCCCGTTGACATAGAACTAAGACATTTGGCTAGAAGCATTGTCTCAGAGTACACATACCTATAGGAATAAATCTGAAAACTGTATATTTTTATTTAAATCACAAAAAAATAGGGCCTAGATTCACAAAATATGGGTTCAAAATTCAAAGTGAGTAAATCGTATCATGTAAGGTATCACATGAATGAGCTTCATTAGCACATGCTAAAACAGGTTTTAATTATTATTTTTAATCAATGACGAGAAAAGTGAAAAAAAATTGTCGATGATTTTAACACCTTACTTCCCAATTTTGCTAAATTTTCTGGATTTGTACGGAACCCTCGGTGTTCGAGCCTGACTCGCACTTGTCCGGTTTTTTTAAAGAAAATACCTACATAGTTTACTTTAGTTCAACAAAGAGGAAAAACACAACGTAGGTTTTAGAGTCTCAGATTATACCATGTTACACATCATTTATTTATTAATCAAATAACACAGAACACGAGTAGGTATAGTGTAATTTACAGCAAAACCATCCGAGTCTTGTCCCGAGAACTTCTCACGTTATTTAAATGCTGGATGTGAATTTCCACCATCTGCCGCACAAGATTCGTCGTGTCCACATTCGTATGGACAATCAGCTCAAAGATCTTCAACTGCTCTAGAGCCTTCCATTCATCCCTATGTTTCAAAGCCACGTTGAATAATTCGTTCAGAACATCTCTAGCCTTCTTTATCATGCTGAGAATAAAGCCTATTTTGTAAGGCGCTTGGTCTTTGTAATCATCTTTTACGTTTTGAATGGATTTAACTTTCCTACCCGTGTTATGAACAGTTTGTTGAACGAAAGTTGCGATTTTATTCTTTATGTCCAAATCTTTTTCATCTTCGGCGTAAGGGTGATGGTCATTATGCCTGAAGGTGTATAATTGCTTGGAATCTTGATCAGTTCTGACGCGAGGGTAAGACGGTTGCATCAAGCGGCGGTGAATGATGTCATGGTTTTCTTCTGATCCTTCTTCATGGAACTTCTTCTTTTCATGGAGCTCTTCTTCTGTTGATTTTATTTGTATTTCTTCTGAAACTGTGTAGTTTACGAGTTCTTTGGAGGTATTTGAAGGTGATGTTTCAAGGGGTAGGTCAATAAATATGATTCCTAAACAGCTCTGCGTCAGAAGATGGGCTGTAATGAAGACGAAGATGCATAAATAATTGGGCATGTGCTTATAATTATATTTTTTGGCATTATTCATATCAGTCATAGCAATTTTATTTTTACACTAGCTTTTGCCCGCGGCTTCGCCCGCGTGGAATTTGACTTTTGTGCTATCTCACAGGAACCTTTTATGTTTTCGGGATAAAAAGTAGCCTATGTCACTTTCCGGCCTTTGAACTATATCCATGCCAAAAATCAAGTCAATCCGTTGCTCCGTTGCTGCGTGAAAGAGGAACAAACCAACAAAGTATGATGATATACAAGGGCTGATCATCGATTGATTTGACAGTTATTCGATCGACAGTTGTTTATTTTGACATTCTAGCAGCGCACGGTAGAATAGCTCGCAGATTGCAGAATTTTTCTACTTTCTTGACACTTATCGTTATATTTTGGACAATTCACACAATATCTTTATAAATTGTAGCCTATGTGTTATTCTGATGCTTAAGCTATATTATTGTAAAGTTTTATTAAAATCCATTCAGTAGTTTTTACGTGAAAGAGTAACAAACATCCATCCAAACTTTTGCGTTTATAATATTAGTAGGATAGGATAAATGAGTCGCGTGACAAAAATGTTTGCCTGGTGATAATTGTTACGTATGCTTATAACCTATGCACTAATCTATGACAGATTAGTACCACCCTTAATTTAGACTATACTTTGAAAAATCCTGACCTAATTCTTAAAGGTAAAAAGGGGAAAACAAATATGTAGTAAATATTATAGTTAAAACAGGTTACTTACGAATAAATATGATTACAGCCCACATATTCCGATAACTTTATTTTGTCAAAGCATAATCACTGAAAAGATTTAGTATCTTACCCTGCCATAAATATACAGGTATTGATATATCAGATTTTGCGCACTAAAAATATTAGTTAATGTAGTTTTACTTGCTCATAAACTTGGCTAATGAAGTTTAAATTACATAGATATCTCGATGCACATTATTCAGTATACATAAAACACTTTGATAGCGTTTATACACCTACTTAACCGAAGTACAAACCTACTCAATGACGATGATAGGTATAGCAGAATAAAGTAATGAGAATGTGGGTCTTGATGATAATAATTTGTAAGTACTTTTTATAATGTCCTCTTTTCTATCCATCTTTACCACTGTTAATTAATTCAAAGCCTTTTTTTTTATTACAATATTTATCCATTTTTATCACTGATATAGAGAGAAGATCTATAAAGTTTATTTCCTGTGTAGGTGTTTGTGAAACCGTATTTAACTCTCAATTAAATGAACATGGTTTCCTGTTTCTTTTCCAAACGTTTTCTCGCGCTACCTAGCTATAGCCAATTAATTGCCATCGTCGTTTTATCTTTACAGCATATCTTTTCACGCATAACTGTTTAGGAATCTATTTAATTGATCTTCCACTACCATTACCTGATGAGCCTACCAACTTCAAAGAACAGGAACCACAGAGCTCAGAAGAATCTCAAAACATTGAACGTCGTATGATGAAACGAACATTTCCTGCCGTGAAAGGAGAAGCCAAATCCTTGAAACTGGCTCTCAGGCAACGACGCGAAGACTACCCCGAAGAGAATACAAAAGACTCAGACATAAAGGATAAAATATCTACGCTCGTCCAACAAACTGTACATGACACTGAGAGGAAAATTAAATCCATACAGAGCGTGAAAGATGATCACAGAGAGCAGGGACCTTACAAAATAGGCTTTATTCTCAGCATGATAAAGAGGGCTAGGGACGTCTTAAACGAATTGTTCAATGTGGCGGTGAAACATAGAGATGAATGGAAGGCCCTGGAGCAGTTGAAGATTTTCGAGCTTATTGTCCACACGAACGTGGATACAACGAATCTAGTGCGGCAATTGGTCGAGATTCATATTCAGAATTTGAATACGACGAAGCATATTGGCAGGCAACGGTCGGTTCTGATTTGAAATTATATTTTTTGTCTTGCTAAATAAATGCTTTGTAACACGAGAAGGGCGTTTTTAAGAAGTAGGTACACGGCGAATATTATTCACCTATCAAAATTTTTGTTGCAGAAAGTAAATATTCATAATAATAGGTATACCTACTCATTTGAAAAAGTGTCCTTCGGCACTCGAAGGAGCATGTTCAGTATAGAAATATGACGAATTGAACGGCGCATCAATTGTATAAGGTTTTCAAAAATGGTAATAATATTATGTCAAAGGTACCTAATTGTATTGTATTGTATTGTACCGAGTACGCTTTGCTACGGAACCCTAAAAACACCACTTCGAAGTCACCAACACATCTACGAACACCAAACAAAAGCTGTTCTAAAATCAACACTACTTTCACAAAATGATATCTCTACCGTGTTCTGTCATGATGTGAAGAAATGCGCATCCCGCGTAGAGCCTGTGTGGTAATACCACATTGTCTACGACCTTTAATAATGAGGAGGCTGCCATCTTTTCCACCTAGTAATTATTTCGCGGTAGGCAAAGTGAATTTTAGACTACGGGTTGGGTAGCGCGGGGCGTTTTGCGTAGAACCGGGAAGTAAAGCAAAAAGCCCCTGCCTTTCGAATTTTTGCTTTCTTCAACTACAGCTTGCTACTATCAGTCGGCAATAGCAGGCAACTTCTATCGCACAAAATATACGGAAGTGGAAAATGGGAGATATTTACAATATGCTAGGACAACCAAGATTGAAGATTTTAGATAAATCATTGAAACACATCCTGAAAACATAAACAAGAATACTTTCAAAAACGTTTAATAATTTTTGTAATGTTATTTGTATTCACTTTCGATCCTATTAGGTATAATAAAATAATTATGATGTATTTTAAAATTTACCTGTTTCTTCAAATAACTAGGTATGTAAGTGCATAATGCTAGATAGGCTATGGTATAAGCTGTACTTTTTGAAAATATTTTACTTTTTGAAATAACATGCTACGCTACGTAGAAATTAAGAAGTTTACACGACAATACGCTAGCTACGCGAGCCCAAAGCCTTACCAAGGTATGGCACACACCTGCTTGATGAGTTCGCGGTAGTGCATTAGTTGATGACGTCACGCTTCAGAGATGACACGACTAAGGTGCTAGTTACAAAGTAATCTGTGAGGGGAGGGCCTAGCCCGTTAATAAGTTGCTCTTGACTTTAAAAGGAAAAAATGGAGACACGAAGAACCAAAGCACGGTAACATTACCGTGACCAAAGTCCGTTAAGGCCGGTTGAAAGCAGCCTCCACCAGCGCGTTCCTGCGATCTTTATTATATGTATTGTCGGTCCACCTAGTCGCTGAACGTCTTACGCTCCGCTTACTGGCCCGTGGTCTCCATTCGAGAACTTTACGACCCAATTGGCCATCCACTCTTCGAACTATGTGCCATGCCCACTGCCACTTTAAAGTGCTAATCCACTTTGGTTCGTCTGCGGATCTTCGCATTTCTGACTCGATCTTACAGGGAGAAACAGAGTATTACCCTAATATTGCTATGGAGATAGCACGTTGGGCTATCTTGAAATCATAAGGCACGGTCAAACCAAAGGATCCAGAGGTTCAGCAAGAATTGGATTAGCAAGTTGCAGCAAAAGAGTCGAAAAGCTCTTGTAATATCACGAACCTATCGGCAATCACCAGCATAGGAAGTCCAAAGAAAATATTTACTCCTAGCGGAGAGGAAGTCCATCCGCACGGTACCTATGTAGGTTTCTTTTTTTTCTTTATTTACACTCATAAATCATTTATTTGGCATAAGGGGTATTCCACGCGAAGCGGACAGGTAAAAAAGGTCGATGTTTTGGATTTCGGTAATATTTAAGTATAAAGTAAGTAAGTAAGTTCGTATAGGCCGGGTGGCTAGCCCTGGTGTCAGAGTTTTTAGGCCGCCTGAAGGCCTCTGACATGGCTAAACGGTTAAAACAACCTTATTTAAGTATATTCTACCTATACATGTTCTTGATGCGTGTGCCAAATATTTTTGTAATATCATGAATGGTTAAGGAATTAAGGGGCTTTGAAACTTTGCCAAACCGGTGGGCACGCAGTACTTACAATATAATATTAGCTATTTTTGGACAAAAAATCAAAATGGTCTAACTTTGTGAAAAACCAAAAAAATAATTAATTCCTATTTTTTCATATTTATTTTTCTTTTTAAAAAATACTGTTAAAAAGCTAAGTCATAAAAATTATCATAAAATTAAGTAATAAATACAGTGGTTTAATTATAGTAATCTATAATTTTATGACATGGTAATAGTTTTGTTTTTCTGCGTGCCCACCGGTTTGGCAAAATTTCAAAATTCAATTCCTTTTCAATTTCAATTCCTTAACCATTCATGATATTGCAAAAATATTTAGCACACGCATCAAGAATATGTATAGGTAGAATATACTTAAATATTACCGAAATCCAAAACATCGACCTTTTTTTTACCTGTCCGCCCAAGCAACAAAATTATCCTATAATGCAGATGTTACAGGCCTCCAGCACTTATAATGTTCTTTTAAGGGTTCTAGTATTGGTTGCCACGCTTGTAATAGCAAGAATGGAGCTAGTTGGGCCTTATAGTATATCTGATCTTATACATTAACTAATAATTACTTATAGGTTGAAATTAAGGGCGCAATATAAGCTTGGGTAACCTATAAAAGTATCGCGAGGGTGTAAATGCACTCAAGAGTATATAAACTGGTAGGCTATACTTATAACTGCTAACAAGAAGCATTATAAAACTACTATAAGTAAAGTACGCTAATAAGAGTGATAAACAGAACTAAACATCCTGGAAACTATTTGAATTTATTACTTGGTTTTATAAGGGTTTATAAGTTCACTTTACAGATCAATTATAATTAAAATGGAGCGGTTTTATAGTGGTATAAACCAATATTATTATAATCTTAACACGATTATAAAGGTTTAATATAATATGCTTAGTATCACAAACTGTATCCATACTGTCCTTTACTAGAATACATTGTTTTATAATGGTCTTGCAAATGCTGTTATAGTCTCAGTGCCGACAATTTGATTTTGTTGTGTCGTACTCGTTGCCGAAGTGGTGTTCAATTTACTATTCTTTCAAAAATGGATATATATAAATGGAAACGGCTAAAAAGAAGTGGATATTACAAACGAAAAGTTCAGAAAACCTATAAACAAATAACTCAGGTGCCGTCGGGTTCTAGATTTGCATCTGGCGAAGAACGAATCGTAGAAACAGGAAAAGGTTCCGTACAAAATAAGTACTGTGAAAATTTTAGACAAAATGTTTGTATTAATAATTCTGCACAAAACGACGTTTTATCGATAAAAAGCGATTTAAATTTAGACTTGGAAGATAATAATAGTGAGGAACCTGTTCAAGAAGACGAAAGCGATATTGAAGACTATTCCAATTTTCAACTACATAGTGATCTCAGAAAATGGGCTGTAGAATACAATATACGTCATGCAGCATTAAATTCGTTATTAGAAATTTTGAATAAGAAGATTGATGATGTCCTACCTAAGGATGCTCGTACACTTCTTGACACTAATAAAGAAAAGCTGGATATTTATAATTTAGCACCAGGAGAATATTGGCACAATGGCCTTATCAAATGTTTAAAAAATATTTTTCGACAACTTCCCATTCCACCCGAAGAGATTTCTTTAAATGTAAATATTGATGGATTGCCTGTATTCAAAAGTTCTAAATATCAGTTTTGGCCAATTCTGTGCTCTATATTTGAAATTCCTTTTTTATCACCTTTTGTTGTAGGTAAGTGAAAATCCTGTAAAGTCAGCTTCGAGTGCAGTGTTTCAATTTTAAGTGACATGCCTATGTTATTTTGTTTCTTTTAAATAGGTATCTATGCTGGAGATGGCAAGCCTTCAGATTTGGACGCCTTTTTGGGACCCTTTGTGGCAGAAATGATTCAACTTCAAGATGGATTTACAGTAGCTACTAAGTCACAAAGAGAGATTAAAGTGCATGTGAAAATCCGAGCAATTATTTGCGATTCACCGGCCAGAGCTATGATTAAAGGTTTTAACATTATTTTTTAGATATTATGATTTAAATTTTATTTTAGGCAGTTTTATTTTTTGTATTTTTTTTAATGCAAATCTTTAGGCAGAATGACAAGAATATCGGATAAAATTTTAACATAATTATTTTGTTGCAGGTGTATCAAACTTTAACAGCAAAAATGGATGTTTAAAATGTACTGTGGTCGGGGAATACTCTCACAGATCAAATACTGTCTCATTTCATGGAATCGATTGTCCCAAAAGAAATAACGCTGACTTCCGTAACAAAAAATATGGGCAACATCACAAATTAGACTCACCGTTCCTCAAGCTTGACATAGATATGATTGAAGACTTTCCTGTGGCGGATTCATTGCATCTTATTGATCTGGGAGTTATGAAAAGACTAATTACGGGTTGGCGTGATGGTAATTTTGGCTTGTATCTTACTAAATGGAGTGCACAGGACTCGGAGAAAGTTGATTATTTTTTGATTAATGCTAAAATGCCTACAGAAATACATCGCTCAGTTAGGTCATTGGAGGTTTTAAAATTCTGGAAAGGATCAGAGTACCGAACTTTTCTTTATTACCTTAGCTTCATAATTCTTAAAGAGGTTTTAAGAGATGAGCCTTATTTACATTTTATGCATTTGTATTGTGCTATTTCAATATGTTCCAGTGAGAAACATTTAAAGTTTCTTAGAATCGCAAAAGAAATGTTAATATTTTTTGTTCAACAGTTTCAAAATATATATGGCAAAGACTACATCACCAGCAATATTCACAATCTCTTGCACTTAGTTGATGAGGTAAATAAATTCGGAGTTCTACACACTTTTAATGCCTATGAATTTGAAAATAAACTTCAATATTTAAAACGTATGGTGAGACACGGAAATAAAGCACTTTGCCAAGTCGCTAGGAGAATTACTGAAAAAGATTTAGTTGAGACAGAAAATCTTACAGAAAAAAACAAGACATACCCAGTATTAAAAAAACAAAAACGCGGTTACAACATATTACATTTAGATACGTTTATATTGTCAAGAAAACCCCAAGACAAATGGTTTCTCACCACAGAAAATTATGTAGTTGAGTTATTATCTGTTTATTTGAAAAATAGTAAGACACAAGAGCAAGAAATAGAAATACGTGGTAATGTTGTTGACCAAACTCAAGATGCATTCGATCGACCACTAAAATCATCATTTTTAAATATATATCAATGCAACCTTAATGAAATCAACAACAATAGAAAGGAAAATGTCTTCAAAATTTCAAATATAAAGTGTAAACTTGTGAGTGTTTTGTATGGTACAAAAATATATTTCATACCGCTATTGCACACTTTGTGAGTTAACAGAATAATAAAGTTTTTGAACAAAAATTTTGGTCTTTTATTATTTTACTATCTTATTCGTTCACTGCTAAAGTACTTACTGATTCTGCAAAAGGGTTAGTAATGAATTAATTGTCAAAAATAAACAAACAAACTACACTGAGAGGCAACAAGTAAGGTATATGTAAAAGCAAATTATTCATACTAATATTTTTTTTATTAGTTTTACACAATAGCTGTTTTTATATAATGTTAAGCTTAATATTAGTGAGATATTCATCAGTCTTCAATTTATAGTCGTATAGGTATTTTAATAGCTTATTTTAATAGGTACCTAACTTTAAAATTATTTATCACAATTATAAGTCCTTCAATATCCTGTAAATTTCAGTAAAACTAAACTACTTACGAGAGGTATTCTAAACAGGTAACATTTTTATTTTAATAATCATTCATTATTGTATAACAAATTGAAATTTAATAATGTAAGGCACTAGATAATCGTAATATTTTTTTTAATCTATAATTTGTCATAATAAAATTAACATGTTAAAAGATTTTAACTTCTATGAGACAATAATAGTAAAACAGTAAAGAAATCAACAAATCTTCCGACCTAAATTTAAAAAACTAAAAAATCTTTGAGTATTTTTACTTTATAGGTATAACAACTAGTGTGGGTAGTTGTTATAGGTATATTGATTACTACATAATCATTTCTTTGTCACATAGATGAACTTGGCACTTAAGTACTTAATGTAAATAGCTAAAACAATCACAAAATAGACAATTAAAGATTTAAAACAGTATAAAAATCAACAAATCTTCCGACCTAAATTTAAAAAACTAAAAAATCTTTGAGTTTTTTTACTTAATAGGTATAACAACTACTGTGGGTAGTTGTTATAGGTATATTGATTACTACCTAATCATTTCTTTGGCACATAGATAAACTTGGCACTTAAGTACTTAATGTAAATAGCTAAAACAATCACAAAATAGACAATTAAAGATTTAAAACTACTCGCGTAAATTAGGTATTTTTAAGATTTACTTAATCGGATATCTCTTCATTAGCTATCTCTTTTGAAATAGCTGGGACATTATTGTCCGCCTTTTCGTTAACAGGCTCAGCTTGTACAGCGGCAACAGTTCCTTTTGTTGTTTTCTTTTTTACTATTCTCACTTTCGGAGCGGACATCCTTTGACTACTTTCACTGCGTTTACGAGCATTTTTCAATATTACTTTAAAAAATTTATCACAGTCTGTCTTTGTGAACGATGCGTCTGTCTCGTGTATAATATCAAAAAAAACGTTAATTGTCCTCTTAAATGCTTTGAAGCATATTTTGACTGTTTCATCTTTAGAAGAACCTGTCCACGTACATTCTTTTAGAAAATTCCGATCAAATATAGAATCAATCAAATAATAGGCATTTGCGCCTCCTTTACCTAAACCTTTAGTACATACTACGGCTAATTTCTTCATTATGTTTTCTTTGAATGTACTATCTGTTAAGTTGCTTTCAAATTCTTCGAGTTCTTTTAGATTTCTTATAGTATGTGCTACCTCTACGTCTTTCTGCTTTCTCGAAAGGGTCATTTGGATGTACGTGCTTAATTCATTCTGAATCTCCGACAACTTAGAGCATATATTAGCTTGTATTTCATAAAGAGAATTTTGGTTCGAAATAATAGTTTTAATGTCCTCCTTGATTGATTTTACATCAAGTTGAAGTTGTTGAATCTGACCATCTTCGACAGGCTGTACTTGGTTATCTGTGTTGTAAAGAACGAAATGTTGTGCATTCAAACTGACGTCTGGCAATGTTTCTTCTGTTTCTGTTATAGCAAGTTGAGGATTTTGCGCGATAAAAGAAGATACAGGGAAAACTGCTGAATCTGATTGAATAGTAGGCGTGTTTCGATGTATTAGAAGTGAACTTGTACTATTTGAATGGGTATCTTTTGCTTCTTGAAAGACTGATGGCATCACACTTATTTGGTCTTGATTACGATTCTGTGAAAAAATAAACATTGTTAGCAAAGTCAATCACAAGAAGTGAAGTTGAATATTTAAAACATAGCGATTTGATTGTTGAGAAGAGAGAGTGAACATACACGAAACATCGTTTAGTCAGAGAAGTTCTTACCTCCATCAAGGCTTCTGCCATGCCGTTGAACGACTTCTCTGGCAAAACGCTCTTTTCTTTGCGATTCGATCGGTTCGACTGCATATAACTCTCATCTGCTTCGGTTTCTGATCTATCACTCATTGCGTCAATTTCATCGTTTGCCTCTTGAAACGTTCTCAAACTTTTTCTTTTCACAAGACATTCTATAGTCTCCCAAGAAGCGTCGGGTTGGCAATTTTCTTGTCTTCTTAATTTTTCTGCTGATTTTTTCGGCCAAAAAAGAACGTTATTGTGTACCCATAGATCTGGCACTGCTGCTAACTTTAACTGGCCCTTTTCTTTAGTTTGCACTACGTGGAAAGGCATGGCAAACCTCTGCAAAAGAATAAACATGGATCACACTAAAACCATACCTAAAACAGTAAACATAGGTACCTACTAGTAAAAATGCTCAAACCCATCCTTGTAAACTATGCATACCTACTAATACTATAAAAAAGAGAAAATCGTGTCGTTTTAATAATAAAAAAAAAATATAACAAACATACACCTATATTCGCGATGAAACATACACCTATAGGTATTAGATATGCGCAGACATCTGATAATTATTATTACACAAATCGTTTCATGAATGAAACGCTGGAACCTAATGTTTTCTGCCTAATATACTTACACGCCTACACCTCAAGTCCCGACTGAACGTCTTCACGTTAACTCTGATAAAAACGTACTAAGCTATATAGCGTGCGGTCAGGGGGAGCGGTGCGGGGCGGGCCCCACCAGCCGCTCTGTAAAACTTTTGATAGCCGCCGCCATATAAAGTCGCATCAGTATACCTACAGAGTTAATTCGTATCATTTTATTAACATAAATTATGGTTTTTATTTAAGCTTTACGCACTAACCTATTTTGTAACGTAAATGGTAAAATCATTCTCTAATAATCAACCGGGGCATTCATTATAAATATCATAATTATTCATAATGCAAACTTTATGATATTTATGACATATTTCGATACGTGTAAGTGTATATAATAGATAGCTATTTAGAATGCTAAAAGAATTTCATTGTTATAAACCGTATAAATCTATTAGGTTTAGGTAAAGAGAAATCATAGAAATTAAACCTAGACTACAGAAATTAGGTACTATTTAGTAAGTTACCAAGTTCACATTCGTCACTGGTGAAGTGGTCATAAACTGAGTAGAAGCAGCATTTTTCACACCAGAAATTATCTTCTTTTAATAATGATCTTATTTGTTCTTTATTCAGTACAAAGTGTCGTGGCCGTTTTGAAAGATTTTTTGAAACTTTATGATAACAACCACGACATTTGTAAGACAACAAGAAGTGTGTTTCGTTCCAAGGCCACTTCAAGGTTTTTAAAGCTCGTAAATCCTTTTTAGTCAAAAATCGATCGACGTCCAAAAACACTACCATTTTCAATGCTGACACCTAAAAAAACATTTACTTATAAGACATAGGTACCTAATACCAATATAAAATAACCGTCCGGTTATAAAAATATTTGCGGAACTCTAATTCCAAATATATGGCCAAGAAATGGTTCTGACATTTACCATTTTAAACACAAAGTACGCCTATAACGGTTTGTTAATGTATTTGTTAAAACCAACTTTCTCAAAATGGCGACTTTTCGTTGTATGTTTACAAAAACCAACATTATTTTAAAATTCAAGTTAATGAAAACGCTAATTTCAAGGGGCGTGTAAAATTTTTGATAAATAACCTATTATACTTCACCGAAAATATACGTGCGCCATACACATTCAAACACATTATACATTTTGACTTATTGTTAACTAACACTCTACCCATAGTTAATATTCCAGTTAATATAAACATTTATGATAAGAAATGGATGAATAACTTACCTTTATTAATATTAATCTTTACAAATGTGCGCACCAACATTCACCAATACAGAACACTTGGTATGAGCTTGTTAGGGATTTACTGTGTATGTTATTGTCGTGTTTGGTTCTATTAGGCGCTGATAGTTAGCTTCGCGGGAGGAAATAGTTCCACGTAGTCCAACTATAAGGTCGTAATTGGCCAAAATGGTGTTCACCAAGTCTATTATAGATATTTAATAAGGTAAAATACGCCTATAAATTGGGCCCTTTTCCGTGGTTATAATTGCTTACTATTCCGTTATAGTCTTAATAAAATGGTGGTTCCAGGATAATTACTAGACCACATTTTGCTGCTTGGGCGCTTCGCGTGGAATGCCCCATAATAATATATCTATGTCGTGGATTTTTCATAGCTTCGTTTTACTTACGACAGTCCCGACATATATCTTTTTACGTAGATATTCGGCACGGTAATGTAATATTAATTCCTAAACTACAACATAGTATAGAACAATGCAAAGCCCGTAAACACCAAAACGAGTAGTCTAACCAGAGCGTATGCATGACACAAAAACTGACCACCGACTATCAAAATGGACAAACTCCTTGCCAATTTCGGTAACGACCATCCGGAGCTGGATCGTATAAAACAAAGGAGCATCACAATGGAAAAATGGGAAAACTTTTTGGCGTAAACAATGGAGTGGAGGTAACGTGAAATATGTATTTTGGGAGTAGGGCTGAGTGTGGCCGAAGCTTTTAATATCTGACTAGCTAATATTTGCTATCTGCGACACAGTCTTTCTGACTAATGCGGGTAGTAAAGTTTAGAACTTTAGATAGATAAGATAACGTTTATTTTTTTGCTCAAAAAGTTACAGGTTTTAAAGTTAGTAAATCTTGATGACGCTTAAAGTAGTGTTAGTAGGTAGGTACTTAAGATTAAATTTACAAAATTCCAGATTGGAACCCTAAATCTCACACTAGGGTGGTCCTGTGTCGTGAGATTTAGTTTCTTCTGCTTTTAGATAAGACATCTCATAATTATTACCTAATGTAATGAAAAGAGTGACTTAACAATGAGTTTTTAGTAATTTACTTAAATACGAGTACAAGTAATTAAGAAGGAAGTAAGTATCGTTTCTTTTGTTTTATGTTACCATACACATTATGTTGTTTTACGAAATAAAGAATTTTGAATTTCTTTTCTGAATTTACGATGACATCAATTGTTTTTTTTTATTTTAACCGACTTCAAGAAAGGAGTTTCTCAATTCGTATGTATTTTTTTTTGTATGTCTATGTACCCATGCTACGTGATTACTTTGAAGCCATATTGATGATTTGTTTGTTTGTTAGATCATATGGCAGAGGTGGTTTCATTTAAAGTTTATCGAAATCGGCTGAACTGATTTTGACAATTCAGCAATAATCCTTAAATAGATGACAACATCGCCGACTCATTGAATCAAGCGAACTATGCGAATTTTGTACTCGATTAAATTCGGTTGTGTCGTATTTGGTGAAAAATAATTATTACGGTGATGAAATTTTAATACCATAAACAAGAGTGCTCGAGATCTCTACGAGTATGTTATTGAATCAAAAAGAGGAACTAAAGGGAGGGCGGGGTAGACGGCCGTAGCAGATAGTAGGTATAATACCTAGTAGTGTAGCCGCACCACGACAGAATTTTATCGAAATGTCAATACGAGACAGAATTATGGTAAAGTAGAGTAGTGATAGACTAAAAGTGACAGATATAACTTTCTCACAAGTCGACAAATATTATGTCGTATATGGTAGACTAGCAGCAGGGCGTCAACCGACAAGATCTCAGAACAATAATAACTTAAATAGCTTTAGTTATTGTTCTGAGGGATAAACCATAAGGATAGACGATCTGAGGGCCAAGACAAAGTCACATTCCATTAGCGAATCGAATCCGTAAATGTACATAAGTCACGTGGGCAAAAGCCACGCTATAGATTGCATTTTGCGCGATTCGATAATTCGATTCGCTAATGGAATGTGACTTTGTCTAACTCTTCTGGTCACGGTATAAAAGGATCACGGTCGAAAAAGGAACAGGATTTTATCAGCCAAAACTTTACTTCTTAAGTGCTGAAAACTGCTTACTGCTAAATCCGTACATAGTCTTAAGTATTTTTTCTTTTCATCGGGATCAACCCTGGCCGCCTGGGTACGTTGAAGACACAACAACGCCCAGTGATTGCTAAATTGAACATTGTTTCGGCAGTTGCTTTAAAATGGGAATACAATGTGCCCACTGGCCGCTGTCCGGACGCGGCTGCCCTTAGGAATAGTGTTGGGATACTGTTTTATCGATACTTTTTATTATTCATCGTTATAATTAGGCAAATTTTTAATGCAAATTCGACAAACTTAATGTATTTGAATACCAAGGAAGTCTCGATTGCAAAGCTCGATTGCTATGAACTATTTATTTATTATAAAATGTAGTTTGGGTATTTGGCAATCTTACTTTTTGTTAAATTCTGAGGTTATAATATTCTTATTTTTTTATTTTATTTTATCAGCTACCTAAGTAAGCTAAGTATTATGTACAGACAATTTTGTATTGTATTCGAAAACTACGATTTATTATTATTTTTTTTTTGTTTTTTTTTTTTATTTTTTTTTTATTATAATTTTAATAAGATTGTTATTAACTGAAATAATATTACAGATAATATACAAGCCTACTTGAAAAAAATGGTGGCTGAATTTTGGTAATTTTATTGATAAAATCGATAAGTCAGAGGACATCACTACAGTGGATATTCAGACTATACGGCAGAGTAGCACAGTGTTTGCCTAAATTTTAAAATAGAGTGCAGTTTGTGAGGTTTTGGTACTTGATATGAATTTCAATGCCTGTTGGTAAAATCTGTAGAAGGTTTCGTGAAACCTGACTCCTATCACCTTCCTTTAGATATAGGGATATTTTTGGACATGATTCGCTATTCGGACCATGTCGAACCAAGTAATATTAATCCTAGCAAAGATTGGAATTTCAATAAATGTGATTTCAGCCTTCTCTTTGAACAACTTTCCGAAGTCTCATGGAGTGATGTAATCCAATCAGACGACGTACAGTCCTGCACTGATAATTTTTATGACATAGCTTATAGAATTTTTGACAGTTGTATTCCCAGGAAAAACCGCAAAAAAACCCTCGACAGGCGTTTCCTGGTTTGGTTTACGAATGATATCGTTCAAGATGTCAAACGTACATCAAGGTGGCATCGTCAGTGGAGACTGGATGGTACCGAACAGTCCTGTTAGAAACGGTATCCGAACTGTTAGAAACGGTGGATTTTATCTCAGCTTGTTTAGATCGTAATAGTCAGGTTGATATTCATTACTTTGATTTTAAGAAGGCTTTCGACCGAGTTAATAATGATGAACTGCTGAAAAAGTTGAGTCGAATAGGATTCGCTCCCGGATTACTTAAATTCATTGCTGATCTTCAAAGAGATCGTCAGCAGTTTCTTAGACTGGGCAAGTATGACTCAGAGCCTTATTACACAAGGTCGGGCGTGAGTCAGGGCTCTATTTTTAGACCTCTTCTTTTTGTTTTGATGATCAATGAACTTCCGGATATCGTCGAATTTGCTAGATGCCTTCTTTATGCCGATGATTTAAAGCTCATCTTGGAAATTAACTCCACAGAAGATTGTCGGAAACTTCAGCAAAACGTTAATGCCATTTATGAATGGAGTATCGCTAACAGGATGGAGTTCCATCCATCGAAGTGCTGCGTTATATCTTTCACTCGTAGTTACCGAACTATAGAGTTTCAATATAAGTTGATTTTTGAAGCCCTCTTTCGAAGTAAGCTTGAGGCAAGTTTGCGTATGTGGAACCCACGCGAGAATTTCTACGCCCTTCTTCTAGAAAGAGTGCAAAAAGCATTTTTCCGCTTTCTTTACAAACAAATATATGACCATTATCCTTACATGTATCCCACCGGTTTTCTTCTGGGTTGTTTGGGTTATAACTCCCTGGAAGTTCGGCAGGAAAAAAATCAAATGATGATGATGGCAAAGGTGGCTCCATGGCAAAGTCGATGCACCAAATCTATTTAATGAGCTAGCGCGTTTGAAGGTTCCCGATCTCGGTAACTGTCCCCGTCGCAAGTGTTCCCGGTTGTTTTCTGTCCCGCCTTGCCGAACTAAAGCACGTGCCACTTCTCCTATTCCACATGTTCTGACTGCCTTCAACAATCTCTTGACTATGTCATCCGACTGTGATCTGTTTGCTGATGAATGGAAGGATATTCTGTCTGTGTGCCTGAATTACTGCGAGAAGAAGACGTGTAAGGTAACTGTAGTGGAAGATGAATTTAAATGAGGTATATATTTATGTATGTATGATTTAGTTCTAATTATGAATACGTACACCTAATTTTATCTTTAAATGACATTTATTTGATTTTATGTAATTATTATTGTTATAAGAGTTTTCTCATTGACTTGTAAAATGTTGTATTATGTTGAATGTTTGTAACTTATGTAAGTGGTACCTACTGTGCCGTTTTAGTTATTAAATAAATAACATTCATGTTCTTTTTATCGACTGACTGGCAAATTATCCTGCAGTGTAAGCATCAAATATTTATATTTATTAAAATATGGATACTTTAGCCAAAAATGCGACAGTATTCGTTAGATGCTCCAAAATGCTCAACAATAGGTATCTGACATATTCAGTATCCTTTGCCTGTAGCAAGAGCCTACTAAAAGGGAGTACCACTGAACTCGTGGATGGTTGGAGATAGGGTTGCTATCCAGAGAAACGAACCAGGGGAGTACGAGAACGGTGTATGTGTGTGTGTGTGTGTGTGTGTGTGTGTGTGGCCACGTTTTGTAGAAGGTTAAGAAGGTTATAGCTTAAATTGGCTGGAGACGAACTACTGAAGAAGACCACAGCAAAGTGGTGAGAGCTCCGATGCGTTCACTTGGGCTTCCAATAGCGCGCAAAGGCTGGCCCACGATGGGGTTTCCGTGAGTACAATGCAATATCCTTCAATAGCGGCTGCCCCCTAAAGTAGAGGGGTATTTCGCGAAGATTTCTCCCCTCGTGAAAAAAAGGTCACTGTAGCGGCGAATCTACTTAGTTAAGTATGTAGAGATTCATAAAAATATACCTGTAGTGTCGCTTGTCGCCTTGCTGTTGCCTGTCGCTTTTCTATGCCATTGGTGGTTGCGTCGTTGGTTTGTGGCTGGTGATTGGTAGGTTCGATTAGTGAGCTTTTGGTCTCAAGTATCAAAACGCACCAGTCGCGCTACATAATACGAGCGACTTGGTCAGTTTCTTCCATCCGCAGAATTCGCAACTAATTGCAACATTAAACAATAGAACCTCTTAGCAACACGGGTGCCCATTGTGTTGCCATTATATCTTGCACTTTTGTTGCTGCACAATTTTCTGATTCGGGTATTTTATGGATTCGCACAGCAAACATCTTAGTGCTTAATTAGTAGTAGCATAGACGATGATATTGTTGGAGTTTTGTGACATTTAAAATTCAATGTTTTTTAAACTAAAATAAAATGAATTGATACTTATGTCACCGTAATTAAATCTCATTGTTATGTTTTAATTTTAGATTTATTTATTCTTCTTACGTAGTTTTGTATTCTCTTTGTTTATTCTATTTTAAGATTTTTTTCTGACTTTTGCATTGTTAGAAGTTTTTGTTAATTGGTACAGATAACATGAATACCTAATAGACAGACATGTGTAAGAAGAAGAACTATTAACTTTAAAGGACATGTCCACAAAATGTATGGAGGCTGGTATAATAATAATCAAAAATTCTTACCACAACACTTGTTACATTTCGAGAAAGTTCATATTTTTCTGAGTCTATTACAACAGTTAAAAACAAAAAAGAGCCCTCTGTTTTTTTTTTAATTTATTTTAAATTTATTAGGATAAATAAATATATTTGGCTCAATAGGTAGTTTATCTCTAGCAACCCTCATTAATTAACCTCCAAATTGTTAAATAAAAGCATTTTTACCAATTAGACACTCTTCTGACTGCCTCGGTGGCTCAGTGGTTAGTGACCCTAACTTCTGGATCAAAGAGGCGTGGGTTCGATCCCCACCCAGGGCAAATATTTATGTGATGAACATAAGTGTTTTCTCTGTGTCTGGGTGTTATTTAGTTACTATCTATATAAGTATGTATTTAAAAATAAGTATATGTAGTATATCAGTCTCTGGCAGCCATATCACAAGCTTTGCTTAGTTTGGGGTCAGAGGCCGTGTGTAAGATGTCCCAAAAATATTTATTTATTTATTTATTATTTTAAAGTGTTTTTTGTCACATTGTACCTACAAACTGGTCTCACTGGTAGGTTATAATTTTTAATTTTAGCAAATTAAATGATGAATGTGGAAGAATCAGCTACGAATGCAAGTAAAATAACGATAGAAGCACTTTATCATCGCTAAACTAAAAAAGGAAAAAGCTGTATTGTTATTTTTCGTACAATTTATTTTTCACATTTAAAAAAATGGAGGGCTGAAATAATCTAAATTAAATATGTTTGGGAAGCCCATAAAATAAATAAAGTGGACATCACCTTTAGCAACCTTCGTAATTTGGCTCTCAAGTAAGATTTCAGAATATTAGTACAAATGTTGGCATACAAAGTAATTAAACTTGAAAACAGTAGCTAGCTGGAGTAACTAAACTAAGAACAGAGAAGACTTTTTCTTAGGTATATCTATTTATTTCTGGCTGAAAACTGCTACGCAACTCTATACCTACTCTACATTACTTTCGATTCTTACTCGTATGGTTTTTTAACATGGAAAAACTAGTTCAGATCCTTAAAACATCCTAAGTTCTTAAAAAACTATATCAATAAAAAAGTCATTTTTGTGATAAATATGATGTAAATATGTATTTCAAAAATTCGTCGCGAATGCAGGACTCGAACTTTGTGTCTTCGGATCACTAGCCCGTCCTGCATTTGAAACGAATTTTTAAAATGTTTATTACAAAAATAACTCTTTAAGATAAACCTATATGAAAAAACTACACTATAAAATTAATAAGTCATTTATTGGTAAAATGTCGATTTACACGTCAAATATCATTTCATACACAGATATCTGTAATGCTGTTGTTGAATCGATATTTCACTATGTATTGCCTTTGTTGTAAACTCCCGATAATTAGGGAAATTGCGTGATTGTCATCGTTACCTTATTTCATAGTTGTACAATAGGTGTCATATCAAATATTGTACGATTTAGTTGACATGAAAGTAATAAAACTGTATATTACCAAGGTTTTTTATTATGGGTAACGTCCATTAGTAAATATTTAAATTTATAAGTATCCAAATTTAAGGGTAATTTAACTAGATATTTGATTTATTTATTTATTTACATTGTGATTTCATATATCAATAAAATTGATCAAATGATGCTTTTAGTACATGTGTAAAATACAACAATTCATTCAATCAGTGAAAAGTGTATTTTAATTAATTAAATTCATTCAACGTTAAAACATCACTTGCTTTTGATTCGCAGACAAAGCTCAAAGTGTATTATTTTATAGACAAGCAAATCGAAACGGAACAGAATTATGTGCTTACATAACAAATAATTTGACGAAGGAAAACAAACTCAATGGGATATGAAATAAGTAAGAAAATGTATGGATAATTTTGTAGAGATACGACGTTTTGTTACGGGGGCTGACTATAATAGGGGATGGAAGGGGCGTGTTCGTAGCTCGTCGCAAATATAATCAAGAACTCAAATTTCAATGGAGACTGGAGTCGTTTACAGTTTTTCGTTTTGGCTACGACAATCAAAAATATATTTTATGGTTACGGCCTACGCCGTAGTGGAAATGCTATGGTTCTACAAAAAGCTACGGTGTGTGGCGTAACCTCGTAGCACAATATAAAAATACAAGTAGATAATTATAAAAGCGTAGCACTTACCTACCTACAATCTATTTTGACATATTTTGGTCTCAATAGTAATTTTCATACATTTTAAAAATTTGTATATCGTTAGTTCGTCACGTTAATAATACGTTTTTAAAAACGCTAATTGCCATTGATTTAATTTATTATGTAATATATGCATAATATATTTTTACGCGTGTGTATCAAACTGATGTGTATACATTAGACCTCTTTATTTTGTGAATGACTAGTATATTTGTTGACCTTTTATTATTTATTTATTTTTAGCCGTTATTGTCCCACTGCAGGGCAAAGGCCTCCCTTCCCTCTTTCCATTTTTCTCGGTCGAGAGCTTTGGTGTTCCATCCACTGCAGTGGGAATCAAGCTCGTCTCGCCATGTTAATGTGGACACCCATCATCAAATCGGTAGGCCCAAAAAAGATGCCGAGACCTTTTATAAAAATTTAAATATTTTTAATTGATAATATGCTGCTCAGGATAAAGACAAATGTGAAGAAGGTGATGTGGCCTTTAATTTTTGCAAGTATTTTCAAATATTGAAATAGATTGATAAAATTAAATTTTATAGCGTTTTACAGTGGCTTAAAGTTTGCGATAACTGGCGGCCTTATCATTATCGCTTAAAGCGATCTCCCCCAGGTAGATAAACTACTTTGACGGGGTGTGCAGTAACTAAATTTAATATTTTTAAATTTATGGCGTCTCCACTCCATCGGTGTCCACTAATCAACACGGGCGAGCGTCTGCCGTCCTCTATCACAATGCCGCTATTACATTTGCTCAATAATTGCCGCCCATCCCCGCGCCCGTCGAATGGAGCGGTAATCCGATGAAACTTTGTTGAGTAGGTAGTTTATTTTTATTTGCATTAATGATTACATTAATATGTTTAATATACTAAACTGTTAAATTACTATAAAGGTCAGTAACTGACTTATTATGTGTATTTATAATATTGTTGTTTCATGTAAGTTTATTGTAATGTGTTTATTTTTTGTGTTATTACTTGTGCGCATACCGAGCGACAGTCGCGTGCGTGACGTGACGTCGGTTCCATCGGAAGATCAGCGCCGGCTGTCACGGTCGGCATTATGCTGAGATGGGTCCGGTTTTGTGGCGAAAATTTAGCATATAATTACTGTTTATATTTATTCATGTACTGTATTTTTGATGTTTGTCTTGTATTATGTGTTTTTTTCGCTGTAGCATTTGCCGTTTTTTTTTCTGAATAGTGTTTGGAAGCCGCTTGGATCAGGTCAGTTCCCGCGGTGTTTGGCAGACGCCACATTTGATGGAAATTCCATCGCAGAATATCCGGAATGCTCGCTAGTTTACTTTGCTGCACCACTTTTCAGAAATAGTCTCTACAGGAAAACTTTTCGCCTCCATCTTTCACCAGTTCTGCCCCCCCCTTTATTTTATCATATTATACGAACTAGCTCTACGCGCTTTATTTTCGGGATAAAAAGTATTTGACATTTTCCGACCTTTAAACTATAACCGTGTAAGCCGTGGTGGCTTAGAGGTAGTGACACCCGCTTTACAATCGTGAGGTCGTGGGTTCAAATCCCGGTCCCGTACCAATGAGTTCTTTGGAATTTATGTACGGAATTTCACACCACTGGCTTTTCGGTGAAGAAAAACATTGTGAGGCAACCTGCATTATGTCAGTAGAAGAAATTCGATGGCGTATGTGAATCCACCAACCCGCACCGGGCCAGCGTGGTGGATATGGCCCAATCACCCTTCTTGGGTACGTCCTGCAGTGGACTATTAAAAAAAGGCTGATACGTACAGTACAAACTACAACCTGGCAGACATTAGCATATCATAAAGCTGCCTCTTGTTGCACGCTATAGTTTTAATATGTTTTATAAGCTTTTATTTAACTTGTAATTGATGTATGTATGTAAGTTCGGGTGGAATCTTGCAAGTTAAATTTGACCAACTTTCCGGTTTCCGATTGAGATGAAATTTTGCACGCAAATGTGGGTATATCGCTTGACAATGCAATAATATGGCACCATGAGGCTTATCTGATGATGAAATCGGAAGGTGGCCAAAGGAACTTCTGAACTAAACAAGATAGACCCGTAGTGTTTGAGCTCATTTTACTTATCTAACCTACAAAAAACAAGTCTCTTTGATGCAGCTTGAAAGAGCTAACTAACCAATAACCACCAATATTCACTGAGATTATTATATCTAGCTAAAATTAAATAATTTCTGCAATAAATATACCTTGTCCACCATTAGATATTCGAATCCAATGTCGTTAGACAACCAGATAGGAACGAGGTTATCGGCTGCCGCCAGCATAATTCAAATCATTTTATCTTTTGAGTTACCATCCACAAATACCTTATAATTCCATTTCCAAGAACTTTTCAGCAATAAACATGCCTCGTCCATTCCATCAGAGCTCCGGAACCAATGTCGTTAGACAACCAGATTGGAACAAGGTTACCTGCCGCCGCCGCCACAATTCAAATCTACCTCCATTCATCGGCGCTGATTAAAAGCCTCGTTTCTAAACCTCAGTTAGATAAATTAGGATTAGTGGGTGTCTATTCAGATCAGGGGCCTTATTTTGTAAGCGCTCTGGCGTTCGGCTTCGCTTTTCCTCCCGCTCGCTGTCGCGGCGTGAGTAACTGGCGCGAGCAGGAGAAAAAGAGAAGCCGAACGTCAGAGCGCTTACAAAATAAGGCCGCTGTTTTGCCGTTTATTGGTGTAAATCATCATCATACACAGCAGTGGGACGTCCAGTGCGGGATATAGACCGGTTTGAAGCGGTTTACACACAGCGTAGTCCGCGTTGCTGCTGTCTTAATGAGTGGAAGTTTTATGCTACTACTACTCTAACAGCTTTTTAATAGTCCACTGCAGGACGTAGGCCTACCCATGAAGGGTGATTGAAGCATATTCACCATGCTGGCCCAGTGCAGGGTTGGTGGACGCCATACAATTTTTTCTACGGACATACGCAGGTTGCCTCACGATATTTTCCTTCACCAAAAGCCAGTGGTGTGTAATCCCGTAAGTAAATTGTAAGGAATTCATTGTTACATTCATTACCACTAGGCAATGACACTAGCCTTAGAATCGTGAGGTCGTGGGTTCAAATCCACTACCATGGCTTAACGTTTTTTGCTACGTGATGTTTATTAGTTAATGTTAATCATTGTCGTCAATCGTTGGACGTTCACTGCTGGTTATAAACCGGCCGAATAGGTTTCCAATAAGGCTAGTTGAAAGCGGCTTGTAACCAAAACATCGTGGCCCAAAGTGGGCTCGATTTTTTTGCCAGTTTGCCTTTCAGAGATCGTCTTGTGACTTAATGATTACTATATTAATGACTTAATGAACTTTTTGATTAAAATGTTTTCATTTGTTTATTATTTTTAGTTACGAAAGCCGTAATGGTCCAGTGGTAGTGACACCCGCCTAACAATCGTGAGGTCATGGGTTCAAATCCTGGTCCCGTACCAATGAGTTCTTTGTAATTTATGTACGGATTTTCATACCACTGGCTTTTCGGTGAAAGAAAACATCGTGAGGAAACCTGCATATATGTCCGTATACCTATACAAGACAATTCGATGGCATATGTGAATCCACCAAGCCGCATTGGGCCAGCGTAGTAGATATGGCCCAATCACCCTTCGTGGGTAGGCCTACGTCCTGTAGTGGACTATTAAAATGGCTGGTACAGTACAGTACAGTTACGAAAGAAATAAAGAAAAAAAATTATGACAATGTCTAGTAAAGATATTTTTTAAAATGTTTTTTAATAATTGAATGCTTTTTCGCGTACTTAGCGAAATTGGCGAACAAAGATATAATAATCATAATAATTTATCTCCTCGATTCATAATCGCCAAAAGGTTTGTTTTCTACTTACTTACCAATAAGTAAGTAAGTAGAAAACAAAATCCTAATAAGGATTGGCTTTGGGTGTTAATTACTCAACGCAAATTAAGTGTCCTAATTTAGAAATGAACAAAACGTAAAATATTCTCCTGGTTAAGAAGTAAATCGTTACTAAATTGAATCCACTCGAGACTGATCTTTAATCTCTTTGAATCGGATCAAATTACTTAGTTGAATAGCACTCACTGAGGTTCATAAAATTTACTTACTTTTGGGGCGTCCATTAATAACGAAAGATTTAAATAATGTTGAATGTTGGTTATCAAATTGCTCTACTGTTGACAAGAAACTAAGTTTTTTTTATTCAAAAATGCCCTACGAGCAGTATAGGTACCTACGAGTATTTACGTGCGATTCTTGTGTATAGCATTTACACATTACAAAATTGAAATACTTAATTCATATTTAATAATTTTATAGATAAATACTTACACAGGGTCATAGGTATTAAGCGCAAAACCTTTTAAAGGCGGGTCTAATAAGTAAATCTTGACAAACAACTTATGTAAGACTTTTAAAAATTCGCAAAAAAAATTCGCTTCTCCATACATTTTGCCGCGCGTTGATGAACTTTGTGTATGAAAAAGCTGGTTTTTTTCTTCGTGATTTTCCAAAAGTCCTAGAACAAAAGTTATTGGTCTAGATGCACTGGACCCGAACTTAAAAAGTTTTGCGTTTAATACCTATAATAATATTACTCTCTGTATAGATCTAAATCCAAATGTAAACCGCTTAAGTTATAGGTAGTTACACTAAATTAAAATTAGATCTAAATCCAAATGTAAACCGCTTAAGTTATAGGTAGTTACACTAAATTAAAATTAATTATTTTTCAGTGTTTCTCGGTAAAATTTCTTTTTTAAATATATTAAGTTTGTGATCATTCCATAATTATCTACATCAGTGAAACGTATCCATATTAAACATTAAACAACTCATACCTTTGTAAAGAAGAATATAATACCATTATTCTATTCTTCTTAACGAAACGAATGAATGTGCACTCATTGTGTTGCCAACAAAATATACCAATTACGTTGCGGCGGACAGAATATAATCAAAAATGATCCTTAATGCCGGCTATTCACGGGCGAACAAGCTCGCGGACTTGTTGGTATAGAAAGAAAGATAAACTAAGCATACAATTTAAGTATTAAAATAACAATAAAAAAAAGTTCACTTGAATTATGTATACTTACCTGGTTTGTTAAAACATTATCGAGCACAAAAATTTTGGTCAATATAATCTGCTCGCTCTGAAAAGACATTTCAAAAAATGTACGGAGCTTGGGCTAAAATACTGCTACAGTATAAAATCAAATAAGAAAATATTTTCCGATAAAATAAATAAGTCTGACCGTCGATTTTTGTAGCACATTTTATTTGGCTATTTTTCCGTATGAATTTATTTTGAAATTGTGTACAAAGTTACGGCCTACTATGAGACATTTCCTTTTATAAGAAAGTATCATTTCCAGTTTTATGCATTCTATTTTATGAATCTAATCTGAATTGTAATAAAACTTACCAATTAGTTGAGCTGATATTAGTAATATACGTAACTAGTAACTAAAATTGAATTGCTAGAGTGAAGCTTGAAAATATCACTCGATACCGGTAAATAGACAAAACGCATGATTCCAAAATCCTCAAACAAAAAAATATAAGTTCACTATGCACTAGCGTACAACATGCAAATATCGCGAGCTTCTACGCGAATGGATCAGAGCCTTTAGGACGCAGGACGGCGAGGGAGGGAAAATGAAAAATTTTAATTTCGAATGCAGTTTGTTATGGCGCACAATACCAACGTTCCAAGATAACGCACAAAAGGGTTCAGTATTTTTTGTTTACGTCCATTAATTACTTGTTTCAGTGGCTGCCGGTTGTATTGTTTGTGATAGTTTTTTGTTGTTGAAACGAGGTTTTAATCAAAAAGCAACATGTTGGCTTTTTGTGCTTCGAAATTCCAGCATACGAATTTAATAAATATTGTTCGGTTCCTTCGTTAGGTTTGCTGCTTCTATATCCATCGAGATTAGTAAATGCTAAATGAAGAAATTACTGCTAAATTTTATTCTTAGTAATCAAGTGATAAACTTTAAAAAACCTTGTATCTATTAAACTTTAGGTCTAGAATCTAAATTCAATGCTTCACGCTCAAAGAGTTTGCGAGAAATAAGAAAACGTCAAAAAATCCCCAATGGTCGCACCGGGTTCGTTTGATCCGGCATCCGGCTAATTACGTACGGTTAAATGTATCCGGTTTCCCGGACCCGGCTCCACAGGTCTGCCGGGCCGGAAAAGCGGCCAATCCTTTAATTAAAGCTCTGTGGTCTCACCAAAGGCTCGCTGGTCTGAGTTCATTTGGATTTATTTTAAACACCGCGCTTTGATAAACAAATTTAAAAGGATAGGTTGGTAAGACTATGTTGAATCAAAACACGTGTACAAAATCAGTCTGTTTACTACTTCTACTAGTTCACTGAACATGTGTCTATCCACGATGGGCAATTGGGCCGTATTTATCACACTGGCTTAGTGCAGGTCGATGCATTCATATAGGTATGCTATTAAGTTTCTTCTTTGGATATTTTATGCAATTAATACTTTACAAAGTTTTCTTTCACTGAAAAACTTGGGGTGTAGAATTCACTTTTTAAATTTAGGGACTCATTTGACCGGGATTGGGGTTTAAACCAACGACCTTACGATTGTAAGATGAGCATACCTCCAATATAATTATCTTCAGCCATAGAACGTCTATTGTTGGACATATGCCTCTCCTGTAGATCTCCAATAAGATCATTTGGACGCGGCTTATTTAGGTATACCGCACGATCTGCAGTGTGCAGAAATCCTACGCTGTGCCAAAATAAAAGTAATAATGAAATGTAAGGCTTTGTAGTGGTATGTCACATAAGTATAGATACATGTAATGCATAGGCACATAGGTAAAAATGCCAGTCATTGTCATCATTGTCACCTCCAACAAAAGCTCATTTCCTCGCATTCCCGAGATTATCCTCGCTCCCTCCCTCCCCGCTCGTGGTGACACCGTTAATTAAAAGGTGCGTGTCGTGGCGGAGTAATCAGGGTTGCACCTGCTTGGCGACGGAGAGTTAGGGACTCTGGAAGAGATAGATGTCTTACAATGTAAAGCTCGTAAAGTATTATCGTCTCTATCAATTGATAGAGACAGGATCCGATTTATAGAAAATAAGTTTATCATTATAGCAACTGTAAAAGGCCCATTGCTCTCCCTCTCCCATCTACCAGCATAGTCGATCCATAATAGATCTGGTGGCAAACGCAAGAAAAGTAAGCCTCCATGGGTTGTCACATTTAGATATATGGTGCGACTATTTCTGAAGTCTTAGGTTTACCTACTTAATTTTACGGACGCCTTTTTTTTCCTATTTTTTTACGAAGTTTCTTTAATATTTTCCATTTCACGTAGCACTTCAGTGCTGGGGTATATCTATTTTAAAAGAGACGGTAAACTTCAAGAAGGGAAATCGTGAAATGGAACGTTAATTATAGAACTACCTAAAACAAATATGGCGGTAAAAAAGGCTATCGAACTGTAAAATTTAAAACCTGTCAAAGTTCCGTGTATACGTTATCGGCTATTCGGAGTTCAAAAATAGAGCTACTGAACCACGGTAATGGTACCTAAGAGTATTTATTAGATACCATTACCGTACCTATACCATCATCGGTGCCGCTTCCAGTTTCCTCTAAATCACCAGGTAAGTCAGTCTATCTTCAGCAGCTACGTGTGTAGTGCATTAGTTGATGACGTCACGGGCTGCCACCACCGCCCATTTGTTGTCACACCTAATTCCTCTAAAAGATTGGAGTACCACTTGGAAGGTGGAGAGGCGAAAAATGCGCCATCGGTGTCTTTTGTTTCATTTTACAATTGTGGATAACTAGAAAAAAATTGGAGAGTGTACCTTAAATGGGATGAATCTAGGGTCTTACCAGGGCCGGATTCAGAGGTGTAGAGACCCCGGAACAACAAAAGAGCGGAGGCCCTTTCATAGTCTACCGAACATGCAAGTCTCTCTTTTGGGTGCCAGCGCGGAGACGACTTCGCCAAATCATGCGGCTATTCATCGGATACATACTCACATATTTTATCTAGGTATGTACTTTCTTTACAGTGAACAAATATAAAATTATGTTTTTCGAAATCTATTGGGGGTCCTCTCTATATGACTGTATAAGAGGCTCTGGTTGCCCTGGAGGAGTGTTGCGCAAAACAAAAGATTAATCCTTTTTGATGGTGATGGTATAGCATTTATTTTCTTATAAATACTAAATTATTTACATAATCATATACTTACCTAACGATCTGATTAAGACCGCTGGACCACGCTAGATGTAGGTACTTTAGCCGCTTCCAACCGGTTTTATTGGAAACCATTAATTATGAGAAGCTTATGTCTAGGCAGTGTTTATATTTAAATTGTGGTTGAAAATAAAGAGCTTTATACCACACCCACTTGGAAAGTGTCTTATTACTCGTTCATAAACAGGTTACAAAATTCGTATTTTCTCCCTTAAAAATGTGCGGCGGGAAAAGTTACATGGAATTTTATTACTGCCCTCCGAAGCAGGGCAGAAATGTTGTATGAAAATCCATTACTGCCCGGCTAGCTTTCTTTTGTTTTTTAGCAGCGAACAAAAAAATACAAACGTCAAACCTCAAAAAGGTTTTATATCAAATAATTAGACAAAAGAGGCGGTTTTTTTTTTGTTTTCTATTTTTAATGAAATGAGGATGGCAACCTTATTCTGCAATGGGAAAAAAGCGCGGCAATTTATTTCGTTGCGTTAAATTTTCATTTCAACTAAATTGATAATTTAACAGTACCTAGCTTTTAATTTTCTAAATAATTTTCCAAAATGTCATCTGACAGTGAAAGTGACGATTTTGTAATGATGACGCCACCAGAAATAAAAAATACAGCCCAAAAAGTAATAAATAAACTTTCTAAACTTTAATTAAAGACATATTGTATTTTATTTTCCTCGTAGGTGTAGTATAAAGCACTATGTATCACTCGGGAGAAAGTTCTATTTCTGTTCTCGAGTTTCCTTTAAGACATCCGCTGCGCGTCGGGCTTAAATTTACTCTCGAACAGAAATAGATCGTTTTCTCCCCTCGGTGTACAATGTACTACTGTCTGTCTTATGTCCACTTGTCCAGCCGTCTAACTGCTCACAATGATAATGAATGTACTCGTAAAAACCAACTCAATATTATCAAACTAAACCATAGCTTAAAGTCAGTTTTCATTATTTTGTAAAAATATAGAATTATTGTATTTCAGAAACAACAAATGGTATAAAAATAATTTGACTCCGTAGCAGACAATAGCAACATGATAAATAAAAGCTTCTAAAACACAATACAGATTTTCATTTGAAAGGAACAATCTCATTGTGTAAGACCAAGTTACAGACATCGAATACGAAATGAATGAGATATATTAAGTGAGAGCGAGTGGGCGTCTTTTGTAAGCTTGTTTGAGATAATATTTTAACTGTTCCGGTTCGTATTCGGTCCCCTCCCCCCTCCTGTTCTACCCCCCACTTCTCCCTCGCGTTCTATGAAATTATATGGAGCAAACAATCAGCGTGCGGGCCTGCCAGTGGATCTCAAATGCGGACTCGGTAAGAAAAATCAACGAGACCTTAAAAGTTGAAAAAAATTGGAAATCTATGATCGTCATAGTTAAGATTAGAAATAAAAATAAGTAGTAAATATTTGGAATAAATTTTAGTTTTTTTTATCTCTCGAGGTGGTTTACATAGTTTTTACTTAGTTCTGAGAGTGGTAA
Source organism: Hypomecis punctinalis (assembly GCA_949316475.1). Lineage (NCBI taxonomy): Eukaryota > Metazoa > Arthropoda > Insecta > Lepidoptera > Geometridae > Hypomecis > Hypomecis punctinalis. The sequence goes on from OX438810.1 coordinate 16,008,131, forward strand.
GAAAATCTGGTAGTAAAGACTACAGATTTCGGTACCAATGTATGAAGTCTCCTTAAATTGATCTCATGCTTAGCCCATTATAAATTTAATTCAATATGTTTTTACCTTTTGATTGTCGTAAAAATCGACTAACTTCATACCTATTTACTTATTAACAAATTGCAAAGTTTTAAATACTTGTATTAATATGTAATATCTCTTTATAAATATCTAGATTACCGCGTAGTTTTTGTTGTCAATTAAGAACAACTAGAGTACTATGGCCCAAATATATGAAGGCGCCATTGTAAATTGAATAGCGACGTGTTCTGTCTATCGAATTCCTAAAGTGAAAAAGAAACAGAAATATTACGATGGCGCCTTCATAATTGGGCCTAATGTAATTATAAAATTTCTAAGCGTATTAAAATTAAATTAAAACTTTTTTAAGAACCTAAGTTTGAGCACCTCCTGCGTCGAATGCGCACTCTGTAAAAATTACAAAATGAAAATCGCGGCCCGACAGCGCTGAATACATTAATATCGAATATTGAATACATTATACAAAATATCGAATTGAACGAATACAGCTAAACGCGCCAAATGGAAACCATTCAAAACCCGGGAGATTTCATTTCAAATGAAATGCTGAATTCTGAGATTAATGCTTTTATGTTATCGATACATTCTCTATTTATGACTAAGTACATACCTACCTTACAAAATATGAAGGAGAATCGAAAAAAATATTGCGACCGGTTTGAATTCGATTGCACGCAGGCAACTTTAGTACTGGAAAAAAATTACAGCTTGACAGTCAATGGCACCTTTAAAGCGGGAAATGGACCATTGGAGGTCTACGTAAGTTAGGATATCTTATGTAATATATAAGAACCGTAAGAACGTAGGTAGATAAATAATTATGTAGTTTTCCTCACAGCATTTCTCCAATAGATAGATGGCATGGAGCGAGCAACCAATTAATCCATGAAATCTAAAAATTCACTCGCGTATCAACTTTCCTGAAACCAACAATGGATTAACTGGATTAAATCTCGCAGACGATAAGATACTTTACTAAGAAATAAAGACTGACTGCATGATTTAACACCTAGGTACATCTCAGTATTTACCTATATATTAAATAGTAGAAAATAAACGTAAGTGAGACCTATTTATTTTACAGTGGCATCGCATCCGCCATGATCCAAATAAGCCCAATCGCGAATTGGGTAGGTAAAATTTCCATACCTACAAACGTAAATAAGTACATCAGTGTGAGTGAGTTTTCTTCAAGACAATTTCCATCACCAAAACGGCATTGGTATGAAAAACTGCACTTGACAGACTTCATAGTTACGGGACCGAAGTTTCAACAGCTTAAACCAACCATCTTACTATAAAGCGAGCAATACTCAAAAATAACCCCTACAAAATACAATCATAATCATAAAATGCTCGCGTATAAAAGTTTTAATCAACTTTGCTGGAGCCAACAATGGATCGATGGATTCAATCAGAGCGATTTCATGACCGTAATGAGAATTGGCTGATTGGATGCGGACTACTATTGTGAACATCTGCGTCCTATCTTCCAATGTGTGATTGAAATATTGCAGATTAATTGCTTTACCACATACGAAGTGCAACAAAACTTAAAACTATTTCAGCGGTTTTATTTTAAACCGCAATCAGTAGTCACAGCCATCTTTTTTGTGATAACAAACGACGATATCTACCTTAGAACAAATTATTTATCAGACAAAGGAAGCCCACTACTGGATATAGGACTCTCCTATAGATTCCTAATAAAATGGTTGAAAGCAACATGTATCCAGAGTTTGGCCTTAATTACGATTACTTAAATGTTGATTAAATTAGTTGATAAAAGTCTTACGCTGAGCTATATAGCCGGTACGTGATTTCCATTCGAGAACTTCAAGGCAACTCCGGCTATTCGTTCTTTGAACTTTTTGTTTCAATTTGCTGTTTCGCCGCTATATTGGTAACTTTTAGTTTGTTTCAAGGGATATTAATAAATCACACAATTGAGCCCAAACCACATCGCAATAAGAGATTTAAGCATTACAGTCAAACCTGGATAAGAGAGAGTTTAAGGGACCGCCATCTCATTCTCGCTTATAGAGGTTTTTCACTTATCCAGTTTCAGAAGTGGCTTCTTTCTCTTATAGAGGTTAAAAAACACGTTTAATTTGTATGTAAGTTGTACCTATATCTACATGCGTGAAGAATGATAAATATGTTTATAAATAGTAAATAGGTACCATAATTGTTCGGATTGTGTTGATTAGAATTGAACATAGATGATAGTTTGTTTTATTCATTCTAAAAGACACTTTTCAATATCGGGAAAATCAAAAAGTCGACACTTTTTAAAATTTCCATGTCCATTAGAGCACTGAAACCGTATAGGGTCTTGTGATTTTATTATTTTGTAAAAGTTGGATTCTGATAAATGAAATTCATTGCGTAGGTATTTTATTTCGATATTTTCCACTTTTGAACGCATTCAATACTTATCTTAACCTTATCACTTAACGATTTTCTTATTTATTACAAATATTTATTTATTAACACCGAACCTTTCGCCTCAATTGATATTTATCAACTGTAGTAAGTTTGACCTATAAGATAGTGTAAACGCACGTGAGACTATTCCAAAAGAATGTGATACAAAAATAATATTAGGTAGATGAAAGAAAAACACAGAATAATTATGAATAGAACACTATTTCAACAAACAGGATAGTATAGACGCACGTGTGGCCATTCCGAAAAAATGCGATACAAAAAATGTTACTTATTTCCAAAAATACAAAAAAAAAATGTTTGAATATAACACGAACCGAAAGCAACGGTAGTTAGTTCCACGAAATTTAAGAATAGGTCATAAAGTGCAGATGTTTCTTTACTCTCAACTGTCGCTTATAGAAGTTCACACAAGTAGTACTCTCAGCTAAGATATAATAATACTACGTACTCTCAGTTATAGAAGGCCATGAGGGAAAAACGACTCTCTCTTATAGAGGTTTTGGTCTCTCACTTATAGAGGTTTCACACTTATCCAGTTCTCAGTTAGCCAGGTTTGACTGTATTGGCATTACTGTAAGACACTAAGAGATTTAATATCTTGTAAAGTGGTGACTCGATACGTGACAAAATTGACAACGTATTAATACTAATTAAATTATTTGTAAATTTTTTGAGGCTAGAAATACGAGTAAGTAACATAATTACAAAGTATCTAACATTTATTTAAATTATTTAAAAATCTTCCCCCTATTTCGTCTTTGATTTTTTAGTAACGAGCGCAATCCTTGTTTTGGACTTGTACAGCTCAAAATTATTTTCCTTTGAATGTTACCTAATAGCTTTACACTTCACTCAAATTACATGCACTTGTCGTAGAAAAAACATAGTTCTAATAAACTAGCCTATTATCCATTGTCAATTATTTCAAGCATCACAGCGCACCCCAAAACTGACTGCAAACTGAAATGTGATTAAAATAACACACCGGCCGAATAATAGTCGCTAAACGATCCGATGGTTCCGTACAGAAGTGCAATCCCATTAGCGGGTGAACCCTAAATTTTAATCTGAGCTGCAACGCCGCGATCCCTGATTGCTGCGCGCATATGCATAGTCTTTGGGGATCGCTTCATGTGTACAGTGCATGGACACTTTTTTTGGCACCTGAGGTTAGTAGATTTTTTTTGGTAGAATACTTTTAGATGAATTGGTATGTTTTTTAAGCATACCATTTCATCTAAAAGTATCCTTATAAAAAATACCGCTTTGTAGCGGTTGTGTGACGTGACGAATTCTATGCGTTCGGTGTTATGCATGTACAATACATGATACGTCTACATCCTACTCCATCGAGGAATTTGAACTAAGCAAGACATTGCGCGGTACAACATGACAGCGCTGTGGTCTTGGGAAAATGTCGTGAAAATTGTGCAGCATAGGATTTTGAATATTTACATGTACAGTTCAATGGTTCTCTTAAACTGTTTTAGCATTTTGTACGCAGTAGCCGTTGCTATCCGACCGGAATTATCCGTACAGAAGTTAAATCTGTAAGTGCTGATTACACTTCTGTACAATTTTAGGATTTATTTGTAGAGCTCATCTTCATAAGCTTTTTATAGGGTTGATCATGAAATCGTGTAAAACCCACTCATTAATATTAACTTTATTGCTCCTTTAATGATGACAATATACGTATAATGATTCGTTTTGTTTTAACGCTGGTCGATAGGCCGTGAAGTCATGTAGGTATTTATTTTTTTAAACAGTCAAACGACAAAATACCACTAATGTTGGTACTTAAAAACTACTATACAAATAGCACAGACCACAAAATTAATATTGTAGATACTTCAAATACTCAAGGCCACTGCAGTTTAAAATTTTAATCAATTATTAACTTATTGGTCAAATCAGTAACAAAGAATTACATGTCATCAATTTTTAATTATCATTATTATAATTGATAAATTTTGAATAGTTGGGTAGGTTTATATTTCAGATTTATGTAGTTACAGTTACGAGCAAATGGTAGTTTTTTTCATGCCAGTCAACATATTTGTCGTGCACTGCACGCGAGCCCGAGGGACGAATTGTTTTGATATTAACAGCATGCAAGCGGCACAAAGCCCCCCTCGCCTGTTAAACTCGTTGTTCATGGCCATTTAATCATCTCTGACTATTTGTCGACATTATAAGATGCTACAACTATGATCTATTCAATGGCTATCTATCTGCATTGGCAAAGAAGATATAATAATACTACGTAGCATTGGGGAAACTCCAATACTGTACTGGGTTTTTAACATTCCACCAGTAACCGTAGCAAAATTGGCTCAAGTTTGACCATATTCATGTTTGTAAATAAAATGCATAGGTAACTATTTTTTTTTTACTTTCATTGTATAGCTGTCAAATAAATCTGAACAATGGGAAGAAATATTCTCGTTGGCTAGACTAGTCTGACCATCAGTTTTACCAGTGGGAAACACCCGGCTTATCCACCAAGGACAATAATAGACGTATCCATCACGCTGGCCCAGTGCGGGTTGGTGGATTAACATTAACCATTTCTTTCTTCATTTCTTCTACAGACGTATGCAGATTGCCTTACGACGTTCTTCCTTAACTCAAGAGCCAGTGATGTGCAGGTAAATCACGAAGCATATGTATTCAAGTAGCTACCCTGGTCTGTTAAACGCATTTTTCATGGACACTTAATGAAATCTACTAGAGACTACATTTGTCCACAACATTGACCTGTAATGCTAACCCCTAGAATGCGTGGGTCAAGATATTTACGCTCTCGGTAGAGTTAGCGTAAACTACAATTGTGAGTACTTACAGAAAATTCAAGTTTTGGCCAATTCAACCTTATGAGCCCCGAAGTTGAAATGTTCTACGATAGAACTACCGGTACAATTCGGTACCGTTAGTTCTACCGGGAAAATTTATTACCGTTAGGTCGACTAGTACAACTAATAGCAGAACTTACGGGAACGACTCTTTTCTATGGGATTTGTGCAGCGCCACCTGATGTGATCGAGATGGCGCATGGTGTTTGATTACCATTAACTAAAAAATCACATTGGCCGCCAGGCGATTGCGCGAGAATGACGTGTTGTCAGATGTTGAAAAGATGGATGACGATCTTTTATTTCTAATCGAAAATTCATACCTAAAGTGGGAGATGGGGATAAAAATTAGCGATAATTTTTCAACCAGTTTGAACACAAGTTCAAACTGGTTGAACTCACCTGGTGCCGCGAGTGAATCGCGCTCTCCGCCGCTAGTTCGATGTGAACACACACAAACGTCTCACTCGTTTGATAATGCCGCGAGCGCGCCGCGCGCATTAGTCGTTAGGTTGCCCGCTACTTAGACCGCATGTGCGTTTTGAACGTGAACACTTGGATAATACATCATGTGTAGGGCATGCAATATCGTAAGGTTATCAATTCCGGAACCGAGTTTCGATACTGGAGACCCAATACCGGAATTCCGGAACTGGTTCCGGAATTGGCAGTATTGGCACGATTTTGAAGAAATAAATTTTTTATTGTGTAAGGAAATAAGGTTATATTTTCGAACAAGCATTTTTGCTACATTGCGCACTTGGCATAAGGCGAAGAATCAGGAGCTACCCCTGCAGAAGCACAGTCAGCTGAGAATCAGCGCGACGAGGAGACAAAGCAAAGTGAGTCATGCAAATAGTGCAGTACACCTGCTAATAATAGCCGTCTTTGTTTGATACGACTTCGCAAATTCGCCGCAAGTTTATTGCTCAAAACCGTGTTCTGTTCGTCAGTTTATTGAGCATGAACTTTAATGCTACATCAGCTGTGTAAAGCGTCATATTACGTTGGCACAAGGACAAAACAGTCAGTTTTACCACATTCAAGCTGTGATGGAATTCGGTCAAAGTTTGAATTTCATCCTCCGAAAAGGAAATCTCTGATTTCCAATCTATCAGGGCTTTCAGAACCGAGTCTTTAATCTTTAAAAACACCCCAATCATGTCGGACATGCTTGACCATCGTGTGCGGCAATCTAGTTGTAGCTGGACATCTTTGTGGTGTTCCTTTAAGACATAGTCCCGCAGTGTATCAGCTTTAAGGGGAGATTTTCTTATTGATTTTACAAGACACCGAACTTTTCCTATGACCTCCTTGTATAACGTCGGATCAGCACGAGCAGTGGGCGTCTCGATTTCAAAACGACTTTCATTTGTTTCTAAATCATCGTCCTCATCACTTTCAGATTCGTCATCAGATGCTTGGATAGGAACAGGAACTTCTTCAGATTCGGGTGGTGTAGTTTTGTACAGAGTATCAATAACGGCTAACTGAATGCCATGAGCGAGGCAGAGCTGGTGATGGCCTTTGCAATAAGTCCCCATTTTGACCATCACACTCGCACTGTCGGTCGTTTGGCTTATGACGTTGTCTTCCAAAGAAACTTTGAATTTTGCAAGATGGTCTCGCAGCATGTTGAATGCTTTCAGAGCCAACATTGATTCTGTGATCTTAACAAGTCCGAGATTTTTAAAATTGAAACCACCGAAACCTATGCTGTGCAAATTTATGTTCATGTAACGCTTATTTCGATGTTCATGTAACGCTTATTTCGATGTTCATGTAACGCTTATTTCAATGATGTCCATTCGTCCAGTGACAGAGTGTATCTGTGTCCGGCTAGAATAACGATATTACGATATCAGGTCTCTCAATTCCGGAATTGAAATATCGGAAAAATCTGTCCGAAATTCCGGAGTTACGAAATTCCGGAATTCCGGAATGCATGCCCTAATCATGTGTTTGGTATTTCGTGACCGCGCCTGCCACCGCGCCCGCGAGTCAACGTGAACAAGCACTTTGACAAAAAATGATTATTAAACCACAGCCACTAAATACATATAAAAATAATACAACAACAGAGCCCTCGTTTCTACCAAACTAATTTGAAGCCGCAATCTGCTTTGACTGCTGTCACAGCAAATTCATTACGAGACTCGAGTTCTGGTAGAAAGTGGCTCCCGACTCCCATCTCCCGACTCCCGACTACCGGCTACCATGAATTTAATATGTGTTATGTACCACTGGATCGACATCCTGGCTTCTTTTGTAACCTGTTACAAAACACAGTTACATAGACGGCTAAAAGACATACAGATCGCGCCAAATATCTAAAACCAAGATGGACTAGTTATATTATATCGTACTTAGGTACATTGCGAACATAAAGGTAGGTAAAGCGCGTAAAGGTGTCTGCAACTGCACAGTCATATATTAAATCCTTAATCTATGGTACAGTGTAACACCTACTCGTTACAGGCTTCCCTCTATTTAGACCAGAATTTCTTAACCTTTTTCAGTCCGCGGACCCTAGATAATTAAGCACAATTTCTAGGACCCCCTTAATACCAGTCGTTTTCAGAACAGTAGACCTCACATTTGTTTAATTGAATCTTCATAAGCATGTTCTCGACTAGCTCTTGACTGATTTCATTCATACTCACAAATCTTATGTGGATCGCGGGTGGTACAGGGGACAGGGGCGCAGGGGATTGAATACGAGACTTGCTGGCATTTATTTACATATAGTGTTTGTAGCGTAGTTTGACCAGGTGTTTGTCAGTGATCACCAAAATCAAGCAACATTCCGCACGGTCAGTATTTGGATGGATGACCTCGGGTGACATTTTCCAACTGACTGCTACCGTGGCTCGGATGACACGTTAAATTGTAAGTCTTGGTTGTTTTAACCGTATAACCATGCCATGTCATGGCCTTCAGGCGCTAGGCGACCTAACAACTCTGACACCAGGGCTAGATTTATTTACAAATTGAAATGTTTATAAATGGCGGACCCCTACTACACATACTCGCGGAGCCCCAGGGGTCCGAGGACCACAGGTTAAGAAACACAGATTTAGACTTTGAGATTTATGAAAAGACCCTTCATATAAGTTTTGCTTACTATGTGGTGTGATCTTTATAAGATCATAATGAACAAAAATGTGCAATTAAATGCCGCTTTTCTCAAAATATACAGCACTCGTACCCTGTAATTATGTTTTTTCTTTTGCCAAAACAAAGACCAATAACCAAGTTAAAGGAGATATATGTTAGTAGGTGTGCATCACGATTCGATCTTTTCAGATTTTTGAAATCAATTTTTAAAAAATCTTTTTCCATTTGGATGTTACCCCAGTTCTTGCATATTACCTCCATGGTAGTTCCCGGCTTCCAGCTACAAACTGATTTACGCGGCGCTGTTATTACGTTCAGGTGCGGAACGACGTAGTTTTGTTTCATCACTGGTACAGGGACGAATTGGGGACCAGGGATTTCTAGAGAAAAGAAAATTAGAAGAAAATCCTGGGAATTTAAGAAAATTCAATGATGGAATAACTATTAATACTTTTAACTATTTTTAATTATGGAATAACTGTTGGTATACAGTAAGCAATAAAGCCGGGAACATACTATCGGACGCGGCTGACGGATGCGACTGACAGCCGCGATTTAGTAATGTGCACAGTCTTAAAACATCCGGTGTGCCAGATCGCTCTCGGACGTCCGAACGCTCTCGGACGTCCGAAGGTGACGTCCGCGACTTATGTCCGATAATGTGCACGGCTCAGTGTACTTTCATAGTCTAGATACCTATCAGTCGCGGCTGTCAGTCGCGTCCGTAAGTCGCGTCCGATAGTATGTTTCCAGCTTAAAGAATTTAAACCCTCAGTTTCCCATTGCACCGCTTTATAATTATCTATTGTCTGTCGTGCCTTTGAACAATGTGAGTGGAAAGAGCATTACTGAAAAACTACCCATTTCTGTAGTGACCAATTCTTAGGGCTCTTTTCAGAACCTGTGCGAAGAACCTCTTTTTTTTTCTAGCTAGTCAAATACCAAACTGTCAGGTTGAGGTATTACTATATTTCCAGAGAAAAGGGTAATTATGACAAGATTTAATGTCTTGATAACTCAAGAGTGACGATCGTACTTGTGACGATCGTGACGATTTTATGACTATAATATGGACTATCTACTTTGATTCCTCGGTGGCTCAGTGGTTAGTGACCCTGACTATTGACAAAGAGCCGTGTGTTCGATTTCCAACCCAGGGCAATCATTTATGTGATAAACATAGGTGTTTGATTTGATTGTTATAAGTAATTGTGTATGTATTTAAAAAATATGTAGTATATCAGTCTCTGGCCATATGACAAACTTTGCTTAGTTTGGGTTCAAAGCCCGTGTGTAAGATATCCACTAATATTTATTTGTTTACTATTTAGTTTTACGTTTTGGTAGGCATCGTCGTGGCATCATTCTCGTCTTTCAAATTTTGTTTAAATTGTGCTATTACAAGAAGTCCGCCCCTGCTTCCAGCCCGTCCCACCCCTCCAGCAGCACTACAGTACAGTTTCGTCGCGCCTGAAAATTAATTCCTCTACATAATCAGAAGTTCCGTGAGCGCCGCCGCGTAGCTTCACTTCAATATTCAACGGCGGGACTTTTTGCCACTTTTTAATTTACTCTTTTATTGTGATATCCATTGGCATTTTATAAATACGAAATTCAGCGACGTTCAGCACGGTCAGTCTTCGGATGGGTGACCGCGGGTGGTATTTACAACTGAGCGCTATAGGTCGGATAACACGTTAATTTGTAGGCCCCGGTTGATTTTGTCTGTAGCTATGATGGAGGCCTTCAGGCGGTTTAAAAATTCTGAGATTAGGGCTAGCCCGGTTTATACGAATTTAAAAATTCATACAGGTAAGTCTTTTGTTCTGGAAGGACTTGAAGAACTTCATTTATCTGTAATTTTATACAATAAATGCATCTTTCTTTATTCATTTTTGAAGATATGCAGTCTTAGTATGGATAATTATAAAGCCACCATCAATGACATTATGCTATGTAAAAATTAATTCGAGTTTTTCTTTTACAATCTGTAGAGGACTCAAGATATAATCTGTAGAGAAGCAATACCAGAAAATTGACGAAAACAGTAGAACGTAGCGCCTATAGAAAAACGAATAGAAAAATCTCTACATTCGCTCGCGTTTGGCTTGAGATCGCTTGTATGTGGCAAGTAATACTAATTAAAAATAAATAATAATATCATTATTACCACTTCTCACAGGTGTCGGTGTTGGTTTTATGGTGAGATCTATATGTACGATATACCTACCTAGCTACCTACGTCCTATAAACCGATATCCCTAAGCTCAAAGGTTTTAAAGTTTAAAAAAATAATATGTCAAGAATAGAACTTCCCAAACAGACCCTATACTCACTTAGTCATCCAAGCCCGCGTTTCAGAGACAAAAAGGCCCAACGTCATAATTAAAAAAATCTCGCTCGCAAAGAAAGGGGGAAGTGGCGTGAAAGCAAGACGGATGCCACAGAGGCTGGCAAAGACAATGTCAGCTTTGGACGCGCTGTTTAATCATAAATATATCAACGGCTTAAAGAGTAACATGAATCCTTAAAATAAACAAGAGTAAGTTGGAGGAGATGCCCAGCAGTAGACGTCCTATGGCTGAAATGACGAAGTTAGTGTGTAAGCTGAAAAGATTCGGCGTTAAGCTTGTGTGGTGTCCCATAGTTAAACACGGTTTTCTCATTATGTAAAGATTATCTTATTTCGTATAGGCCTGATTAGAGCTGCGGAAAGACCTCTGACATAGCTGAATAGGACTCATAACGTACTATCCGAGCAGAAACTCCCAGAAGTCATGGAAATTTCGTCACCGCAAGTGATCGGATGGGCGATGAAAGAGTTGGGCTATGGTTTGCCACTGGGCTAGCAGACGCTGCGCATCAAGCATGGAAGAAACTAAAAGACATCTCTATTTGAATTAAATACATTGAGTCCAAAATTGACATCAACACCACGCTTCCCTTCGATTTAAAAGATAGAGAGAAGCTGATCGAGCCTCAGATCGAGCGCAGTAGGTACAATGTACTCTGATTTGAAATATTTTATGTAGTTTTATTTTTTAAGCGCTTCTTTTCTTCATATAGATTATTTTTAGTGTTTCAATAAAATTACTTTCAGGGTAGTGAGTTTTCTGATGAATTCTTTTTCTACCGCGTTAGTGTCAGCTAGTCATGTCAATGGTATATTATAGAAGATTTTCAGATTGTTGGACTAGTTTATGGTTTGATTCAATTTCGAGGTAAGGAGGACCATTTATTCCGTTGGAGTGGACTTTAAATGTCTATTAAGGAGATTTTTACGAATTAGCCCCATTTCGCAAACATTTCTTATCCAACTTTATCCCTCCGCTCAAAGCAGAAGCTAGTGTAGTTATACTAAATAATTTGTGTACATGCGCACCTTAGGGCCCGCTCCTTCTCAAAATGGATGGAAACACCTCTGATTTTACTGATCTCATCCAACTTTATTCTACCGCTCGATGCAAAAGCTATTACTAATCCGGCCACAGGCAACAGCCAGCTAGTACACGGCCCTGCTCCTTCGCCAAAGTACACCAGGGAGTTAAAACAAAACGAATGAAAACACATCTCCACGGGTAGCATTGCAAAGGGATAAACCATTTTATCCACTTTTAATGTCATTTGTGATTGTCAATCCATACTTTATTTCCTCTTCGAGAGGATATAATGGTAGAAAGACAATTTGTCCCTATGTCACGCTACCCTGGCTGATCTTACTGATCCCATTCAACTTCATCGTACCGCTCAACGGAAAAACTAGTGTAGGTATTCTAAATAATTTGTGTCCCTGCACACTCCACGGCCCGGCTAAGACTTGTAAGGAGCACTATTGGTGCAACATTTGCAATATTATCCATCTTTATCCTACCGCTCAATGCAGAAGCTAGTGTAGTTATCCTCAATAATTCGTGTCCGTGCACACCCCACGGCCCGGCTCCTTCGCGAGCGGGTAGAAAGGGGCGTTAAAACAAAACGGATGAGCTCGGACAAAGGAAGGAAGCGACGCGTCCCCGTATTAAAGCCTTTTGATATCGCATTCGTGGTAGGTGAGGAGATGTTGGTCGGTATAGTTACTGATTCGGTTTTAAATCAACTAAAAGCAGGTGAAGTTTTTTCTTGACATTATATGAGTAATTTATTTACATTTATTTATGTCTTCTGTGTTAAGTATCAGGATTGTATTCTTTCTCAGCTCATAGCCCAGATTTTACATTTGGTTCTGGTACCTACGAATACATTTTAAAAAGTAGTCTAGTTTTTTTATACAATTATATTTAGTATAGAATTCGCTTCGAAAACAAATGTGCCAATGCAAAAATGGCCATCATGTTTAGTAAATGTTATATACGAAATTCTATAGTTTCATAAGGTATTACTACTTAATATTTTCGTTTTCGTGGGAAAATTAGCGATAAAAGATTATTGTGCAAATTCACTAAACTCTATAACAGCCCCTTGATCTAGTTATAGCGTCATGCATATAGCTTTCTGGAGTCATCAAGAATCAAAATTATATGAACTAAAACTGCCTATCCCAAATTGATCAGTGATAAAAAATCACAATATCTCTCAGACTACATGCAATGAGAAAACATAACGTATTTTGATTAATGCGAGTCGTGTTTAGAAGGTAGGCATTGTCTAACATCTTTTGTCTTCAAAGAACGCCGAGAGCGGGGTGTTGTGATGACATTGAGTGCGCTCATTCTAAGAACTGTTAATAACGCTATGACATCTTTGTTTTAGAAAACGTGATGTTTGAGAAATTAAAAACAATGTTTATATCTACGACACTGTTTTTCATTCCTGTATTTCGGATTATGACCCCGAAAGAGTCAGAAACGCTGATAATAGAATAAAACTTTTCTGGGGGATTTTCATCCCCCGATCTTGGAAATAGTATTTTTGCTCTTTGATATCGCATTTGAGCGCATAAGTCGTTTTTATCCGCTAGAAGATAAAGTAAAACTGTTAATAATAAGTAAATGAGCTTTCTTCCTCTACAATCACACGAGAAGTATTTGAAACAGTACCATTTGTAGATGACTTTAGGCTTTAGTCATTCCTCGCTGAGGTGGAATGAAAAGTTACGTGTTGCACTCGATGCACTCGAGTACTCACACAATATTTTTCACCTTGTGCTCTTTTGATTCCCTCGCTAACGAGTGCTCAATTTCGAGCAAGAATCCTGAGTCTAATTTTTAATTTAGAATCCTTCGCTTGCTCAGTCATCGAAATTGAATACTCGGTTAAAAAGCAACTTTGCACTCTTGAATAACAAATAACTATTAACTTAACATACTTGGGTATATTAAAATGTAAAGTCATCTCGGAGCCACAAGTACCTATACCTAAAATGAAATTTTCCATTGTTTTCCAAAATAAAATAATTTACTAAAATACTCAAGTCATTTATTAAATAAGAAAAAAAAAACTAAATCCTCATCAGTTTATCGTGCCACATACTGACATTAGCTTATTATGAGTCAAGAGAAAATGGATCCAGCAACATGTCATTATCAAACGAACTATTATATTTGTATTTAATTAACTAACAGTATGGTTAGGTACAATATCGAAGTTCAGCCACTTTCGCGGATGGCATTTATATACAACTGAGGCCATGGATCGAATGACAAGCACGTTGCATTGTAGGGTCCAGTGTTTTAACCGTTTAACCACTGTTAAAAAATGTAATCAGACGGTTTAAAGACTGACTCCGTCAGTAGAGCTAGGCCATCTTATACGAGCATATCTAAAGAAAATACATTAGCCAATGTATTAACAGATTGGATCCCACTGGGTACGTGTAATAAACAGCAGCTAATCAGGCGACTGCGGCCGTTCGGCGGCTGAAAGCATTAATTACGCTGCGGACACCATTGTGCTGCTCTACGAAGCTACGTAAACACTGTTAACTTTGCCTAGGGTTGACAAATACTATTTTTTGTTCTTCTCTGAATGCTCTTTTCTTCTATTGGATGTCCATACATAAGGAGATTGGCGTAGAGGTAGACACGTGGGCTTGGGCACTGGACTTGGGGGATTCCGTTGCCCGACAAGCGTAGCCACCGAGATGGCACGCGCGGTGTTTCCGCGCGCCTCTCAAGGAAAGTAAGGTGGAGAAGCTTCACCACTAATCAGGGTCGGGTCTTAGGGATCAGCGCCGCTGGAGCCGCGGACGAGTGCGAAAGCGTCCCCGTAGCTCCAGCACATGGGCGTCAGGCAGAAACACCCCAGGGTTTTTAGTGGGTACACTGACCAGCGGCGGGACTCCCACATAACCTTGCCTCCCCCGGGGATAAATAAAGGATTTTCCCTTGGAGAAGAAAAAAAAAATCTTTTACCATTGGTCGAATCCTTAACTTTTTTGTTGCAGTAGAGATAATAGCTGTCATTATCAACAATTCAGCTCTTTTCGGTTCACATCTGGACATAGCTCTCACCTTACTTACTCCTGCTCCGAAGTTATCCTTTCATCTAGCAGGTGTTTTGCTGTAACATAAATTACTGTCATGTCTATGATATGTAATAACATATTTCGGTATTTTTGTTTAAATAACAAAATTTAACATAATTTGCAATAAAGTTGGTTAGAGCAAGTGAATCTATTTGATGTTTTATTATAAAAGTACGAGCAGTAAGACTAGATCTTGACGATTCAACGCGCAACGCGTTGATGTCTTTTCTTAGGATGGATCAAATGAAATTATTGTTTAAGCGTAATTAAATTACTGTAGCATATACTGTAGCAATAACCTTCTTTAAGAGATTCGGTGGTTATATAAAATGGAGCTCACAGCAGCCCTAGCTAGCAACGTAGGGGAGGCATTTCCCACCGGTTTGCGCCTCGCTTATAAATGCTATTTTAACGCGGAAAAAAAGATTAATTAACTAATTGAGCTGTCGGACTGTGCCGCGCTGTTTTTAATCTTTTTTCAGCGACTAATTATGCTGATTGCTGAGTATGACAGATGGAGGTGAGAAAAATGGAGGTGCGGTTTTTATCCAACCTCAAAAAAGGAGGTTCTCAATTCGACTATCTGTTTTTTTGTATGTGTGTTACGCGATTGCTCCGTCAATTTATGAACCGATTTTGAAGATTAAAAAACACTGATACAAATCGAATGATTCGTTTTTGAAAAATCAACAATAATTATTATAAAAAATACTACCTACACTACTTACATCACTTATATGTACTCGTACATCCGTGTGAACTATTTGAATTCTGTACACGGTTAAAGTTGGTTATGCCAGTTTTGGCGAAAAATAATTGTTCAAAATAGATTAAATATACCTACGCTTTCCGAAAGAGGTAAGTATTACTTTAAAAACATTACCTTCTTGTAGGCACGACCAAATACAAATATTTATACGAGATAAATGTGACTCATTCGCGATACTCTAAGATGTCGTTGTGGTCGTTATTTTGACGAACTTTCACAGTAAGATCAATCCTGATATCGCAATAAAATTGGTAATTCCACACACCAAGTTCATTCAACCTCGATAAAATGTATGTAATAACTGGATTTTTAATTCGCAATTTTGGAGTTGGGCCCCTAGTAAAATTTGGTCGTAGCGACAAGCACAACTATATCCTAGAGTACTCTACAGAATATCACAATGGCACATACACAGAAATAAAGTTATATTATCAGTCAGAAAAATAATTGTTTTGTTTTTCAGGTGTAAACAAACTTAATGTGAGTACTCACTCGTATCTACTTAGAAAGTACTCGTAAGTACTTCGTACTTAAAAAGGTGCAGTAGTTAACTCGTTAAAAGTAATTTATTATAAGTTTGAATACTTATTTATTACGTACTGAATTCTCCATAATACTGGCATAAGCTAGGTTTAGATTCTTTTATACCACATAGATGCGTCTGTCCCCCGTGGTTCTACTGATATTTGTAGTCATAGTCATAGTCATAGTCATTTATTCATAATAATAGTATTAATAATAATAATAAAGCCTTTTATTTTCCTTAATAAAAATTAAAACATTTTTGATCTTACTCTACTTAATTAATTTAATTCTAACATGCAAATTTAAAAATTTAACTATATTATAAAAACTAAATTAAATGTGAGTGGCAAATATTAAGGACCTCTCAACGAGTAAAGGCCTCCTCCGTTTTTCTCCACATCTTTCTGTTGTTTGCCTTTCCTATCCAGTCTCTTCCTGTTAGTCTTATGATTTCGTCAAGCCATCGCTCCGCTGGTCTGCCTCTTCTTTTCTTGCCAGTGGGACCGTTCCACATAGTTACCTTTTTTGCCCATTTATCATTGTTCATGCGTGCTATGTGGCCGGTCCATTTCCATTTTAGTCTTTTGCAGTGTTGTAGAGCGTCGATGACTTTAGTGGTGTTTCTTATGTCTTTGTTCCTTTTTCGGTGTTTTATTTTAATTTTTAGAATGCTCCGTTCCATTGCTCTTTGCGTGGTTGCTATTTTGTTTTTGGTATAATTATTGAAAATCCATGTTTGTGAAGCATAAGAGAGACATGGTAGGATGCAAGAGTCAAGAATTTTTTTCTTTAAATTAATTGGAAGATTGGACTTAAGAGCTTCTTTGTAACTCCAAAATTTGTTCCACGTCAGGTTCACACGTCTGTTTAGCTCATCGCGTTGTCTGGTCTTTTTAAATGATATTTGTTTGCCCAAATATGTATATTCTTGAACATAGTCTAGAGTAATATCGCCAATGTTTACAGGGGTCTCTACATTATTCGTCATTACTTTTGTTTTGGATATGTTTAATTTCAGACCTACCTCACGGCTTACAACTTCTAGTTCATTTATCATTGTTTCCAGTTGTAGAGCGTTTTCTGAGAAGAGTACGATGTCGTCAGCAAATCTGAGATTACTTAAAAACTGTCCGTTAATTTTTATACCTTTATTTTCCCATTTCAGCGTCTTCATTATACTTTGCAATACGGTGATGAAGAGACGTGGTGATAGTCCATCACCTTGGCGGACACCTCTACCTACATTTATTTCAGGACCTTTTTTATCTAGCTTTACTCTACTGGTGCTTTTTCGATATATGTCTTTGATAAGTTCTATCGTCTCTAAAGGAACATCGCATTCTTGCAAAGCGGCCCATATGCAGTTATGAGAAATAGAGTCGAACGCCTTTTCATAATCAATGAACGCTAGGTAGAGCGGGCGATTCATTTCGTTGTATTTCTCAATGATGAGTTCTAGCGTGTGGATGTGATCTATGGTTGAGAAGTTCTTCCTGAAGCCGGCTTGCTCTACCGGTTGATACTTTTCAGTGTATTTTGCGAGGCGTTCTTCGATGCAAGAAGCGAAAAGCTTGTATATATTCGACTGTAAACTTATTGGTCGATAGTTACCTACATCTTCCGGATCACCTTTCTTATATAGTAGGACTATGTCTGAAGCCGCCCATTCTCTAGGAATTACCTTGTCATCAAGTATTTTATTAAATAAAATAGTTAGCGGTGGCGCTAGTAAAATATTTCCTGCCATAATAGCTTCATTTGATATGCCATCAGGCCCGCTGCTTTTATATTTCTTTAAAGAATTTATTTTAGTAACTATTTCTTGTGTAGAAAATCTTTGCAGAGCGTTATAATTGTGCGTTTGTAGTTGAGTCTTCTTGCTAGACGACGTAGGCTGTTCAGTATAAAGATTTCTGTAGAAGTCGGTGGCTATTGTTATTATTCCTGACCTGGTAGATGTAGTTTTGTTGGTATTTGGTGTCGCTTTTAAGCATGGAATCCATTTCTTAGCAGTTGTAAGTTCTTTCAAGCCCTTTTTCAAACTTCCTGTCTTATCTAAATGTTTCTGGATTATTTTTATTCTGTATTCTTGATATTCGTTTTTGATGATTTTGTGAACATTTTTGTACAGGTAGCACTTTTCTGCTTTTTCTTCAATTGTTAAATGTTTTTTCTTCGTCAATTCGTTTCTTCTATTAATAAGTATTTTTGTGTTTTCTGAAATTATTTGATGCTTTTTTGTCTTCCTATTTTCTTGAGATTTTAAGCTTCCATCGATCGCATTTTTTATTTTACTATAAAATGACTCTACATCATCATTTTCATCCAGAATTATATTTTTGATGTTTTTTTCCAAAGCTTCGGAAAACATTTCTCTGTCTTCTGATGTTTTTAATGGCGAATAGTAGTTTTTGTACTTAGCTCTAGATTTCCTTGTCTTGGTTAATATGAAAGTACTTCTTAGAAGTCTATGGTCACTGCTAAAGGACAGTGGGCTCATTACCTCGAAGTTTATGAATTTATTTTTGATGTTTGATAATATGTAGTCAATTTGGCTTTTGTTTTTCTTAGGTGAAAGCCATGTCCATAAGTTCTTGGTGTTTTTCTTGAATCGACTATTAATAACAAATAGATTATTTTGCCAACAGAACTGCAGCAGACTTTCGCCTCTTTTATCTCTCTTTCCATAGCAGGATGTCCCGAGTATTCTGTCCTCGCCAGGCAATTTCGGACCAATTCTTGCATTAAAGTCGCCCAAAATTATAAGGTTTTTATTGGATTTTTTAATTGACTGATGAATTTTTTCATAGAATTCTTTTATCTCTATATCTTTGGCGTCTATCGTAGGTGCATGCACTTGAATGATAGAGAGATTTGTGTTTTCAAATTTCAAGTGTAGTATACATATTCGTTCTGAGATTGCTTTGAAACTCTCTATATTTTCTTTAAGATATTTTTTGAGGAGGAAACCCACCCCATATTGACCTTTGATTTCACCGAAATAGCAAAATATATGATCTTCATCTTCTATTATATTATATCCCGGTCTTCTTATCTCTGCTAGACCGATAATATCGTATTTAATCAGACTTATTGCGTGTTGAAATTCTAATAGTCTTTCATGTGACAGGAGCGATCGAGCATTGTATGTACATATGTATAGTGGGTGGAGTGGAGGGTTATGGTCGGTGACCCCCGCGGTGACCGGCCGTGTTGGGGGCTGTGGAGAGGTCGCTGTTTCATGTCACTGGTACTTTTGTTGGCTTTCAATGGTTTGATACAAGGGAGGTGTCTTTCTTCCACTAGTATCTCTATTTTTTACCAAATAAGCGTCCATTTTATTTTTCTTTAGAGGGTTTTTGGGATTAGGCATTTTTTCGCAGCCGGACACTAGTTCTGTTTGAGGCGATTGTGATAAATTTCTCTTATGTCGCTCTAGTTTTTGCTGATCTTGTATTAATTTTTTTTCTGGTATTATTATTATCTTGTTATACTTTATGTAAGCTCTATTTCCCTTCTCTCTTTCTTGTTGAAGCTGTACACTTAGCTTTTTTCTTTCTTCAAGGACCTCTGGTGAAAAATCTTCTTTAATGTAGTAGGACGTATTCTGTAGAATTTTCTTATTCTGGAGTAGCTCTAATTTCTTGCTCATTGTGGTTAAGGTTAGAATAACAGGTCTTATTTTTTCAGACTTTTTTCCAAGACGGGTAACATATTCTACCTCAGTTTGCAGACAATTCAGTTTCATATTTTTATTTATTATTTCTAAGATCTTTTTTTGTAGACCAAAATAGCTGTTTTCTGTCTCTTCTACTCCAAAAAATATCAGATTCTTTCTTCTTGATACCCTTTCAAGCCTTTGGATTCTTAGTTCTTGTTGTTCTGTAATTTTTTCTAATTGTTGTTGTCTGGATTCCAGTATAGTAAATTTTTCATCAATATTTTTATTGATACTTTTTGGGATACTTTCTTTCATTTCTTTTAGCTCTTTAGCTTGTTCTTCGAATTTTGCTTGTAGTAGTTTGAACATCTCTGTTACCTGTTCCATTTTCTGTACACACGGGCTATAGGCTCACGCGAAAAAGTGAATGAAAAACCCCAAAGTGTCGAGCGCTTGGTTTATGTGTAAACACAAACTGCGCCCTCTTGCGTTTTGTGGTGAAAATATTTAATAATGGTTCTTGTTGGAAAGTGTAATCGTAGGTAAGCGCCCTCTTATGTTTGGTAGTCGAACCTTTGTATTGATTCGAAGCTTCGAGTTTGCAGTTAAGACGGCTGTACTCCACGTAGTTCTACAGACTTGAGACAGATGGCGCAAGCAGTCTGTTTTTAGTTGTGTAGGTATAACCGACTGTTCCCTGCCAAATTTGAAGGTTATGTTATTCACTTCTATCACTTTTCGTCCACATTTTATGTCTAGGTTTGCATATTTCTCAATGTTTTCTTATTTTTCCACTTTTAGTAGCATTCACTCAGTTCAGTAATCACTTAAAAAGTCAATCACGGCAAAATGTTGATGTCACTGTTTTTACAAGTTTTTAGCAAATTTCGGTACACTGAGCGTATATTTTCAATGTTGTAGCCGATTATTTGTGTTTATTTCAACTTTTTGTTGATTTTTCACACTGAATCACTACTTTTCACTATTTTTAATTGCAAAAAATTACAGAATACGATGTTATCACTAGCGCTGCAGCGCCCTCTCTATTATTAATAATAGTATTACATGTCACAAAATAATCAAAATAATTGAAAAAATAATAATAATAAGTAATTAAATTCAACAAAAAAAAATAAAGCAATAATACCTACTTACAAAACATGTAAGAGAAACACCACAGTCATATAATTTTAATTTTAATTATTTCATCGAAACTGTAGAATGCCTTTTCGACAAGCCATTTCTTTAATTTGTTTTTGAATGATTCCCTAGAAGGAGCGTCTCTGATGTCTAGTGGCAGCCGGTTGTAAACTTCGGGAGCGGTGACATGCACAAGTTTAGCCGTCCTAGTGAGCCGGTGAGGCACAGCGCACAGGCGGTGCGCGTGTCGCGGCGGAATCGCGCTGCGCGGCCGCGAGTCTCCAATGTGCGAGTACTCTTCGAGGTGGTCTCTGGCGTACAACGCCGCCTGGAGACACACGAGGCTTGGCACAGTCAGTATCCCCATGGACCGGAAATAGGGAAGCGCGGATGTGTCCTGCGATACTCGCGCTATTGCTCGCACAGCTCGTTTCTGCATTCTGAAGACGCGTTCTAATTCGGCAGCGCGCCCCCAGAGCTCGATGCCGTATTGAAGTTGCGAGTGGACGGACGCGAAATAGCATTGCCGGACCATGGGGTACGGTAGAATTGCCGATATCCGCCATAAAGCAAAACAGGCGGCACCTATCTTCCCACACAGTTTCTCGATGTGTTCTTGCCACATCAGGGTACTGTCCAGTCGAAACCCTAAGAAAGACGTCGATTTAACTTGGTCCATTTCAACATTACCAATTTTGACTATAAGCGGTCTGTACGACCGGCCAGCCAAGTTGAAATGAACAAAGTGAGTCTTCCCAGTATTTAACATTAGTCCGTTTACTTCGAACCAAGCGTTCAGAGCACTCGCCACTCCGTTTAACTTCCGCTCCAGTAGGTCCACAGTAACTTCTGAACTGTACTGTAACTTCTGAACTTACTTTAGTTTTATAAGTAAAGTTGAATTAAGTATTATAAGTGTTTAGAATTGAAGTAAGCTTCAATTTTCTTATATTTATAATAAAATATTTTCACATTGCTTTTAGGTCAAATCAAAGTACGAGGATTTAATTAATATTTTGTGCAGAGTCGACTGCAAAATTCCGTTGCATCGTAACTTTAACAATATAGCTCGAATGTTTAATTAGCGCATTGCAGGATCCCGGGGGAGGGGTAGGGGTGGAGTGGAGTGGGGGTGGGAGGTGTTATTCATTAAAATGTTTGCGGAAACTCGTTTAGCGGCGTTGCGGTGGGCGGGCGCCGATGCCGCGCGCCGCCTGCCTAGATGCTCGCAGGGCTGCTGATACTTTTTTATTCTATTAAGATTAATCCTAAATATAATATTAATAATGTTTGTGCAGGGTAATCACATTTTTAACACTCGCCAGTGAGCGTGCGCCAGTCGACGGGGGCGCAACTATTCCCTGAGGATGGAGTACTGAATACTCCAAAACTAGTCGGCTTCCCAGTAGCCTGGCCGCGATATCAAACGTGAGTAAAAACCGGTGTTTTATTTTGTGTTTTGTGCAGGGTAATTTTTTTTTGTCAAACTTGGCTTTTGAAACCATTTTTTAGTGAGCGCGCACCCCATCCTTTATATGTACACTATTTTTCCTCTTTATCCATATCCAAAGACAATTTTTCGAAGTTGACTAAAATATTTTACAAGTTAAATGAGCAAAATTGGAAATGCTACTTCAACAAAATCCAAAGAAACTGAGTACATACTAAATAGCCCGGGAAGTAAGCGCAAAAATTGCAACTACTTTCTAATTTTTGGTATTACGTTGTCATGGTGGTATACAACAATACCCCGAATTCAGTCAGCTGGGATGCTAAGCGTTTAAAGGGAATACCCGTTTAAATTATAAAAAAAAAATATAAAACTCATTTATTTTTAAAAAAATTCAAACGGGTATCCCCATCAAACACTAAGAAACCCAGCTGACTGAATCTGGGATATTGTTGTACACCAACATGACAACGTAATACCAAAAATTCAGCTTTTAGAAAGTAGTTGCAATTTGTTGCGCTTACCTCCCGGGCTATAAGCTTTTACTACGCAAAAAGTAATTGAATTATTCAGGCACCCTTATGCTTATGAGAGGCGGAGGTCACGACTCTCAGACATGAGGAATATGACGCGAGCAGGAGCGAGCAATACATAAGTTGTTGAGCAAAAAGAACGCCAGCAGATTGTTGCGTGCGCCAGACGCACAGAAATACTTTGTCTTTTTGTTTTTTTCTCAAAATTGTAATAATGTACTTATTTAAAAGTGGCAGCCCTACAAAATGAGTTGAGCGCCCCGGGTGGAAGCGTTCATTTCCTCATCGAGATCGCAGCCGCTATCTCTGCAACTCATTTAGTCGACTTCATTTATGCAGAATAACTCGACTCACTAAATACGGACACAATTTTGATAACATCAAACGCTTTCTATTTAAACGAAATAGCAAAAAGTATCAATTCAACTCACACATTCGAGTCATTTTAACGTGAACGATAACACTATCGTATATAAGTACTAGACTACTTATTTAATTCAAGAGTGAATCTTCTAGGTCTCCGTCTTTGGCTACAACTTTGCTTTTCATCTGGCGAGTTGATGGTCAAATGTTGGGTAGGTACCTACATTAAAAAATAAATATATAAAGAAACAACACCAAGCAAACATACGTTATTAACACCAAAACACGGAAGGTATTTTATTTACAAATCCTGTATATAATTAATTTTCTTCTAGGTCCAATTTTAAAGGCGCAATTGTAAATTTAACAGCAACGTAAAAATGTGTTCTCTCTATCAAATGTAAGGTATTTAGTGAATAAGAAACAGGGCTACTCTATATAGCTATTATAATTACGATGGCGCCTCCAAAATTGGGCGTATTATCTGTTTAATAATAAATGAACTGTACCTAACTAAAACTTAACCATTTAATGGATGAGCAGTGAGCACCATATCATAGAAAAACTCTTTATTTACTTAATTACTATAGCGTAAACATTTTCAGTAATTATACTTTGCCCATACAAGATTTTTTTTCAATAACACCTACTAATAATCGTGCAGCTTGATTTTTAAAGTCGTTAAATATATTTTGTCAAGCAATAATTATTTTATAACATACTTACCTATGTTATTATTATGGTAGATATTTTACTCTAGTTTCATTGTATTTGTTCAAGCCCAACATTTTTTATTTTCTTTTTTAAAGACGTAATTATATAAAAATTATAGTACTGGCTCCTTCATACTTCTTCATACCTTGTACCTTTGTACCTACAGTACAAAGATCAAATTACATTTCAACTAAGTTTCTTCTTCAAAGATATTTCATTCGAATTATTTTTTTTTTTAAATTAATCTGAGCAAAATGACACCAAATTAATATCTAATTAATAGCCTAACTGGCAGGTTAACCGCATTTATACAATCATTATATTTATGAAGCGCCATAACTTAATCTACAACCATTGCTCTACCCGCCGCTCTACGCTCTCATTGGCCAACTTTTTCAACCCCTGTCGAGTCCAACCAATACCGAGCGATTCCGTTAATTCCTAAGGGTGGAGCTTGGGGGGTTATCACAGGGAAAATTTCGCGGAATCAACCAGTTTTGGAGCGATCTTCTTGGATTCACCACCCTATTAAATAAACTAGTAGAATCGCGAAAAGTTTCGGAGAAGTTTTCATTCAGTGATTTTGAACAAAATTGTTGCGTTTTAGGACTAAAATGTCGACTTTTAAGCATTATTAAAGATAATGTTAATAGAATACAGCATACTTAATATTATAACTATTTAATTGTATTTAAATTTAGTCAAAAGTAGTACAGAAAGATTCGATTTGTCACCATGGCAGGTCCGTACCTATCGCCTCTGCCCGGAGATCTTCTAACAGAGTATATGTTCGGTCGCCGTCGACAACGCCGGAACCGCACCACCTTCACTCCTCAGCAGCTGAGTGAACTGGAGTCGCTGTTCCAGAAGACGCATTACCCTGACGTGTTCTTGAGAGAAGAGGTCGCTTTGAGGATCAGCCTGTCTGAAGCTAGAGTACAGGTAGGTGATTGAATTTATTTCACCTTTGTAAGATACCATATCTTACAAAGGTGACGTCCACAGGTGGTATATTATTCAGAGAAAAATCGAACCAAGATGATATATACATCATTTAAAAGCTTGATATATGGGCTTCTCAAAAATATTTAATTTTGATGTTTTATCCCTCAATTTTTTTTAAAAGTGAAAAATAAGATGTATGAAAAAAAATAATACAGCTTTGTATTTTTTCTAGTTTAGCCATAATAAAGTGCTTCTATCGTTATTTTACTTGCATTCGTAGCTGATTCATCCACATTCATCTCTTAATTTGCTAAAATTAAAAATTATGACCTACCAGTGTGACCATTAGTAGGTACAATGTGACAAAAACAATGAAAAACTGTGTCTAATTTGTGAAAATGATTCCATTTTACAATAATGGAGGTTGTTTAAACAGATTTAACAGAATTTTGTCCGAATAGATTCAAAATTATTTAAAAAAAAACGGAGGGCTCTCTTTTGGTTTTAATTGATGTATTAGACTCAGAAATATATTAACTTTCTCGAAATGTAACGAGTGTTGTGGTTAGAATTTTTGATTATTATTATACCAGCCTCCATACATTTTGTGGACATGTCCTTTACATAGCCTTTTTAACAGACTTCAAAAAAGGTGGTTCTCAATTTGTCTTTAGTATGATGCGATTACTCCTCTAATTATGAACCGATTGTGATGCTATTTTTATTTGGTAGTCCTACTTACTTCAGAAGTGGTACGATTTAAATTATATCGAAATCGTCGTGGTTTTAAAAATCAACAATAATCTAAAAAATACTTATCAACCCTTGCGAACTGTTCCGAATTATGTTCTTCAATCGTAAAGTCGGTTATGACATTTTTGGCGAAAAAATAATTATTTCATCATAATGCTATCTTGATCTATTGTTGGTGATTTTTATCTGAATTAGAACATTTGTTTGGAAAATATGCTTCAGACAGACCGACAGCACTGAAAATCAAAAATTAATTTTCTTCTCAATAACTTCGATATCAATTACATTTAAATAAATCAGTCCAGATTAGAAGCGATTAAAGCTTTATGAATGTGATAAAAAATATTATATTGATAAAAAAAAAAAAACAGAAAAGAGTTTATGCAATGACAATAAAATAAACTTTTGGATAAGTCACTTAACTAAAAGCATGCTTGCTTAGATATGTAATGGTTTTATTGTGGGATTCAGATTCTTTTGAAATGATTAGAAAATTAGAGGGCGGGGTCAGGAGTCCAGATGCACGCTTGAGTCAAAAAATCTAGAGATTTCAAGAAATTTCAGAGTCTGACGATATTAAAAAAATACACTTGCTTGAGTTATAGTTATATTTTGAAAAAAAAAACGAGATATTTTATTCAGCGCCTCTTATATTTGTTAACGTGTATTTAGCACAGAAACTAACACCGCAACCTATCATTTATTCAAAAAAAATCATTAAAGTCGTTGTAATAGTATAGGAAATCGACCTATATTATTTATTTATTGCTAAGTACTCGTAGGAGTCCATGGCGGCGGCGTGCTTTACTACTTTCATTCCTAATTAAATTCAGTATTGTCGTACGTACAACAATAAGGCAATGGAAAATTGGGGACATGAGTATGTGACAATATTGACCTATTAAATACAAAACTATACTTGGAGTTTAGCCCTGAGGGGTTAGTACAGGTTGACACATAAATTGAAACCACATTAGTTTCCGTATGTCTCAATACATTTTTGTACAGCGCCCCTGGCGGAAACGAGAAAGAACTAACAGAAATGTATGGAACCACACGCAAACGATAAACTATGCAATGCCTGCACTAAAGGCTCTGGTGTCGGAATTATCAAAGTCGCATGAAGACTAAGTAACAAGTGACATAACGTTTAATTATGTTTTTATCATAATTTGTGATGTAATCATGATGTAATGCGTAAATTGAGCTTGAGCCCTATTCTATAGCTTACAACTATAATAATAATAATAAGCCTTTAATTCCGAAATTTTACAATTATTCGTTTTACTAAATAATCACTAGTGCATCAATAATAAGTCCCTAATTTCGGTGTGCCTTACGGCATAGGCCTCTTCCGACGTCTTCCACTGTTTTCTATCGGTTGCAATTCTTAGCCAAAGGGGACCCATAGTCAACTTCAGA
Organism: Hypomecis punctinalis; assembly: GCA_949316475.1. Classification (NCBI taxonomy): domain Eukaryota; kingdom Metazoa; phylum Arthropoda; class Insecta; order Lepidoptera; family Geometridae; genus Hypomecis; species Hypomecis punctinalis. The sequence goes on from OX438810.1 coordinate 16,035,373, forward strand.
TCATCTTCCCATCTTCTCACTTTGCGACCTCGGCTTCTTGACCCGTCTCTTGGATACCAGACTGTTACATGCTTGCTCCATTTTTCATGCTTGTACTGTACTGTACTGTACTAGCCTTTTTTAACAGTCCACTGCAGGACGTAGGCCTACCCACGAAGGGTGATTGGGCCATATCCACCACGCTGGCCCAGTGCGGGTTGGTGGATTCACATACGCCATCGAATTTCTTCTACGGACGTATGCAGGTTGCCTCACGATGTTTTCCTTCACCGAAAAGCCAGTGGTGTGAAATTCCGTACATAAATTCCAAAGAACTCATTGGTACGGGACCGGGGATTTGAACCCGCCACCTCACGATTGTAAGGCGGGTGTCACTACCTCTTGACCACCACGGCTAAACTAAACGGCTACTTTTCATGCTTACAACGGAGCATATAAAGCTAAGGTTTTTTACTAAAACGTGACATAATTGTTCGTAGGTTTGGTTCCAAAACCGAAGAGCGAAGTGGCGAAAGCAAGCGCGGCTGCAGCTGCTGCAAGACGCTTGGAGAATGCGCTGCCTCGGCTTAGGAACCCCACCTTTAATGCCAGGTAATACCGGTTTCAATAAAAATCTTATGAGAATTTAGTTTATTTGCCGCTAAGTGTACCTTAAGTACATTAATTCAGTTATTAAAACTTAATCGCCTCTACTCGATCATTGCAAAAATAATCTTTGCTATACAGCTCTCTTTCTTCGAGCAATTATCTATAGAGTCACAATTATGCAAAAAAAGTGTCCGAGCCAAAACCCTGCCCAAGCTACTTAGTGGGCAGGCTTTTCAGTCAGTCGTAAGGCGATTGCAAGCTGACTACGACAGCGCGCGATGCCAAAGTGCTCAGTGACAAGCACTAATTGGGTGACATAACGTCGAGGTCATTGTGAATTATTTAATGTAAATATCTAAGTCGGTATGTATGACGGCGCTCGGACATTTTTTTATTACTTTCACCTAGGGACTGTGGCTCTGTAGTTATTTGCTCAAAGCTCTCTTTTCATTTTTTTAAGAATCAATTTGTGGTAGAAGACCATCCCGAGTTCACCCGATTACCGTTGTAGGACCGTTATTGAATTATTATATGGTAACCGTGTGCTAACTTGACTGAATAAACTTTGACTGATCATAACAAAGAGATTTTTAACTTAGGCACAGCTTTCCTTTTGAGGACGTAACGCAGTGACTGTGGGCAAACTCACTTTTTTGCATGGAGTTCGCATTTTATTCTTTTGTACCATATTAATTCTTTAGACAGACATACATACACTTACTGCACCACAGGAGTCTGACGCGCCGTATACATTTGCTTACAGCATTTGAGAGAAATGCTGATAGTGCGACGCTGAGCGTTAATGCGCAACATTGATTACGATTTCAAACAAAGATTAATACCTAACTGCGTTGCATCTGAAAGCGAGTTTACCTATATCATCGAGTTATTTCCTACCGTCCACCTCTTTCCAATGTTTGAGTGGTATTCCGTACATTATTTAATTATTTCTATTATTTTTTAGGTCACGCCAAACCACCAGACTCATCGCCTGAAGGACCCGAGTCACCATCAGGCAAAGACTCCCCCGAACCGCCGAGCTCATTCGAAAACCGAGACTTAAAATCTCCCCGCCAAGACGTTTACCTCCACAATTCAAACTCGAGCATACCGGACGGACTGCCTTCCATGCCTCCACCGTCTCACGAGATTCCACCACCTATTCCATACACCGATGATGGAAGAATGATGCAGCAGCCGTTCCCTTTCCCTCCACTTATGATGCCGCAACAGCAAATCGACGAGCAGATTCCTACGGATCTCAGAATGATGCCAACAAAAGCTAACCCATGCCCGTGTGGTACAGACGTAGAAGAGCCTCAAAATCTAGCTTACCGTCAGCAACCAACGGTTAAACGTGACGCCAAAGAGAACACAGATAGTGACAGCGACACGGAGATCGATCTAACTTCTCATTCTTCAAGAGATGATGACTTGAGAGAGTCCGAAAGACTTGCCAACAGGATAGCCACTAGCATTTTCAGAAGCGACACGGTCTTGCATGACTTGGTGCCAAATGATCTCAGCTTAGGTGCTATTAAAAATATTGATAGAAATATGAATAGAGACATGTCAATGTAATTTTAAGTATGGGTAGGTGTTGTAGAAGATACAGGTTTCTAGTCAAATGGTACTCTCAATATGTTAGTAATGTAGAGATTGTAGATACTGCATAATTTTACGTAGAAAATAAATCTATATACAATTATACATAGATCCTAATGTATCTATTATGTTAACTGTAAAAATGAACAGCGTTTCAAATCTTGTAAAATAATAATATAGGTAATGTTATTAACTAAAGAAGACTTTCAATACCCAAAATATCAAGGATGAGCACTCATCAACAAATACCAGAAAAAATAATCACTTAAAAATATGACAGTTCAATTGGCACAATATTTTTATTCAAAAAATAACATGATAATATTGTACCGGTCTTTTTAATAGCCTACTGTTGAATATAGAGCCTACCCACGAATAACGATTGAGCCATATCATAGACGAAGAAGTATATTTATTACTTCGATTAACTTTAACTTGCTATTATGTCTAATAAATAAAAATAAAATAAATATTTTTAGGACATATTACACACGGCCTCTGACCCCAAACTAAGCAAAGCTTGTGCTATGGCAGCCAGAGACTGATATACTACATAGACTTATTTTTAAATACATACATATATAGATAGTAACTAATAATAATAACCAGATGAAGTAATTTGACTGCCTCGGTGGCTCAGGGGTTAGTGACCCTAACTCCTGAATCAAAGAGGCGTGGGTTCGATCCCCACCCAGGGCAAATATTTGTGTGATGAACATAAGTGTTTGCTCTGTGTCTGGGTGTTATTTAGTTACTATCTACATAAGTATGTATTTAAAAATAAGTATATGTAGTATATCAGTCTCTGGCAGCCATATCACAAGCTTTGCTTATATAGTTTGGGGTCAGAGGCCGTGTGTGAGATGTCCCAAAATATTTATTATTTATTTATTTATTTATTAATTAATTTATATCACACTAACCAAACAAAGTGGTCATTATCTGTAATAGCTATCTATATATAATAGCCATCTATACATAATCGATAGTTAATCACTATGACTGTAACATAAACGTAGGTAGTCGCAAAGAAAACAAAGTTTTTATATTTATTTTTATATTTTTGTTTATTATTCGTATTAGCACCTATGAGTGAATTATTGCCATACATTTAGAGCACGGAGCTGGCAGGTAAGTGAAAATCACAGATCAAGTACTTATAGAGTCACTAAGGTATTAAATAATCAACTAAAACTAATAGGTAGGTATCTAAAATCTATCTTATCTACTTATGCTAAGTATTACATAAAACCACTACGATCGTCGAGTAATTGTATACAGGGTTATCCAAAATTGGTGTACTAAGTCGAAACAAATATAATAATTCAGATTATCATTATGAACCATTTTTAAAATAGGGTCAACCCGATATAGAAAAAAAATCACTGTTTCATAAATTCCGAGTAGCAAATTTGTATGGAACCGCCGTTTTTTATTCTCGAATTTCGGTTTGCCTCATAGAAAACGTTATTCATAATGATGATTTTAATCACCTACTTTTGGCTTAGTACAAGGCAAGCAGATAACCTTGTATAACTAATTCGTAGGTGAAAGTTTCCTACTTACACTAATTTTATTTTAAAGTAATATTTATTCAGTCACATAACAAGTTTATTTTATTCTTGACATCTTCTACTGCTCTGTAAATTTATTGCTGATATTAGATAATGTTAAAATAATATTATGCTTTTAATTGCACTGTCGCAACCTTTGAAACAGTCAAAGGAGATATTGCAAAAATAAACTTGAATTTTTTTACGACGCACTTTAAAAAAAACGATGTCATTTTTGTTTAAGCCTTTTGGCAACCTAGTTTGGCCACGAGAAACTCAGGAAACACCTAAAAGTGTCTCATAATACATTATGCAGTAGATAGAAGTAATAGGTTTCAACAATATTTCAAAGATATCACAAATCTGAAAGATATCATAAATAACTATCTTTAAATTTAACTAAATATTCACTCCAGACAATTGGTGTTCTACAAGGTTTTTAACATGGCTTATTGGCCCTTGGTTTTTTTCAAGGTTTTATAGAAAACATGTGTGGCTCAAAGTAATTTCTATATTGTAACTGATAGTTAGAATTACGTACTAAAGCAGAATAAATGCTATTACGCAGGAAGATATTAAAATAATAGTCTCAAACTTGATGAATACAAAATATTTGTCTCAAAATCACACTCTTTGGCAGCTCATAGCACTTTTACCATATTTTTATTAACTTGCCACATTATTATTAATTTTCCTAATTATATTATACTATTCACAAAGTGCTGCTTACATTAGGTGATAGCACCAGCCTAGAGACATGATATACTTATAAAATTTTAAAATAGCTAAAGTCATGTTTACTGCACCAGTCTTCTACATCAACAATTCAAAACAACTATATTAATATTACATCTACAAACATTCACTAAATAGCACCAAACAATTTGCGTTGCTTGCACCAGATAGCACCATATTATTACACAAAGCTTTGTCATATTACGCTTAGGTACGTACCTATAGCTAAAATCATGTTGCATTATAACTCCGAAAGGTACCTTGAATATAATTATGAAGTCCAATTTCAATTTTACATTACATTTAGTTTCAACAGTGAGCAAAGGCACAAGGAGATCAACAGGCACATACAGCTCAGATGGACAGTATTTGGCAAACAAGATGCCGCAAAACGCCTGAAAATCCGACTTTATAGTGAATGCATTTCATTAAGTTGACGCGTTAAGTAATGTAGTGTCAAAGTCACCTGACGTCGTAGCTCAGCATTCAGTGACAGAGGGAGATATAAAGTCTTCTGAGTTTATATGGTCTCATAGCATAAGGAGACTAAAGGCACCTGAACAGGCAGCAGGGACATAATATGGCGTGAGATCGCACGACGCAATAAGTTTCCTACGCATGTGCTGTAGTCGCTACTCCGTTCGGCTGTATGGTTCGAAGCAGCCGCTTAACAAATTAATACAAAGTGATAGGGTGACTAAAAGTGCCTGGCGTCATTTTACGCGCATCATACGAACAGCATAGCGTTAGGTCTCAGGTTAACACAGGCGCCAGCTCACACAGGCAAGTAATGTGATATAGGCAACTGAAGCGTTGTTCCAGTCAGACCTTACACTCGGTGAGTGTAAAAATTGAAGGATCATGTTTAATACAGGTGACTAGAGACATCTGGCATCGTGCTGCTCGCACCAGGCGGGCGACATGGCGTCAGGCCGTGGGCCGCGAGTTGTGAGTCTATATTCGCGGCTCCGTACTATACGTGCTCAGGTTTGAGATCAGAAGCTTAGCAAGACCAACCATCGACCGAATGCACGAATGAATGCAAAGTGATGATGGGGTGACAATAAAGACATCAGGCGTCATGTTGCCCAAACAGATAGTTTTGACCCTGGTCTGGTAAAAAATGCCTGAATTACATAGGAATTGGATGTCGTGCTGCTCGCACAAGTCAAGCAGTGTTGTCAGCCTCCAGGCTGACAGCTCACACAGACAAGTCAATTTAAAGTGATGAGGTGACTAGAGGCACCTGGCGTCGTGCTGCTCGCACCAGGCGGGCGACATGGCGTCAGGGCGCAGGCCGCGAGCGATGAGCCTGCCACGCATGCGCTGTAGTCTCGGTTCCGCGCTGTACACGCTGGTGCTCGGGTCAGACCAGAGACGCTCAGCCACTGCCGCCACGCGCGGCCACACTCGTGAATCTGCACAAATAAGTGTCAAAATGATTAAGATTAACCCTATATTATACGATATTAACCCCAACGGAATCACATTCCTACGCTAGCTAACAAAAGAGCTGAATATTATGAAACGACTGAACAGATTTTGATGAAACATAGATAAGAATACTCCTGACTAATTTTCTTTTCAAACATCGGTTCGATTTTTGGTACACCCGTTCAGGAGCTACGATGCGGCAGACGGACATTCAGACAGAAAGAGAGAGAGAGAAATATACCGTTAGAAGACCTCGCACCGCGCCGGCAAGAAAAAAATTGGACAGTCCACCAACAAAGATGGAATCCAACTGTCCAAGATAATGGTTTCACCACAGAAATACGTCGTCCACAAGCCGTTTCAAATTGATCTTACTAAAGATCTGTAGAAATAGGCTATATCGTACTGTGTACGTTCTACGGCTGATGTAATGATGATGAACTAATCACTTTTGCAATCATATGCGAAATATATCACATGGAAATATGGACAAAAATTTAGAGAGCCCAAAATCACAGCGCATCTTGGAGAGCAAGAACAACACTGGAGTCCATAATCTTCTGCATACGAAACTGTAAAAAAACACAAGTTCATATCAGTGGGCAGCGTGTCGGAGTACATCCGCATCCAGATAGAGTACTTGGTGACGCACTAGAAGCCGTGGTCCAAGTACCAGATATCCTTGGGAGCTGATTTCATGCGGTAGACGATGCGAAGCTGCTGCATCAGGAGTGGACTGCTCATTTGTTCCCATACTTTGGTTATATATCTGGAAAAACTATAAATTTGGAAGGTAGTTAACTACTTACCCAAGCCCTGTTCATCCACATACTCGCTCCACATGGCGACCTCTCCGCCCAGCATGTTTCCATCGGTAGGCAGCGTGTGGGAGTACATCCTCCTCCAGTTAGAGTACTTGGTGACGCCCCAGAACCCGTGGTCCAGGTACCAAATGTCTTTAGGAACTGATACCGTGCGGTAGCCGAGGCGAAGCAGCTGCAGCAGGAGTGGGCTGCTTATTTGCTCCCATACTTCGATTACATATCTGGAAGAATGAGTTTAGTTGAGAGATTAGTATATAAGTCGAATCACACAAATTGGCGGCTGTGATGTTAGCTAAAAACTGCGGATAGCCCAATCCTGACTGAAGCTCAGCTCATCTCAAGGGCAGCTGCACAAAAATTTGGTTACCCACAGCATGTAATTAACAGCCGTCAAGTTGTATGATTTGCCCTACACAAGTTGGATCATAGTTTACAACTTTTGCAATAATACACCCTAAAAATATTCAGAAAAAATTAAGTCCTTTAGCAAAACTAGTCCATAAGGAGGAATGTATGTACTTTTATTAATATAATAATTAAGGATGGCTATACAAGAGTTACAAAAAGTGCTTGCTTACTTTATGATATCATTTCCTCCTTTTACCTATCTTGGAAAGATAGACTGCTTTCTCTCAGATCGGGATGAGATCAGAACATGCTTGGACGAGCTATAGATTTGCAGCTTTTTCTATCACATTCCAGGCTGTTAAGAGCCTTCGCGAGAAATTTTGACCAGAGTGAATTGATGTCGATTTCGCTGGAAGCAACTTGCCTTTACAGTGTTCTAAAAGTCCCTAAATAGTTCATTTTCTAGGTACCTACTTACCGGCAAGAGCATCAACAATACTATGACATTCTATATAATGCTCACCGGTCTTTGTTCAAATTATGCTGTATCCTCTCCGCCTGCGTGAGTTCCGATGACCAGATCATGACAGGCTGCACCGGACTGCCTGTAGCCGCCACCACTTCGTCCCAGGCCGTTAGGGCCTTCGTGTGGAATTCTGACCACAACTCGATGAAACCCTCCACGGAGGAAGTGTCGAAGTGATTCTCCGTCATGTACGTCAGGATCTCTTGGCTTGAGTTCCAACAGTTGAAGAAAACCTGAAATTGTGCAATGTGAAATGAATACTCTTGAACCTACTCAAGACGGTGATGAGGAGCGTCTGAACGCTTGGAGGCATGATATAAAACAGGCTTGGAAAGCAAGTAAGCAATATCCCTGTATAAAACCTATAGCACTTTGTGTATGGCAAAGATTGAGCTTCCCGCACGGGGTGATGAAGATGCAATACGTGAATGGATGCAATTTTGTGTTCTCACATTTTAAAAACAGCTGGGGCACCACCAGCCAAAGGTATCAGCTTAGTGCGAGGGTGTTAGTCCTCGACTTACATAACAGGAGAGAACTTTTAATGTGTGGTATGTACCTCGTCACCTCCCACATGGAGTAAGGCTGGCTTGGGCAGCAAGTCAGCGATATCCTTGTACAGATCCTTTAGAACTTTGTACATGGCGGGATTGGCGGGGTTGAGCTGTCCACACGGCGGCTGGATGCAGAATGGCCGCCACGGCTTCTCGTTTACACACACCGCCAGATCTCCTAGGCCGTAATCCTGGAAATGTAGAGGTTAAAAAATAGCAAAGGACTAGGGAAAAAATATTAATCTGTCTTAAACTCAATTTGCATTGGGCAGAGCGGGGTTTTTAGTCGTCGGCGATTTTTGGCGGTGAGGATATTTCCCTTAAAAATTAAGGGAAAAATTGCTGTCGCGCTATTTAACTGCTGATTTTGATAAGATGGCAAGATTGTTTTGTATCTCATTTCAGACAAGATTTGGGAATATTATGAAGTTTTGCTCACCTTCCCCCATTGCCAGCCGTTCCCTGCGTGTGCGGGCGAGTCTATCTCTATGACTACCCTCACGCCGCGCACGCGCGCGTACTGGATCAGTTCACGAATCTCTTCGGTGCTGTATAACTCTTCAGGAGAATAGGCGCCGTATCTGTGTACAAGCAATAGTAACAGTCCGAATCACACAAATTGGCGGCTTTGAAGATAATTACTCGCTGCCCAATTCTGACTAAAGCACACTTGGCAGCTGCGCGAGCTGGGTACCCGCAGTTCTAGGTTATCCAACCGCACAGCCACCGAGTTATATGATTCAGAACATACCTATACATAAATAACAGCTAAATCTTAATGTTCCGTACTAAGTTCGTATAGGCTGGATGGCATCCCTCCCTGTAGCCCCGACATCAGTTTTTAAGACGCCCAAAGCCCTCTGATTTAACTTATGGGTCAAAATAACCGTTTATAAAATAATATCTTACATGTCATCCGAGTCATTGAAGCATTCAGTTGGAAATGTCACCTACTGTACCCATCCGAAGACTGATCGTGACGAATGAATAAATGAAAGATGTAATTTGGAGGATTGTATGGGTGAAAATCTTGAAGAATTTAAATCCTTCGAGGTTAAAATAGCAACCTTGCTTGCTTCATGGCGTAGGTAAACACTTAGGCACCTGAGGTTCCAAGTATGATACTACGCCAGTAAGATGGAACACGAATGCCGTCACCACCACGCTTACCTACCCAATAAAAGTCTATTTTAACTTACTTCGTAAACTGCGGCACCCGAGTGGACTCCAGAGGGAAGCTGTGCGAATCAGTCACATGCCAATGGAACACGTTCATCTTGACCGCTGACATTCCTCTGATAGTCCTCTTTATGTCCTTCATCGGTATGAAGTGCCTCGAGCAGTCTAGCATGAATCCTCTGTGCCTGTAGACGGGACGGTCTCGGATCTTCGCGCCGGAGACCAGGCGAAGACCGCATTGTTTCTGATCGGAGTAGTCTATTCTATCGGCCGCGACTAGCTGGGTGAAGGTTTCGAGGCCGTGGCGAGCGCCGAACACGGTTTCAGCGATGATGTGCACTGCTATGTCGCCTCCTGGAAGGTTAGGAAATGTTGGTTAGCTCCGTGAAAAAGCTTTACACTGACTGTATTTATAAATCAGTTATTTTCTCTATTTTGTTAAATTTTTTCGTAACAGTTTTGTTTTAGATATTAAATTAATTTATTGAATAGGGTCCTTAAACTTATTTCTCTACAACACAACAGAACGGGAGTAGGTACTTACACTAAATATTTATTCAGAACAAAGATTTCAATCTTAAAGTTTCGTTGAAATAAATTATTATAAAAATACATCTTTTTTAATATAAGCTTTTGAAATCCTGGATATCATGTAGTAGCAGAGTGCTAGCCAAGACAAGTAAAACGAACCCAAGCACGACGAGTCTATCTTGTTTACAGGAGTTCCAATGGCTACCTTTCGACTCCATCATCAGATCAGCTCCATGGTACCATATTATTGCATTGTCACGCAATATACACATGCACGCAAAATTTCAGCTTAATCGAAAACCGGAAAGTTGGTAAAGTGTAACTTGCAAGATTCCACCCGAACTTAGGTACATACATACATAGCTATGTACATCCATTGCAAGTTAAATAAAAGTTTGTAAAAAAAGTTTATTTGTGATCCTTTTTAGATTTTATCAATGGTTGCTTACTTTTTCCCACACCAGAAAAATAGAATTGTTGTACTCTTGGTTGGGCAAAGCCCTTCTGCGCCCATAGCTACGCCCACGGGTACCAACAATTTTAGTACCTCCCAAAGGGACTACAAAAGAGCCCTGCAGCTTAAAGCTTACCTTTGCTCTGGACGTCGAGCATATACTGCTCATCGGTGCCCCAGTCGAGGGTTGTAATAGGAGTCTTCACGGAGATGTAGACCACGACGGGCGTCGCCACCATTTCGGTGACGTTGCCTCCACACTCCGCCGCTAAGTTGGGGCCCACCAGCTGCGTCATATGGACCAGGAGCTCGCGCGCCTCTGCTGGAACGTCGATCAGGTCAAACCTGCAAGGTAGGGTAATTATTTGTAACACTACTTGTCTAATACGTAAGTATGTAATCTTTTTATTCTTATACTCTTATTGTACAGATATGTGTTGTGCTCAATAAAGAGTAAATTTATCTGCCATAGGTATATTACCATTAAATTAGGTATAGGTATACTAGGTATACTACATCATAGGTATACTACCATTAAATTTTAATTCATCAAGGTAGCGTCTTCAAATAATCACAAACTGATAGAGATATAGATAGAATGCCATATATTTCCGAGCCTCCAAATATTTATAACTTTTATAAAGTCTCAATATTTAAAACTAACTAGATATTATATACCCACTAACTGTTATTAGAACCAATTGTCATACTATAATTTAGATTTAAATTTAGCTAATAAGTTTTACCTTGTTTTGCTACACCCTATAAAACAGGGTCCTCAAGTAAACGTAAGCGTATACATTAAGTTCTATAAGTTAATACTCTCTTGTTGGTGCAAATAAATGTTCTGATTCTAATATATTTTATACATTATCGAGGCTCATGTGGAGCAATTTCCATTTCTGTACCTTGTGGTTCTCTGAATAACTACTTGAAATGCTCTTCGTAGCTTTAATCATCCTCTCTTTTAATACATTCTATTACCTACATTATAAATTTCAATATTTTCAGGTCGCCTTGTAGGTCAGGCATAGTTAATTCTTGTATTCTGAGTTTTTATTCTTGAGTCATCTTTATTCTCATTTTATAAATTTTGTTTTTTCTTATTTAGAAAAAAAAAGATATGTACTACAAAAATAAATAATTGAATTCAAATAGAATACCATTTTAAGGGGGGCTCCAGTACAAGAAACTTGATTTTTTGCTCGAAATTAACGGTAACAGGAAGATGCTTTTAAATATTCACAGAATTTTAAGTTGTATAAATAAACCCTTCAAAAATAAATGATTATAATAAAATATATTAGGGGGTTAATAGGTATTATTCCATACGGTACGGAACCCTAAATGCGCGAGTCCGACTTGCACTCGACCGATTATCATACTACAACAAACTCGTAAACTACAACTACATGAAATTTTACTAACTAAGCTTCGAGTAGATATTTGCTCGATGCAATAAAGAGTTATTTGTAAATAACAGAATTGTTAAACACTAAAAGAGGCCGAGGTCGAGGCAGCGGCTGCAATAAACTACCGCTAGCATAAGTACATGCTTAGAGAACGTGGTAGACCCCCCAGCTCGAAGCAGCAAAGTGTAGGCGGCACAACAATATCGCGGAACCAAACTGTGAGATCACGACTGTCAAATAAAGTGCACGGGATCGTAGGTCGAGGCCCCGTTAGCTCTCAGCGGGCCGTTCACCTCCCAACTGCTAAATACTGAAGTGCTTGTACAATGTAACGCGGTCACATTAACTCGACTCATCGCATTAATTTTTAAGCAATTTTTTACTCGATCTTATTAAACAGGTAGAAACTTATCTTTTATAGATGATGGTTCGGAACCTTTCGTGTGGGAGTCCGACTCGCACTTGGCCGGTTTTTTTTGCATACCGTACTTGAGCGCCAATATGACGTCACATGGTCAAGCGTCTAGTTAACGTTGTACGTTATGATTTTTTTGACGAACTCCTATGTTTTAATATAGGCAAAACGGCTGTGAACACTAGGCGAGTGTTACCGGCGCAAAAGAAAGTATGTGCGCTGCTTGTACTTGACTTCACATATGCCCAGAAGTTTCCTATAAGCTCAGTTTATATAGAGATCTAATAGAACCTCCCTTCCCGGGGCGGGCAGATAGTAAAAGATGGTCATAATAGTAATGGTCTGGTCGAATGCTATGCGATGCCCCTATGCGAATAACTTTGTAGATATGTAGGTATATATAAAATTCGTATTATGAATGATATCACCGACTTCCACCGAGTACGGAATTCGAATATTTGCACGAATTGATGTGACTTATAGGTACATTATTGTTGATTTATCAAAAACGGCTCGGCCGATTTCGACAAAATCTAAATAGCACCACCACGGAAGTGACGAAGACGGACAGAAGACCACCACCATTTCGAACTAAAAAAAACTTTATTTGAATTCGTTCATAATTGGCGAAAATATCGATGAACATATAGAAAAAATATCCTCCTTTTCGGAAGTCGGTAAAAATAGCGAATTGGACGAAATACTTGCCTAAATAATAAACTAAGGTTTAAACTTAAAAACGGCAACGTTTTTCATAGAGTATGTCTGGGAACATAAGTAGGACCTACAATATTTTTCTATTGGTTTACCTATTCACACTGTAGATTTAGCATTATTGTTTGCGAAGTCCCGTTTTTCCAGTTTCTGAGTAAAACGGTATTTAAGATTAACACTCGAAGTTAAATTTGAAATGTAAATAATATGGGACACATAGAATCTAAAAATAGATCACAAGAATACTTATGCAACTTGGCGCTACAACTTTCTATCCCCAGTCGAAGAACCAGAGGCAGATCCAAGACAAGATGGAGGGATGTAGTGCTGAGGGACATGACAGTGTGGTGTTTCCTAAGACGATGTCGAAGATCGACTGAAGTGGGAGAGGTAATGTAAGAAGACCGATCTCACCACTATTTGGGATATATAGCCAGGAAGAGAGAAAGATAATTTGAAAAAAAAATGGCACAACACCTTGGATTATTTAATCTTTTTTATCTTTATCATCGAAGTATGCCCAATTAGTAAACAAAAAATATGTATGTGTGTAATTTAAGAAAAACACACCTACAACATTATGAGGTCGTCTAAATGCTAAAGAACTTTTAAGAGCCATCCAAATATTAGCACTAGTTAGCACACCATATATCGATATCTTCGGTCAGCTCGGTCACTGAACTGACGCCAAAGACTACAAAACTCGTAGACAGGTCATCGTAAATAACATATTTTCAGTTTGAAATTAGTCATAGGCGGTATTAATAGTAGATAGTTTTACCAATAAATACTTAATGTATTGATTTAAAATAAGATAGTGTCTAGGATGTATGTAGCTATTTAATGACTGCTTACGTAAAAACCTTAGCTAATCTATTAATATTAACACAAGTAAATGTAGTTTATTATGCTATTTTTAGCCCTATATTTTATTTTTATGATAAAGGATCTAAAAATTGGTAAACATCATAGAGATCATCCTCCATCCATAATCCTGTCTTTCCATCATCATACCTACCTTTCGTAGGTAGCCCCATATTTAGAAGATGATCTATTAAATGTTAAATACAAAAAAAAAATATCTAAATAGTTCGCTCTACTCTTCTTTGTTAGAAAACAGCCAGTAGTACGGAATTAATCCACGGCATAAAGAGTAAATTCAATTTAAGCTTAAGTACTGTAACTTATGATATGACTAAAGCTATCTATCAGTTACATAGTCGTCTGTACTCCTACTCCTGTGATCCCATTATAGCAAAACATAGCATATAACATCATGAGCTGCGGTATATATTTTATTAGCAGTAAAATTAGATACGTGGGACGAAGTACTGGGTAGGGATCGCACCACACCGTATTATTGAACTGAATTTAGGAGCAAAAACGAATCCACTTGAAAGATGAACATGTTCATGAAAGTTAAAATTAAGCAATGAGCCTTGGTGTCAAAGTTTTTAAGATACTCGAAGGCCCCTATCATGGCATGGCTAAACGGACAAACGGGGCCCTTAATTTAACGTGTCGTTGAGCCATGGTATCGCTCTGTTGTAGGTAAATGCCAGTCGTGGTCACCCATCCGATACCTAGCCGTGCCGGTCGATGCTCAGAATTAAATAAGCAAACTACGTTATGAAGACTATGTGAAAAAATGAATAAATGCTAACTAAATAGTATTCGATATCTACATAAGACTTTTCAATTTGAAATGCAAATGTTTCCGAAGTCCAAACTAGACAACAAACAATCAGTAGGTATCTAAGTAAATAAGTAGCAAAACTATGGAATACTAGTTTTTACCCGCGGCTTCGCCCGCATGATATTTTGATTTTTGACGCAATATCATTATAATTTATAGCCTATGTGTTATTCTGATATATAAGTATCTAATATATATAATGATATTATTTCAAAGTTTCATCTCAATACGTTCAGTAGTTTTTTGCATGAAAGAGTAACAAACATCTATACATCCATCCATCCTCACAAACTTTCGCGTTTATAATATTAGTATAATTTATACCCTATGTGTTATTCTGATATATAAGCTATATTATTGCACAGTTTCATCTCAATCCGTTTTTTAGTTTTTGCGTGAAAGAGTAACAAACATCCATACATCCATACATCCATCCATCCATCCATCCTCACAAACTTTCGCGTTTATAATATTAGTAGGATAGGATTTATGGGGTGATTTTCTAATAAGACTCTAACGGAGACTCTAATATAGTCTCTAGTGTAATGCATCTTAGTAAATAAATCAACTAACCAACTTATTTCTGTAATCTTCATCTAATAAATTTTGTTCTCCAGTGTGTGGATACAGATAGGTATTTTAGTATTTTTAGACACGTCCCGTTTATTTCTAACAAATATTACAATAGCTGCCATTTCATTTTACGACATAAGAAAATGAAATAATAATCGCGATGACACGGTGAATATGTTTTTTACAAATTTTATTGTTGACACAGACACGAGGAGATACGAGTATAATTAAGAAATCATAAATCGCTATATAATAGCGATTTATGATTTCTTAACTATATAGTCTGACCGTGTAAATGTAAAATGAAGTATTGTACCAACCGTTTAATGACCCTGCTAGACATAGGCATACCCACGAACGATGATTAGCCCTTATCCACAACAGTGGTCCAGTGAAACTTGGTGGTTTGGATAAATAGAGTAGGTATCTATAGTAGTCGGCAAACAACTTGAACGTTAAACAATAGCTACCTCTCTTTTGTTTTCTCTGCTAACGAAAGGGAGAGAGTGATATTTTTTGTTCAACTTACGTACAACCTATACTATAGTCAGCAAAGATATAGGATCTTTAGTCAAAAAGTAGCGGTTCATAAATAAATTATCGACCAAGCACGAGTCGGACTCGCGCTCGAAGGGTTCCGTACAGTATGGGAGCCTCCCTTAAATATTTAGGGTCAGGCGGGGTAATCCTGAACCGATTTTCATAACTTTTGCATTTTACACCTATCGAAAACATTTAACTTCAATATTGAATACCTCGAAATGTCGACTTACATGTCGACATATCAATATATGCACCATTATTATGAATTGGCTAATAAAGATTCAAAATTCAAGACATTTTATCAAAAATATCTGTCTCATTTTTTTCCGTATATATTCATATACAATATACATATATGAAACACTGTTGTTCAAATATAAGACTATATATATTTTCTAGGATTTAAGCGTTATTCGACTGTAAGCGTTATCATATGACAGAGAAAGATATTTCGTATCATTGATACCCAATGATCTTTGCCATTTCAAAAAATCTTATTATTTTGACTTGCAAAAATTTACAAATCAATATACCAATAATTCTTCGCTTAAGAAGCTAATGTGTAATTATATGGAACATCTACCTACTTAGCTCAGAATCACACCAAAATGTGATACTTAATTATATGAGACCATAAAGATAATATAGGAGCTTAGAGTATAAATAACTCTAAGTATAGGAGTGAATAAATAGCTATTAAATTGAGAGATTTTTTCGAAAATCACAGTAGGGGAAAATATAAAACATTTTTACGTTAATTAAATTATAATATTTTTAGGTCAACATCAAGAAATAGTGCATTTCTTTTATTTTTTTGCTTCAAATATAGACTTCCATCGCAATTTGGTTTCTCTGGATCAAAAAAACTGTAAATATCAGGAATAACGGCAAAAATATTTTTTTCTTTTTAAGTGGGTAAATGTTTTTCTTATTACAGTTTTTTGGTTTTGGCATAATTATAATTTAGCGGAATTTAATAATTTCTTCTAAAATCCTGTCTTGTTTTTTCCCGAAAGCAGTTTTACATATTCCCGAAAACGTGTCTCCTTTTTCCTGTAAAAATATAACGCCCTTTTGTGCCAGTAAAAGATAGACTAAATTGGCGGATTGTCCGAGCAAAAACGGTTCAACTCGCTACGAGTGGCGCGGAACGGTGCGCGTGCGGCTACCGCGCTACCCATCATGAACAAAGTTTTCCGACGCTCATGTAAAGTTTTTGAGCTAAATTTTTTGATAACTTTCGGAAACAGATAGTAAAGATCACCAGAAAATATACTAAGTTATTCAACAATGTCATGGTTTCTTTTAAACTATACTATGATTTATTATTTGATGTTTTTAATATATTTTTGTTTGTCTTATTTTTACCAGCAATTTTGACAGTCCTACAATTACCCCGCCTGACCCTACCCTATTATTCGACAGTGAAGATGCTTTTTAGTCAAAAACTTTCGATCCATAAAAAATAAACTGTTATATTTTTTGTACCTGTTCGCTCCGTTTATTTCCACAGCTTATTACAATAGCCGCCATTTAATTTCAGTTTACGATACAAAAAGATGAAATAATGTCGCGATGACACGACTAAACAGATTTTATTGTCGACACCGACGCGGGAAGATATAATAAAGGAATCATAACTCGCGTTTTATAACTCTCGGTTCGCGATAAATAGAGTATTGTTATGTAACTGGAACATTTAACGGGTGTCGTTGAAATGGTCAGCTGCTTTTGGTCCGCCTTAAATTATTTATGATCAGCAAATTTACGTTAAAAATAGGTTTTTCTTCTCAAAACTATTGTTATTATGATCATCAACAAATAGCATGACTTAAAGTACTAAAATCAATATGTACTTATCTAAAACACCATAAAATATTTTTATTTTTGTCCTGCACCTCTATCATTAAAAAAATACTTATCTTTTCACCAATTTACCCCCTGGAAGAGGAAACAAGCATGGATTGATATTAAAAGTGGATAAAATAATGTTTAATGTCTATGCCATACCTACTATGGGCACCGTAAAAAACAGACCTGTTACCGAAAAATGCTTTCTTGACTAATGTCAAGAATGACGTGAAATATTTCTCACACCAATCTGTAGCTTGTGTCGCTTTGAACAATACAATAGATATCTATTTATATTTGTGTACTTATTGTAAAATTTATTGATGTTTTTCGCCATATCTTTTCGAACACCCCTAACAACAATGCAGCTGTCCAAATTTTGTCCAGTAGAAAGTCATTAACCCTAGACCCTAAAACACGTTCGGCTAACCGTTTCAACAGCCGCCATTTCTAATATTAGCTGGACTGTCAAACTCTTGGATGGCACCCAGAACATGAAGATTTATTTTGGGCAAAGCGAGCCCTTCCTATAAACATTGTATGAAAATGTCACAAAGACATTTATTTGGGTCGCAGAACACTTTTGTATCTTTCGATTTTTCTATTAGACAAAAGGTATTTGGGTCGTCTTAAGAATATAAGTAGTGCCACATGTTAGAATGTCTAAACATGACAAAGTAGGACCTATTAGTTGGAGAATTCTGTAAATTTTCAACCTCAGTCTAAATTCTGAGGTTTCAATTCAACATTGTGTAGAGTTGGCCTCATAGTAAAAGTTGTTCATAATAATGAACAAATAAATACATCTATGAAACTGCATGCAATTTGCAAAGCCACAACCTGTATGTATACGTTGAAACTTGAAGGACAGTAATACCTACTGAGTTACTGAGCGTGGGAAATGTGAAGTTATTGTTAAATGTTACCAATCTTTCCTTAAGTAAATAATCCCACAGTCGGCCTGTGTTCTAGGTGTTCAATTGGAAGTATTCTGTTACATAGTACATCCTCGCTATGCTCGGGAGATAACTCTAGAGTCCCTCGGCGCCCTCAGGGTTCAATATGTCACCGGTGACCCTAGACACGACTCCGTCTCTTGATGCATAATCTACTAGGTATTCCATTCCTCGTGTTCAAAAGGATTTTGAATTACAGCTAATAGGTACTTCCACTATTTTTGCCCTGAAGTCGGGGCACTAGAATACGGCATCGGTATCCCCTGTAGTAAGAGCCTACTAAAAGGGAACCTCTGGGCCCGTAGATGGTCAGAGATGGAGCTCTGGCCATCCACTCACACGGGCCCGGGATGGACGTCAGCGTCAGAGAAGATATAATATGTCAACGTATGTGACAACATCGTCGTAAAGAATAGCAGAAGCCTAGTACTAATACTAAGCGAGTAGTTGTATAAAGTGCTGGGAGCACCGGTGCGTTTCCCCAAGAGGGCACAAAGGCTGGCCACCGAGGGGGTTTGAGTGGGTGCAATCCTATATACCTAACCCGACTACACCCCAAAGCAGTCGGGCATTTTTCGAAGATTTGCCCCTCGTAAAAAAATACTTTCACTATTTAGTGCAGGTCAAAAACTTTTCTATAGGTATAAACTGAAAAGTAAACTTTACTTTACACCTTGTCGTGCGCTTAAAACCTCGAGTGAAGTACCTAGTGCTTTCTGCCCTTGTTAAGTCTACTTTCTCGCGAGAGACGCAGCCTCTAGAATTTCAAGTTATGAAAGTAAACTGGAAATCAGGTTTCAAGTAACCATACCAAGTAACCGTCGAAAACATTTTTAAATGTTGTTATTATTTTGATAACGCTGTTATTGAAATGATTGAACGATGTGCAGTTTGTTTATTATTTTTATTTGATTAAGTATCTGTTTCATTGTAAATGAAAGAAATCAGGTAGGTATTGTTATTTCTTTGAATTGTTTTCGTATTTTGTTTTTTATACAACTAAGAGACGAGATACGAGTAAGCTCGCCTGCAAATCTAGCATGACAAAAAGATTGATCATTTATCAATTTTTAATGTCAGTTTTCATTGTCAACCAAACTTACTCAGCTCCCTGTTCGAGAGAATGAATTGATGGAAAGACGAAATTGTATTTTTTTTATGATAGAGGTTTTGATACAGATGAAACCTGAATAGTACAAAAATACGCTCAACTAGTTATTTTTGAAATATATATAAGAGTACCTGTATTGTATAACCTAACATTAGATGTTTTGATGATGATAATGTAGAGAAGCCGTTTTTTTTAGTAATTAGGGATACTACACCCAGTATCAGTTTATATGTAAATGGAAACGACAGTTTCTTTGTGGATCTAAATATTTTTGTACAGCGTTCCTAACAGAAACGAGGAAGAATTTACAATCATGTACTCGTATGTAACCACAAGAAATCGATAATAGTTTCGTTTTCTATGCAAACTCATACAAAGGTTTAGACCAATAAAAATACTTTTCGTAAATTGTTTTGGTTCGATATGAGTTCAATGAAAGAATAGCTTATTCGTCAAAACAAGACGTCACAGCGCTGAGGCCGAAATGTTATTAAAACAGCATCAAATAATGCCAATGAGTGGGTTTACGTTGGCGGCGCTTACGCACTCACGTCACTGTTGCCCAATCTTAGGAAGCTTTCATGTTGGACTTGCGAGACTATGCAACAGAGAGAAATGGGTCACTAAATTGTACGTTATTTTTATCGTGAATAAGTCCACGATTGACCACCAACTTGCTTGACGGTAAGCGACCTTGTGCCGAAGATGAAGTACGCAAACTTATAAGATACCCATTCACCGTGAATTTGAAAAGCTATATATCATGGCTCTCTGGGAACACGAAAGAAAAAGAATTGTCCCCTGCTAAACGTATGTACGCTAATCACTACGTAGGATGATTGAGTAATGTCGTTCGAGGGTTGGTGGATTCCCATGCACCATCGGATTGATTCATATATAACAGACGTATGCAAGTTTCTTCACTTTGTCGAAAAGCCAGTTGGTGAGTAAATCCGCACATAGATTCCTAAGAATTAATTTGTACAAGACCGGGTTTGAGCCCACGCCTTACTTGTAAGGTAAGCGTCCTTCCATTAGGCCACCACGGCTGTGTACAATATTTACATGCGACAAATATAATTATAATTCCTCGAATTTTCGAGGCGCACCGATAGAGTATGAAATCTTGAATGCAGAACAAAAATATTGTTTTACAATGCCATCTCATGTAGACATAAGTGGCAAAGAAGAAGTAGACCGCCTAGCTAAAGAAGCTGTCACAGATGGTGAGCCATTAAACTTTGTACCCTACTTTAGCGACCTCATCCCAATTGTCCGCGCCCAGTGTAGGAATCACCCGTCATTTGTGGGTCGTCGTGCAGTGGACTATTAAAAAGGCTGGTACAGTACAGTACAGTACAGTGTAGAAATACGTGGAAAGAATACTTTGATGAGAGGTCACAAAGCAAGGGTATTTGGTATAGAACCATTCAACCCGACCTTCCCCGTTCACCATCGTTCGTTGGAGTAGACATGTACCGAATCGAATTCGTAACCGCTTATAGACTCCGTTCCGGACACATTCCGCTGAACAGTTTTGCGGGTAAGATTGAAACTCCCATATGTTCCGAGTGTATGGTGGTTGAAAATGTGACGTACTGGCGGAGTGTGTCCGGAATGGACCTGAGAGGGATTTATTTCTACTCGAATACGATTTAGATGCCCACAGCCTCGGGCTGTATAACAGTATTTTGACCTATCCATCATCACAACGAGCCAGGGTACTATACAAAATAGTTAAACTAGGAATTAAGCGTACTGCAAGATATCTATAAGTTTAAAATGTAAATAGTGCGTCGAGGGTGGCATTATCCTGCGGATAAAACCCTCTATAAATAAATAAAGATTAAAAAAACTATATATATAATTAATAGGTATCGATGCGGTGATTAGCAAAACCGATTTTTCAATTATACACTACAATTCATGAAGGTGAACAAACGACTTGACAAAGATGAAAATGAATATTTTTACGCAATTCCCTTTTAAACAGTTTTATAGTTTTGAAAGCGGTATCTAGCGAAGGTGACTTGTGCCAAAAGCCCTTGTATTACCTGATGTCACAACAAAACAACTATTTTGAGGACATCAACTTTCTCCATTTATGTATTGTATTAGCTATCTATCGCTGCTAGGTCGGGAAGTGTATAGTAGGTACTTAAATAAGCTTAAGTTGAAACGCTAGAGGCAGCGCGCGAAATACATTATTTTTGGGTTTTTAGCAATTTAATGCTAGACCTTGAATTTCCAAAAACTGTTTTAATTAATGACTTCTTTTTACTTATTACGGCCACAATTATCACTCAAATTGGTTTATTTTATCGAAAACTGACAATTGGCTGAATTTATTAATAATTTTGGCTAAATCAATATTTTTACATAGATTGACTATTATATTGGTTTTTTTTTATTTCACTACCTACTCAAAGAAACTAGACTTGTTTGAAAGAATGGCAGAAAAAAATGGAAAAAAGTCCTACGTGAAAGTTACTCGTGTCCTAATCATTTTTAAAATTCATAACCTTCATGCCATGAAAAAAGTTTATTCCTGTTATACAGCTACTACCTATCTGCGTAATATGAAAGCATCCTATGAATTATTGACGTCACAAGTTCTATACGAATTGGTGGTTGCGTAGCGTAGGAATTATCATTTAGATAGATTAGACAGCCAACCCAGTTCTTTCTACTGTCTTGCCACAGCAGTGACTAATTATATTTTATCTTTTATTTTTACATCGAGCCTAAGAATCGCACCTGAAATCAATTTACAGGTTTTACTAGTCACTCCGCCGTGGTGGTCTAGTGGTAGTAACACCCGACCTGCAATCTTGAGGTCGTGGGTTCAAATCCAGATCCTGTACCAATGAGTTTCTTTGGAACTTATGTACGGAATTTCACACCATTGGCTTTTCGGTGAAGGAAAAACATCGTGAGGCAACCTGCATCCGTCCGTAGAAGAAATTCGATGGGGTATGTGAATCCACCAACCCGCACTGGGCCAGCGTGGTGGATATGGCCCAATCACCTATCGTGGATAGGCCTACGTCCTGCAGTGGAATATTAAAAAAGGCTGGTACAGTACAGTACTAAGTCACTCCTAATGATAAGAGATTTCATACTTAGTTTATTTAAGTTACGCAAAGCTTCGAATCAGGTAGAAGTTTACTTAACTTGAAAATGCAATCTAATAGAAGTCTAATCTATGTGATTGCATTCCAAAAATCCCTAATTTACATATTTTGAGAATGCGACCGAGTCATTTAGATTTAAGATAAGATAATTATTTATATTTTAGTTTAGATTTATTATTTATTAAGCAAGATTATTTATTTCTACAAACACAAATAACAAAAGAATCTTAAGTGTAGCAGATAAAAACAAAAACGAAACAAAGAAAACAATTCCATGTACCTAACTAATTCGAGCGGTCCACACTAAGCTCGAGATTATTTATTTCTACAAATAACAAAAGAATCTTAAGTGTAGCAGATAAAAACAAAAACGAAACAAAGAAAACAATTCCATGTACCTAACTAATTCGAGCGGTCCACACTAAGCTCGAGATTATTTATTTCTACAAACACAAATAACAAAAGAATCTTAAGTGTAG
The DNA here is from genome assembly GCA_949316475.1 of Hypomecis punctinalis. Classification (NCBI taxonomy): domain Eukaryota; kingdom Metazoa; phylum Arthropoda; class Insecta; order Lepidoptera; family Geometridae; genus Hypomecis; species Hypomecis punctinalis. Next base: position 16,058,588 of record OX438810.1, read on the forward strand.
CAGATAAAAACAAAAACGAGACAAAGAAAACAATTCCATGTACCTAACTAATTCGAGCGGTCCACACTAAGCTCGAGGGCCCGTATTGTGGAGACCAGAAATACGAAATATTCAAAATTATTTAGGTACTAGATGTGTGTTCGTAACATCAAAAGCACAAGCCTGACTTTACAAAAAATAGGATAGATTTTAATTATTATGCTATAGGCACAGGCTATAGGTATTATGATTAATTATAGAATTGATAAAAAGTACTAAAAATTATTAACATAACAATAATTGTGATACTTTAGAATGTACAGTAAAGATATTGGACAGCAAGCGGAGAGAACAACGTATTAGGTAGAAGTGTGTGAGAAAGTATGTCTGTGTGTGTTTGTGTATCACTGCAATAAAAAAAGAAGTATCTACTTTTCTCTTTGATGATTTCTAAAGGCATACAGCACGGGTAGCATAGCCAAGAGACAAATTGTCTTTTCACCATTCATCATTTCGTGGCAATGGCTAAGATAGTTCTAATTTTTTTTTTCACTAAGTATTAAAACCTTTCGAAGGGGATATAAAGTATGGATTAACAATAGCTTTTTCCCTTTGCTATGTTCCCCGTGCAGGTGATCGTTTAGCAAAGTATATAGACAAGGACTTTCAGACACATGTTATGTAATTTCACCTATACAAAAACAAAGTACTTTTACTGCGCAAACATAAAATAAAGTCGCCGTGTTAGATATCTATTTTGTCAAGAATCTTAGATAACTTATTGTATGGAAATTATTCTATTGCTATATTTTCAGAGTTGATTCCGTCGTAAAAGTTGTTCGTGTAATGATGACCTCTGAAAGGCCCTGCACTCTGCAGAGCAATCTTGTCCTATACGCCTATACCTATCTTGTACCTATAGGCAACCTTACCGCCTTACAATCGTGAGGTCGTGGGTTCAAATCCCGGTCCCGTACCACTGAGTTGTTTGGGTTTATGTACGGAATTTCACACCACTGGCTTTACGGTGAAGAAAAACATCGTGAGGCAACCTGCATATGTCCGGAAAAGAATTTCAATGGCGTATGTGAATCCATCAACCCGCACTGGGCCAGCGTGGTGGATATGGACCAATCACCCTTGGTGGGTAGGCCTACGTCCTGTAGTGGACTATTATAAGGCTGATACAGTACAGTAAAGTACCTATAGGCAATGACGCCAATGACTTGATTCATATTCTTCGCAAAAGCTCACTAGAACTACAGCGATTGTTAATAGCCTGTACCTAGTGTTTTGTGTGTCTCACATGTGACTACAATTTTTTGGCCGTCATCACTGCTACGTACTAACTGTGAGGGGATCTATGCCTGTGACGCAAGCCATGTCACATGGGGGCTATTTATAGTCAGACGCGCGAGAGACACCTGTGACAGCGTACTATGAATAGGGGCACCTCTTCGTTGCGTACGCGATTTGTATCAACCTATTAGTAACTAGTAGGCGACGGAGCTTCGTTCGGTGCAAAAATTAAACTAGTAGTTCTCCGAAGAGAAGATCTCAACGTAATCGTAATTTGTCATGCAAATATTTTATATGCAAATAAAGTTTTTTAAAGATATTTTTTAAGATTTTTACGATAAAGAATTTCTTCTAATTTTCCGATATATTTTCACTAAAATACGGCTTTTTTAGGGTTCCGTACCCAAAGGGTACAACGGGACCCTATTAGGTACTAAGACTCCGCTGCCTGTCTGTCTGTCTGTCACCAGGCTCTCATAAACGGTGATAGCTAGAACGTTTAAATTGTCACAGATGATGTATTTCTATTGCAGCGGCAACAAATACTAAAATAGAATAAAATTAATATTTAAGGAGGGCTCCCCTTAAATATTACAACAAACCTGATTTTTTAGCCGTTTTTAGCTTAAAACTGAAAAAAATATATTTAAGCGGGGCTTCCATACAAAAAACATGATTTTTTGCCCGATATTAATAACAGTAATAGGAGATGCTTGAAATATTCACAAAATATTAAATTGTATATTCCCTTCAAATATAAAATAACCTAAGAGGGGCCTTCCATACAGTACGGAAGTCTTCGTGCTCGAGTCCGACTTGCACTTTGCCGATTATTTACGTACATATGGCCACTCTAAAATTGACTTGAAACAACACCCCTTCTTTCCCTTATCAAGCCAATCCTCATACTAAAATAAGTAGGCCATCGCCATGGGCGAAGTATAAAAAAAAAACTGATCGATTAGATTTTTTATAGCCCATTTCCTTCATGTTTTTTCAATCTATGGTTTTTATACGTTTTAGAATGTTTTGTAATGAAACAATTATGGATACTCATTTGTGATATTGGGTTATTAAAACTCGATATGCTTGGATGAAACGATAAAAATGTGGAGTCAGAATGTGTAGCGTTCATGAGATTTCGTGATTTGTCCATAGAAATATAGTCAAAATAATAATATGAAGAAATGTCGACCCATAAGCTAATTTTTACGTAACGAATTTGTGCATAATCTCTTTGTTTTTACGTGTTACTTTTCAATTTTACAGTGATTGGAGTTGCAGTTGGTGTTATAAACATTATTAAAGTGTTTAAGAGTTAAGGTTTATGAGGTTAAGATAAGTCCTTTTGATATACCCATTACATTTCATATTTCATTAGGTACTCATATAGAACCGCCAGATAATTATTTTTTGATATAATCATGCAATTACATTATCATGTTAAGTACTGTTGTAACCATTTCCGTTGGTAATGATAACCTTTTAGTAAATGTACAATACTCACATTTATTTGCACATACAAACATCTAAAAATGATTGTTTTTTTTTTAAATATTAGTTTGGTATAAAATTGTCTTATTAATCCTTAAAATTAAAATGGCCACAAATGATACTAAGATAGCCACAACCAGTGCATCTACCCTACGTCCAGGCTATCGGAAACGTGAACGCTGGCCGTCTAACAGACGTCTAGGTTGTCCAACACGTGACCGGTATCACTCATCGTTGCGAAGTACTGGTGCTCGCATTTTGATCGATAGAAACAGCCTGCTATGGAGCTCAGTCAAGGGTCTATCAGGCTGTTGACAGTAGTTACGTGTAACGAAGTCTCACCTTAAGTTATTAGGGTGTATCGGCACGGTCTGCATGCTGATGGCGGCAGTGACAGGGCGAGGCCAGAGGCCGCCGAACCGGCCGCAGACCGTCCGGCAGACGTCCAGGCTGTCGAACACGTGGCCGGTCACATTCAAATTGGTGTGTGGACGCTCGCTCCTCTGGCAACCCTCGTCGGTTACGCATCGGTACATCCATGAAGGCCTGGAGACCATAAAAAAGACATTAACTCCTATTACATTTATATCGATAAAGCTGATCCGGGCTGGGTAGCTGCAGAGTAAACCTTCAGGCTAGTAAAGTTTAAACTGCTAGGTTTACATAGCCATGTGGAGATGATCGGGCGCTAAGAGAGTTCCGTGTGAATATGAATAGGAAAAGGTAAGTACCTCAGAAGTCTAATTTTTCAAACAAGTTAGGCTTAGGATGAAGCCACCTTACTACCTTCGAAGAATTTAATTTAAATTTTTTGACTTAATAAGTACCTACATTATAATTTATCCGTGCATAATTTTTTTCAATAAACCTAGAACAATGAATTTCTTCGATTTTCTCATAAAAAACGATGACGAACTATTCTTATCTTTAAGCTTTTTAAATTCTCCTGCCATCTCAGTTTATTATTTTACAGCATACTTACTTCAATGGTTTTCGGAACAATACGTACTTAACTAATTAATTGAAAATTAATGTTGACAAGGTAGATAATGTGGTAATCTCACGACATCTTATCTGACAGATTATATTATTTTAATGTCTACTTATAGCACCGACAATACCCAGAATTTACAACGGAATAATGAAATTATGAAGATTAATAGTAGATTATGTACCAAGAGAACCAAGTGGTGTCTTATCTCACGGGCATCAATAGGACCAAGAGCGCAGCGAGGGAATCTATACTTAACTCAGACCACAGAGAAGTGTTTTAAGTTAATTTAATTATTTAGAGTCCTGAGTGAAGAGACGGGTTCAAGTCGCCCAAGATGAAGACATACTTGGTTCTAGCGGTACATACTCTACTTTCCATATATCCTGCGAGAAAATAAAACCCCAAGAACATGAGTAATACTTACCTACGTCATAAATTCACTAAGTGTATATAGGAAAAAATCATTAGGTAAATCGGTATTGTTTACAATAAATTATAACAAATTAGAGTAGGTACCCAAAGAGAATTTAACCACTACGTTTATATGTACCTACGAATTTTCATAGAATCGCACACAATGTAGAATAAAGCCGGAAACATACTATCGGACGCGCTGACGGACGGTGACTGACAGCCGCGACTGATAGGTATCTAGACTATGAAAGTACACTGAGCCGTTCACACTATCGGACATAAGTCGCGGACGTCACCTTCGGACGACCTTGAGCGTTCGGACGTCCGAGAGCGATCTGGCACACCGGATGTTTTAAGACTGTGCACATTGCTAAGTCGCGGCTGTCAGTCGCATCCGTCAGCCGCGTCCGATAGTATGTTTCCGGCTTAAAGCTCGAAACATACTATCGGAAAAGTTGAGAAATTTTCATACATTTTTAACATGTACCTAACTACACCAGCCTTCATGAACCTAGTTATTAATTATTTCAATAAACGTTTTACTACCAAAAATCACAGAATATATTTTACTAACAAAATCACATTGTAATACCGTAAGTATTTCAAAAATGTATTACAGAGACAAAATTATAATAAGACAATCAGTTTTGGAAAGGAATTTTATTTGAACAAATAACCAAAATGAGGATGTCGTCGTTTGGTATTAAATGTTTAACAATATTTTTCACTTAAGTCAACATCAATATAACATACCTTATTAAATAACTCAAACGAACGATCGTTTTGTCATATATTCATAATTAGTAGGTATGTAAATTATGTGAATGTTCATTGCTGTTGATTTTACATGAAGACATGGTTGACCTGCGTGTCTGAGAGGTGATCTTCCCAAGAATAATAGGTAGGTATTATAACTGTCTAGGTATAAGTTGAATAGGCAAACTAGACGTTTGTAAGGTTAGCTATAAACTGCGCACACCCTCGCTTCTCGAGCAGCTGACATAACCAAAGACATGACATGAAATAAAATGACATGATGCTATTGCGCAATGCCTTGCTCCGAGTTCACAGACGACAGAAAGTTTGACTTGTCGTATAACAGACATATTACTATAATTATTAATTACATTTTAAGTAAACGCAGTGGTGGACATGCCAATTTGGGTTTAGGTAGTTACAAAAAGTTGAATTTGCAGTGTTTTGAATCGTAAAAATGTTGAATTTTCAGAAAGTTTAATTTCTAAAATGTTGAATTCGCAATGAGTTGTATTTGCAGCATGTTGAATCCCAAAATGTTGAATTCATTCATTTCTTTTTCAGGATATCGTTTTAGTTTAAAAAATGTCAGGTCTCTATGTGACAGCTGTCACGTTGACATCTGTACAAAAAAAATATTTACTTTCCACTTTAAGGTTTGACAACTCTCACTTTGACATTTGCCAAAGAAATTCACGTAGGATTCTATTACTATGACATCTGTCATTTAAAAAACATATCCCGCAAACAGACTATCTAAAAAAATTAGAAAATTTTTCGAAAAAATTATATGTGTCGATGTATATTCTCCACAGTACATATTGATAACAAAAATAAATCAACATTCTAGCAAATTACACCTTTTTAGGATTTTAACATTTTGAGAATTGAACATTTTGCGAAACCTAAATAAATCAATATTATGGGAAATTATACGTTTTGAGAATTCAACATTATGAGAATTCGACTATTTGCGAATCCCTAATAATTCGACATTATGGGAAATTATACTTTTTAGGAATTCAAAATTATGAGAATTCAACTCTTTGTACCTCAAGGCCAATTTACGTCTAACTATAGAATATTAAATCAGATAATTTTGCTGACTTAATACAAAGATTTCTGCCGAACCGAATACTTCTATAATACTCAAATAAGTATTTCATCAATTTTATCGTCGTTGTAGCCATAGGACGCCCACAGTCAAACAAAGGCCTCCCCTATACAACCCTAATAAGACTTATTGGAAGCGGCTAACACCCAGAAGATTCTTCAACTTACTTATAAGCAAATGGAATGATGTCCTCCTTGACTTTCTCTTCTTCACATTGCACCAGCTGAACTGCGGTCAAGTAGTATGCTATTTGCAGCACGACTGCGAACAAACATAGCCGATTCGCCATTATCACCTGAAACAATAAAAAAAATCACATAAAGTATGCAACGCTTTATAAAATACTAGCTGACCTGGCAAACTTCGTTTCACGCAATATCTTTATAAATTAATTAAAACCTATGTTATTCTGATGTATAAGCATTACTATTGCAAAGTTTCATCTCAATCCGTTCAGTAGTTTTTGCGTGAAAGAGGAACAAACATCCATATATACAAACTTTTGCGTTTATAATATTAGTAGGACAGTCTTAAATTACTACTACTGTAATGATATCTTCTACATTAGGTATATGATAATATAAACGGTTAACAGGTAATAGGGTATAAGCGCTGAAAACTACATTTTTCAGGAAAGCAGTTGTCGAGTTGCAAAATGACTCTTGGACAAAGTAAGGTAAACGTACGTAACTGCGGACGAGTCCCAGAACGCGGACGTTACTCGGTTTTTTAATTTTTGTAATTTTCTACGAAAGTTTAACTTAATCTTATGAATGACAATAAATTCTTGGTCATATTTCAAAGTATTATACAGGCAAAACTGTACACGTAGTGTAATGGTGTCCAAACCAAATTATCTCAAAAGTGCGGTGTCGTAAAATTTTCGTTAATCTGTTAATTCAGTAGCTGAATTTGGTGCCTACCCTGTCATCAACTTCAGTTTATTTCTTAGTTGTCTAATGTGATACAGAAAGTGTGCTATTTTATTACGATACTTAGATAAATTGCCTAATATTATAACCTATAATCTAGACATAATCTTTATGATTATTTATAATATTTGCGTATCCGCCTACTGGTACTCACTAAACCCGTACTTGTACCAATGCACGGACAATAATCACATTTTCCGTCCGAGAAGTGGGACATACATCAGTTCTTTAATAATCGTTGTACCAAAGTTCGGATCTTGACCTTATTACCTTGAAATAAGTCTCATTTTTCCTTGCATGTAATAACATCGTTTTCAAAAATGCAATTATTATAATTCGGTTGCGTCTTATTCCTTTGAATCAAGAATTATTTTAGGCTGGTTCAAGCAATAGTCGTAACCAGTTTGCTTTAGTATTGCTTAAATTGTATTTTTATACATGACAAAAACCTTTTTATTTGATCGATTTACAACGAAGGTATATTTAAAACAATATTATAATATTGAAGTTTATGCTTCAATATTTTTACATTATGTTTAAAAGATTATCTTAAGTAAGATTTTTCGTGCTCATATTTTGATTTGACTCTCGTAGCTTAGTTTGCTTTAGTATTGCTTAAATTGTATTTTTATACATGACAAAAACCTTTTTATTTGATCGATTTACAACGAAGGTATATTTAAAACAATATTATAATATTGAAGTTTATGCTTCAATATTTTCACATTATGTTTAAAAGATTATCTTAAGTAAGATTTTTCGTGCTCATATTTTGATTTGACTCTCGTAGCCCATGCTTGTTTTTGTACCATCTGCGTAGATGTTTCAAGATAGCAATATATCGACAGATACATCGTTCTCTATGACTAGCTCATACTTTTCTCTGTTGAACTGTGTTCTAGCTATAATATCCGTACCATTTTTTGCTTTGGGAATGATTGCCTCGCCCAGTCGATTATTTTGCAATGGGTTGTCGTATCACTCATATTCTTTCACATATTTCTAGATTTAATTCATAGGGCAGAAGTATCGATTCCTGCTGTATTTATGCAGATGCAGCGGTGTGATCTCTAAGATTATTTCAACAGCAGCTGAGTGTGTATTTTTCATACATCTGCTAATTAAAGAGCACGCTATTCTGCGTTTCTCGTAGCATAGTCGTATTTTGCGCGTGTTGGTATCTGATTATTTGTTAGACTTCAGTCTTTTCTTACCGCTTCAGTGCATTGCCATAAAATTTTGTTGCCTTCGTGGTGACATACTTGAGTATTTTTTCCACAGAAGTTAATAGCCTAGCCAGATACCTAGATATTTAACTTCTTTGATTAGAATTAACTTAGTAGTATCATAATAAATCTGTTTTCTTGTTTTTTTGTGTGAATAACACTAACTCCATTTCAGTGGTGGATTCACGGAGAGTCCAAGATGTTCACACCATTTTTTATTTTATCTCCTAACACGATGTTGAAAGTCAAAAAGTCCAGACACTATTATCACCAGGTTTTCAGCATATCCCACAGTGACAATGCCTTCATTGTTAAGGGGTGCGACAAATTCGACCACTAGTAAACTAGTAAAAATGACATGATCCCTCCTTGTAGGCAGTCTTTTGTGACTCGAGCGACTTTGTGTGGGCGCGTGGTGCTTGCCATTTCAAAGTTGAATGTTCTGCTAGCGAGTATTGTGATAATGCACTACTGTCTACTATTTTCGCAAACTTACCTAAATATTAATGAAAATAGTCTTAACAAACGCCCTTTCAATGTCAATGAAGGTGGCTAAACAGAACTGTTTGATTTCCAGTGCGGATTCGATTTTGTGGGTTACTTGGTGGAGTGCTCTCCTCCTGATTGTCTCCGTTGATTTTCCTGATTAGTAGGCATGTTGATTATCGTAGACTACGTTTTTTGCTAGGGGTCTACCTCTTATGTGCTCATTGCAGATTATTTCCAGTGTTTTCAATAAGAAAGAGCTGCGGTTATTGATGCAAACGACCTTGGATTTGTGTAATTGATCTTTCTTGGCTTTGGCAGTAAGACCACTTTTACTTCTCTCAAGGCTTTAAGTATATACCTGAAAAATCCACGTCATACTCGATCTAAATATGGCGATTAAATGTATTTCATAATATCATCAATAATCATTCTTAGGCCTTATTGGAAAAGAACTGGATATATTTCACACAGTTTGGGTGCCTTGTGCGGCTGGAAAGTGCTTAATGCCCATAAAAGAGTCTCCTATGTGACAATAAAGTCTGCAAAATCCCCTGTCTTCCATACCAGATTTACGTGGTTCCCATCCATCTGTGTAGTTCAGTTGACAGTCGGTAAAAGTACGTTTGTAGAAGCAATTCAAATTGCTTCTGGTCTGAGATTTTATAAGTACTATCAGGCTTCTTCCAATGCCTAGCTTTATTTGTGAGTCACTCGATATATTTTTTCTGAGTCACATAGTTTCACTCTTAGATTGAATAGAGTTGCTGAACGTTTTCCGTGAGATTTTCTGGCATTTTTTACCCTTACCTTGAATAGATGGCGCATATTTGTATACTCTTTTCAATTCACTGGTGCATCAGTGTTTATAGCTCTGTTGAAGATATGTCTGACCTTTTATTTGAGCATGGTTATTATTCCACCATTGGCTTTTTAGGACCGAAAAACTAAAGTTCTCATTTTTCAACGGGCAAGTTTTTCATAGTTCTTTCTTAAAGGATGTACCAAGACTTCTGACTAAAAGCATTAACTCTTTGACCGCCAGATGTAGTGCCACTTCTGTCATATCTAGGTACGCCGTGTTCTAAAGGTAACTATACTACTGAGGTTGTGTAAGAGACTGTGGGATATAATTATACAAGACTACGCATTTTATTTTGTATGGGAAGACTGAATACATTACCTTGGGAATCATTTACGCCGCTTATCTTGCAACGGACTAAATACGGTTTCTTTACCAGTGATATTAGTGTCAACTACCTAACGTTCCAGCATTTTTTTTTCATAATGTGATTATTGTTTGTTTTAAATATATTTTATTGCATGTAAACTATCATTTCATTGATTTACAAGACCTTAAATGACTTAAACTAAAATATTCTGTAATATTAATAAGTAATAATACAATATTAGGCAATTTAATTTCTAATGTAAAGCAAATAGAGTTCTAATTCGTATAGCGTCCGGGAATTGGGACGATTTGTCCAAGATTTGGGTCGATAATAAAGTTCATAAAAATAATAATACAATATAAAAGGCAATTTAGATTCTAATGTGAAGCAAATAGAGTTCAATTTCGTATAGCGTCCGGGAATTGGGACGACATTCCGCGCATTAGGACAATTCGTCCGTGGTTTGGTACATTTGGGTATTTTTTTACATTTTGATATTAATTCCCATTAAAGCTCAAAGAAATTTAAAAAAAGTTTAATTATTATTAAACTGAGATAAATGCCCTTCCTGGTCATATTCACTTTGTTGTTGTAAGTCTATTAGTATCAGCGTAGTATTACTTCAAAGTCAGCGAAGTTCAAAAACGTCCGTACATTGGTACGTTTACCTTAGTTCTTTGCTTGAACTTAAGTGGAATGGGCTTTCTCACAAGGTGTGCAAAAACGAGAATATGACCACAAGGACATATATGTCCATACTGATATGACAAACTTGTAAGACCACGAGGAAGCACCCAAAAATAGACTGTACAGAAATGGGAGTAGGCTGCATTTCTATCTCTAAGGAGAAAGCACATTCGAAGGAGTGGAGTTTTTGGGTAGGTTGGCATTTAAGGACATTCATTTATACTTTTTTATCTTTTAACTGTCGATGTAGGTTTCTCCCTTTCTGTCGTAACTTTATTTTGTATCCGGTTACAAAAGAAGAAAATTTATCTTTCATCTAGGATGGAGACGACTGTTAGAGAAGACGGAGAGATGAGAGAGATTCGATGGGATCATGACTATGACTCAGACTAAATAAATAAATACAGACAGAATGTTGTGAACAAACAAGTGAGGCCGACCGAAACTACGCCTCGCCGTGTACAGACAATTAAACACACATCAACGTACAAGGAAACTACGCCTTGGCTTGTCAGTCGCACTATGGCGGCGCAACAGCGACGCACTCACACATGTATAAAAACCGGCTTCACTTAACTGTTCAACCGTTCTCCTGATTATTTTATTTGCTCCGAGAACTATGAGACCATCCATCCAAACGAATTATTCCAGTCTGTCCCCCGGATCTGTCTCCCGGGGAAGAAAAAAATCGTGTCTGTCCCCCGAAAATCAACCGGCATGATTTCACTCCTTAACAGTGCGGTCTGTCCCCCGACTAAATAAATCCAAACGATCCCGGGGAAAACGATGGCGAAGCGTAGACAGCGTCTTTCTAAGCAAACCACAGAAGAGAGAAAGAAAGCAAACCTAAATTATTTGTTGTCGTTGACATGAAAAAATATATGGTAAACTCCTGAGGTAGGTAGACTCTTGGTAGAAGGCACTGGTCCGACTTGAGCAATTTTTAAGAATTTACCTACTTAATTATACTTACTTTCGTACTTAATCAAGTGCTTAAAGGTATGGATACCAAAAATAAAGAAATGGATACGAAGTGGTTAAATTCTCTTGGGTTATCTACATACTTACCATTTTTTTAAATAAAAAAATCGATCGATTACAAAATGTCAAGGTCAAATGTGTGACCTGTCAAAGATTAATACTTATTTCTCTATGATTATATTACGCTCTCTTTGATAAAATATACCTAAAATACTCGAACAATCTCAGAACATAGTGTGCTCAAAATCCAAGGAAGTTCCATACCAAAATCTTAGATTAATGATTGGTCTAATGAAGGGAAGAAGAATATTGCAGCGCCTATAGAAATCGAATAGCAAAATTGCTACTTCTGTTTTGTTACTGTTATTTACAGCTCACAGTGGCAGTCGACAAGTAGGTAAATATAGCGCAGAGAACTGGTTGTCGATGAGGTAAGTTCGTGTAGGCCGGGTGGCTAGCCCTGGAGTCACAGTTGTTTAAGCCGCCTGAAGGCCTCTGATATGGCTCAACGGTTGTAACAACCGCGTGTACAATTTGACGTGCCATTCGAGCCACGGTAGCGCTCAGTTGTAAATGCCACCCATCCTAAGACTGAGGGTGCTGAACGTTGCTTAACTTCGTTGATCGCTAATGAATAACTAATCAAACTACGCTATGAGCGCTATAATGAGCCGATGAGGTCGCAAAGGTCGATTGGAATGGAACGTACACACGTACACCGCCTCAGTGGAAAGAAGAATTAATTCGCAACTCACAAAAATGCAGGAACGCGTTGTATGAAAGTCGCTTCCAGTAGCTTAAGAAACCTTTATGGAAGGCACACATCCTTACAGCTGGTATGATGATACCGTGTTACTATCGGAGCGCTACTCGCGAGTGAAACAGCGGGTGGTAGCTAGCAGACACTGATTGCTCACCATCCGGTGTATCGCAATGCACGCATCAATGCGTCGCGTGCGAAATGCTACCGCAACGGAACTCCGATATGTTACTCAATCTACACTCGCGTGGACGACCACTTTCGCAGAAACGGGTATTCATTTCTTTACGTAACTGGGGTAAAACATGCACGCCACATTCGTCTCTGTCATGATTATCATCTCAGCCATATTATGTCGAAGATAGTGAATGATGAGAAGTGTACAAATGTAACGAGTATTTTTTAGGGTTCCTTACCTTAAAAGGAAAAAAAACGGAACCCTTATAGAATCACTTTATTGTCCGTCTGTCCGTCTGTGTGTATGTCAAGACTCTTTATCTCGGGAACGCGTAAAGATATCGAGCTAAAATTTAAACTGTATACGTATATCAATGGTTTCTTGCAGTTGTGTAAAAGAAAAACTTCTCAGTTATAGTATAAAAAAGTTAGAGCTGTTTATATCGTAAAAAACCGCATATTTCGACACTCACAAAAATCAAAACCTACAGGGTACTTCCCGTTGACGTAGAACTATAAAATTTCGCGAGAAGCATTGTCTCAGAGTACACATATAGGAATAAATCTGAAAACTGTACATTTTTGTTTAAATCACCAAAAAATAGGGCCTAGATTCACAAAATATGGGTAGAAAATTCAAAGTGAGTAAATCGTATCATGTAAGTTATCATATAAAAGAGCTTCATTTGTACGGAACCCTCGGTGTGCAAGCCTGACTCGCACTTGTCCGGATTTTTTTATGTTGAATAGGTCTACATTTGGCCACCAACTCGCCTGAAGGAAAGCGAAGTTGTAGCCGAAGATGGAGTACGTAGGCCTAGAAGGTACCTATTCACTCTTAACTTGAAGATATCCAAATTGTAATCGTCAGGAAACAATGACGGAGGCAGGGCATTCCAATCCCTAGTAGTCCGCATTATGAAGGAAGAAGCGAATCGCTTAGACGAGCAGGTGGTACTTACATACGTCAACTATGTTGAGATGGTATTTATGCGACTTTCAATGGTATTTAGTATTTACTAAATGTTTGCAATAAAATATGATTTGTTATGATTTTATATTGAGTGCTTTCCACACTAGATTTTATCTCAAAGAGTTAGTAAAAAAAGGTAGCGGGCTGGCTCAGTTGGTTAGAGCGTCGGGCTAGTGATCCGAAGAGGCAGGTTCAAATCCTGCGTTCGCTTCAAATTTTTGAAATGCTTATCACAAAGATAAAATACGATTAGTTGTTATCTGTAAATAATAATCCAACAAAACCCTTTTCATGTGAAAAGTAGCCAAGACAAGACCACGGTTCGCACTTTAAAAAAGCTGTCAGATCTCATGTAGAGCCAAGCTTCTAACTCTACACGCCTCAACTAAATACGTCCTTACTTCATAAACTCTATACCATAGTCAATAATATATGTGATTTGACCGTTTCGTTAAGTTTCTTCGTTTTCTAATTTTATTCTATTTGAAATATTTCCACTAAAACCAATTATTTTTTGTGATTACGTTAAAAATGCTTAATAACGCTTATATTGATCATGATAATTGCGTTGGTTAATTATTTCTTAACAAAGCAAGTCATATTCGACCTTGATTCGTACAGCTTGCAGCCTCAAACTAAACTAGTCACTAGACACACACGAGTAGAGTAACAAAACAGCCTTTACTATGATTACCTATGTGTCTTGGTATGTACCTATCTATGTTGTTATCTAATTCTATGTCACTTCCTGGTAGGATATAGATAGGTACCTACGCTTGGTAACTATTTTGAGTTATTTACTTAGTTGTTGATAACTTTAATAATTTCGAGTTCTAGGTAATGAACTCCTTCCACAAAAATTTGAAAGAAATCGCTCGGTAAGGCTTATACAGGGTATTCCCTAGGAAGTCTTACATTTACGAGATATTTGTTTAACTTGTTAAAAGTTGTGTCTCTCGTCTATAAGCCTTAATTAGAAGATGTCGGCCACTTTCAGATAACCGCTAAATAGGACTGACTGCTCTAAAATGTCGATTACACCGTGACCCATATAACACGTCAAGTTACGGCTGATTTGTGAAGTATGGCTGCTGCTGCCTGTGTATGGTCGACCTGTGATCCTAACTACCAGTCTCTAAGTATATGGTTTACCATGTAAGTTACCACGCTGAGTGGCGAATGGCAACGCTCATAGAATACCTATTACCTGCATGACCGGAAAACTTTCTCTCGTGAATGTACTCCTTCATTAGTATTTATACCGTCTGTTTACTATCAGTCGAGCTCATTTGATTGAAGAGTGGGTCGCCCTACTCATGCGCACAGATTTCGCACGGAACAGGTTGCAGTATTTTTCATTTTAAATAAACTAAATACCTACTACAATACTATTAATAGGTACCTACTACTACTGTACCAACCTTTTTAATAGTCCACTGCAGGACGTAGGCCTACCCACGAAGGGTTATCGGGCCATATCCACCACGCTGGCCCTGTGCGGTTTGGTGGATTCACATACGCCATCGAATTTGTTCTACGGACGCATGCAGGTTGCTTCACGATGTTTTCCTTCACCAAAAAGCCCGCGGTATGAAATTCCGTACATACATTCCAAGGAATTCATTGGTACGGGACCGGGATTTGAACCCACGACTTCACGATTGTAAGGCGGGTGTCACTACCACTAGACCACCACGGCTTACTACTACTAAGTACTTTATATTTATAACGTTATACAGAATATACAATGTGTTACTTTCTAAAGTGTAAGGACTTCCAGAGGTACCTATATTGACTAATAATGAACAACTTTTACTACGAAACCAACCCAGATATAAAAATCAAATCAACTGTTCCATACAAAAAACATTGACCCTCGATAAAACGTATGGAACAGCTGTTTTTTTGTTCATAACTTAGGAGTCGGACCCATAGTAAACGTTCTTAATGATGAGTATATTAATCTCTTAAAAATCCTAGACTTTCAAAACTAACACAGATGTATTATGTAGAGTTAGAGGACCATCACACCACGTTTAGATGTTTTACTATCAGCCTAAACTTTTCTTGATGATTAATTTTAAGAAGCCTATATTAACATAATAAAATTACGATGTTTTGTAAAGCTTGGCGTCAACTAACTAATTTACAATTTACCACAATATTACAGTGTTTTGTAGGCTAATGTCACCTTTTAAAACTTGTATCTAAACAATAAGTTATGAATTTATCAAAGTTCTCATTAAGTCATAAGTAAAGGGTAGATAGGAAATAAATTACTTTGCAATTTTGTACGTTTACAACATGACCAAGTTTACGGGTTACATAGCATAATTAAAATTATAAAATGAAATTATTATAATCAGGTAAGACAAATAAAATTATGACAATAAATATTGTTGACTACCTTACAGCGAAATGCTCCATACTAAATCAATATAGATTGGAATAAATTACACGAGAAAAATTAGAATTTCTTGATGTGTTAGCTAAAATATCCTTCCGATACGAAGTACGAACACCGCTACAAATTCAATGCAGTGAAAACAGGAAACAGCAGCAAATTAATACAAAGCTAATCGAAATCAGTGGAAACATCGATCAAGTGGAATGACACGTAGAAAGTGTCTGTGGGAATGCGTAATGCCCTTCTGCTCTCACGGACCGTGACGTTCCGTTACACATTCTAATGAAAACGGAAGAAAATCAGTTTTTTTGCTATCCAATCCTTATAACCATCTACCGTCGGCCTCACAGACTCCGACGTATTAATAATAATCGTCAACATTTCAGAGCTCGTCTCTCCAATGACTTTGTCCGTTCCTATACCTTTTTGCTACGCCCTTCATTCAGTACCCGGTAACTACTCGGCGACATGCAATTGTCACATATTATGAGTAAAACACCATCGTTGTAGGTCTACCTAACAGACCTATACTACGTGGATACATCGTTATTCTTTAATTGTGGATTTTTGTAAAAATGAACAGCAACAGAAAACAACACCAATTTAGAACAAAGCTAATCGAAATCAGTGAAAACATCGATCAAGTGGACACCATGGACTTGGCATTTTTTTCTGTTTATTGACACATAGGAAGTGCCCGGGAATGCCTAATGCCCTACTGCTCTCACGGACCGTGACGTTCCGTTACACAATTCACGTTCTTATCGCAGCGGAAGAAAATTTAAAACTCATGATACAGTTGTTTGTTATTAACCCTTAACCACTTATCATCGGCTTCACAGACTTCGTTCTATTAATAAATCGACAATATTTTTACGCTCGACTCTCTTATTACAATGTTCGTTCTTGTACCTATTCCCTACGTCCCCAAGTACGCGGTAACTGATCAGCGACTCTGGATATGCACGCGTTTGTCACATATGAGTAAAAACCACCGTTGTAGATCTACCAGACCTATGCTAGGCGGTTATGCGATTAACCTTTCATTGCGTATTTTTGTAAAAATGAGCTACAACAGGAAACAACACCAACTTAATACAAAACTACTTAATCGAAATCAGTGAAAACATCGATGAAGTGGATTGACACGTAGGAAGTGCCTGGGTAGGTATGCCTAATGCCCTACTGCTCTCACGGACCGTGACTTTCCGTTACACATTTCACGTTCTAATCACAGCGGAAGGAAATTCAAAAGTCCCTAGACTATTATTTTGTTATATTTAACCCACTGTCTCACAAACTCCGTCGAATTGATAATCCGTACTAATATTATAAAGTCGAGAGTGAATTGATTTATTTGTTACTCTCTCGCAGTAACAGATTAACTGATACCTACATTTGATTTTTGGCATGAATTTAGGTCAAAGGTCAAAGAACTACTTTTTATCCCGTAAAAATTAAGGATCCTGACTAATCCTAAGGGAAGCAGTGGGTAAAGATAGTCATCAAATATTTGTGCTCGACTCTCCTATTAGGGGGAGAGACTTGGAAGAACGACCAGCACTCATCTGATAACCAGATGAGACTTATTTTTTTACAATATTATTTATTTCCTGACCTACGGTGCCCAAACTTGGTCATTGACTGATGCTTGAGGTTTTCCAAAGAGCAATGGAGCGCAGTATGATGGGCATCACGTGGACGGATAGAGTTCGAAACGCGACACTGCGTTCCATCACAGGTGTAGTGAAGTTACTGTTGACGTATTATTATGCAAAAAGCTGCTAAACTAAAATGGGATTGGGCGGGTCATGTTGTTTGTATGCACCCCAGGATCGTCACACAGGAGGGTACAGTGGGAACCGGAGGGCGACAATCTTGATACTTTCCGGGACGGCTGGCGGGATTCGGCTACGGAATGCGATAAATGGAAGGAATTGGGGGAGACGTTTGCCCAGAAGATGGACAGCATAGGTTGAGTAAAAAAAAATATTTACAAGCACACCTATGACAGCTTGCATGCCTATCGAAAAGTGTTCATGGCTTGATTCTCTTCTGATCTTTCTTTCTTTGTGGGAATGCCTAATGCCCTCACGGACCGTGACGTTCCGTTACACATTTCACATTCTAATCGCAGCGGAAGAAAATTCAAAGCTCATTAGACTGTTGTTTTGTTATTTAATTGCTCTTGTAAATTAATATAGGTCACGGAATAGGAAAAGCGATTTACATAAGTAGGTAATTATTGGCGTGTTCTAGTTATTCATTGCATAAGATTTATTAGGATATTTCTACAGGCGTTCTAAAAGAAGTTAAAATAACTTTTTTGTAGGTGGCATCTCCGCCATTATCACAAGTTTAGCTTTTTATAGGGCAAGTGCCTTTATTAACTACTTAATAATAATTTTTCGAAAAAAAGCCACAAGCTGCTTCAATCGTGAACAAAATTCGAACAGTTCGCTCGAATCGAACATTTAAATTGGACTACCTCGGGAGTACCTTCCCTTTCGAACTAGTACAGATTTTTTAAAATCAGTTCTCAATTGGCAATAAATATCGATGACCACACACAAAAATAAAATACATACTGGTGAACATTGAACCTCCTCATTTTTAACTTGGTTAAAAATACAATAAATTAATTTACAGCTATGACTACTCAATTTATCAAATGGCTTCAATACTTTATAAGTCATTATCATTTTTTGTAGTAGGTCTGTACCTTTAGTGTCTAATTTTAAAAGTTAATAAACGAATCTATACCTACCTACTAGTATCTAATTTCTATTTTCTATCATGCCAAAGAATGCTTGCAGACTCCTTAAGTACCTACATTTATTACACTATTGTAAACTACGTCGATATCCCTTTTTTTAATGTATTTATTGCCTACTTGTCTGATTTTTTATACCTACTTAAAACAGAACTTAAATAATAAGAAGGAAAGTACCTACTCGCACCTACGTTTGAAATAGGTAATAGGTAAGTACATTTTTGTCTTCAAAGATCAAGCAACATTACTACAAAGGCCTATTCACAAGGTTTGTAAAGGAACTAAGGTAGATAATCTATTGTTTGGTCACCGGATGCCTCGGTCTTATCGTGGCCAACTTTTACTTTGTACCATCGACTTGGCATTTTTTCTGAGAGCTTAGTGCGAGATTTTCGCTCGAGCTCGGTCGCGTAAACGTTTGATGTGATTTCTATGGAAATGGCACAGCGCCATCTTGTGTCACGTACAGAAAACTGAATAGCTAAGTGTGAGTATTTTTTACGGTAAGGTAACGAGCGCCAAACCGATCGAACACGAGCGCGGCAACGTCTGTGATTGGCTAATTCAAGCGTGTGTGTCAATGTGCTCGCGTGTGTGCACGGCGCGCTCGGTCAACGCGACGTAAAAGTTATTCGATTTGATTTGCAAATCTCCCACTTGACACTCTGTTCCCATATTGATGCCTTCGCTGAATCATACAAGTCAGTGAATATGAAGTTATAAGCTGCGCAGTACCTGACTGAACCTCAAATAATCCTGCGCGTTGATTGGGTTTCGCGCCGCTTGTAGGAAACTTCATATCCGCCGACTTGTATGATTCGGCCTATGCTTATATCGCTTCAGAAAGTTTTCTTCTGCTATTATTTGAATATGTTAATTTTCTTGTAGTTTAAGGTATATTTGAGACGAAGACAAACCAACAAGCCAAAGATCAATAAGTATAACTAGTAGTCTCCGAACATATAAGACCACGCATCTACTCGACTCGCCCTTGACCTATTTCATTCGTTTGCAAATTATAGTGTCAAATATAATATGTAAATCGGTTGATAAATAATTGCCACAGCAAATCTCAAAAAATATAGAAATAATAGAGCAAAACTATATTGATCCTGAGTACACATTTTCGTCAAATTGCGTTAAAAAACGTGACCTATTAAAGGAGAAACAACATCCGGACAGATGGAAGCAAAGTCGTAAATCAAAACTGAGACGCTTCGCTCACTTCATCATCAAGTTAACAACCGACTACATTACTAGAGATCGTTCCATCTAAAACTGCATGCCTGCACGCAGTTTTGAAATTGTTCCAAAACTACTGAACCAAAATCGATTCCAAATTTATAGGACCTTTTCGCAGAAGTTTTCTATAGATAAAAAAAAATAAAGCTCGATACATACTATCGGACGCGGCTTACGGACGCGACTGACAGCCGCGACCTAGACTATGAAAGTACAGTGAGCCGTGCACACTATCGGACATAAGTCGCGGAAGTCACCGAGAGCGATCTGGCACACAGGATGTCTTAAAACTGTGCACATTGTTAAGTCGCGGCTGTCAGTCGCGTCCGTAAGCCGCGTCCGATAGTATGTTTCCGGCTTAAAATGCAGATCTATTATGAACCTTCTTCTTGGAAATCATTTTAAAAATCGACCCAGCTTACGGTGGTTAAAGATTGGGATGTAAACCGCAAATACCTCAATGTTAATTATGATAGCTATTGTTGTAAGACAAACTTGTTTTCCTCTACCTACTCCCATGTACCTACTCGTAATGAGAAACTTGGCTTGTCGAGACTTTGCAAACTCTAGGTTAGTGTAACATACTCATACATGTAGGATCATTGATAGGACATCCATCCAGACGAACCAAGAACAGACATAGCTCAATTGGGCAAGTTGAAAGGATAATGGGCAGGGCACATAGTTTGAAGGACGTGTTGCCGGTGGGGCCGAAAGGTTTTCGGAAGGAGACTTGGTGGACCAATGATATAATCAATACTGCAAGAAAATGCTAGGAGCAAGCCGCTTCCAAAAATTTGAAAATTCCATGGCCTATGCCCAGTAGAGGACCTCCTACGGCTGATAGATATATGAATGTACTATCTACGCCCAAAGTCAAACTCAAATCATTTATTGCAACATATGAAATTTACATGCGGTTCTCAGTTAACATGTTTTGTATAGTGATTCATATGACCCTATAAGGGTAAGGCAATTTTATTATTTGTATTGGAACGATTTATTATTATGTTCTCTAGATTATCAGCCCCGCGGTGTTACCCGCGTTAGTCCAAGACAAAAATTAGCCTATTTGTTAATCCAAGGTCCAAGCTACCTTCATATCGAATTTCATCCAAATCGATTCAGCCGTTTGTGTATGAAAGAGTAACAAACATCCATACATACTAACAAACTTACGCGTTTATAATATTAGTAGGAAGTATACGTTGAAGACCATTCTTTGGTTACGTTTAATCAGTTGGTCCACGAGGAACTCAATAATGGTACTAGCGAAGTATACATACGTGAGAAGTACCATAAATGGAACAAATCAATGGTACTAATGACAGAAAACCAAACAATCTATGCGAAGATATATCCTTTGTGGTTATAATGAATAGGTAACACATTGTAGCAAAAAATGCATATTTAGGTTTCATTACAAGTTGAAATCTGGCAACCATGAGTAACTTATTATTTACGAACAAACATAAACGGTTTTCTTTTTTTTTTTCTTTTTTTTTTTTTTTTATAATGACAATTCTACACTACTACTACATAGAAAGCAATTGGATCATCCACAGACCCTTGAAGGTCTAAAGATAATCCAAGTGCTCATCCACGGTTTTCTTATCGTCTTGATTGATCATTCAAGCAATCAGCTGAGTTGATTGAATATAATTGCTTCATTATCCACGCCAGTCTTTTGCAATACCTATTAATCTATACCTATGCCATGTATGGTAGGCATATATTTAGATGGAGCGAACCACTAGTAGAGTAATAGATAATACATAATTATTATAACCCTTTACAACAGGCTTAATACCAGGGAAAATCGACCAAAAAATTGGCCCGAAAACCATATGGATTTTGTAAACGCACTCGCTAGTCGGTCTCATACGCAGTACCGTAGGTAAATAGCCTTTTCTTCGCCCTGTGTGAGCTTCTATAACTGCGCCCTTGGTTTGCGGAATATGGCCTTTCTTGCGCCCCCCAGGGTCTACGCCCTGTGCCTGGGCACCGGTGGCACCGCCCTATTTACGGCACTGCTCATACGATCGCGCGGTATAAGCAGATAACCGCACGATTGTATGAGGCCGGTTGCGTTTACAAAATCAATATGGTTTTCACGTCAATTTTTTTTCTCGACTTCACGCCTGATTTTTGACCGATGGAGGAGACTGACGACCGGAGGAGGTATACAATTCGACGCGTATATAAATATTTTTTTTAATGTATAACTACGCATAACTTTTTTATAGTAGTCCGATTTCAATAATTCTTTTTTTATTGGAAAACATATATATGGAAATTTGTCTCATTCAAATTTTATCGAAATCGGCTGAGCCATTTTTGATAAATCAACAATAATGTTAGAAATTCTACATCAATCCGTTCATAATATTTGCGTTCTAGCGATGCGCCCCGGCTTCGCACAATACATAAAACAAACTGCATCAACATCCGATGCGTAGTTTTAAAGATATGAGCATACATGGGGACAGACAGCGGAAAGCGACTTTGTTTTATACCATGTAATGATTCTGTACACGGGTGAAGTCGGTCATACTATTTATTTGCAAAAAATAAATTAGTCGGTTGTAAATGGATAAGTATTACTTATATTACTTATTCCCTCTACTAGTGTTTCGCCCCCTCTCCTATAAGTTGAACAATTTTATTGCATATACGCTAGGACAAACTGTTAAGACCAACCATTTGTTGCACCTATGTACCTACCGACACTGTACTGTACTGTACCAGCCTTTTTAATAGTCCACTGCAGGACGTAGGCTTACCCACGAAGGGTAATTGGGCCATATCCACCACGCTGGCCCAGTGCGGGTTGGTGGATTCACATACGCTATCGAATTTCTTCTACGTACGTATGCAGGTTGCCTCACGATGTTTTCCTTCACCGAAAAGCCAATGGTGTGAAATTCCGTACATAAGTTCCAAAGAAACTCATTGGTACGGGATCGGGATTTGAACCCACGACCTCACGATTGCAGGTCGGGTGTTACTACCACTAGACCACCACGGCTTACCTACCGACACAGATCGAAGCAATAAAAATTTACTTTACTTATAAAGACTTACTTAGTTTTCGTAAAAACGGCATAGCCGACTTCAACCGTGTATACAATAATAATTCAAATAAATAGTTCACACGGATTGATGTAGCAATTTTTACTTTATCTTATTATTAAATTATTGACTTATCAAAAATGGCTCAGCTGATTCCGGTAAAATTTAACTAGACCACTTCTGAAGTGAGATCTATGTACCAAAACAAAAATTCGAAATCGGACTATATACTGTGTAAAAACTTAGGCGCATAGAAAAATATTATGCGTCAACTTGAGAGTTGCATCATTTTCCAATTATAAACCTGGAACAATATGTACTAAATAAAGGTTTCATCTTCCAGTATGTAAAATATTTTTTTAATAAGATATGCAGTGGTGGTTTCGTAGTCCCGCAAACAAATAATAAAATCTATCTTCTCTCTCTATTATAAACTAAGTCTAGTTTATACAATCTAGGTACGTATTTACCTACCTAGATTGTAAACACCTACCTAGATAGATATATAGTTTACTAGTCTAGGTGTTTACCTACCTAGACTAGTAAACACCTACCTAGATAGATATATAGTTTACTAGTCTAGGTGTTTACCTACCTAGACTAGTAAACACCTACCTAGATAGATATATAGTTTACTAGTCTAGGTGTTTACCTACCTAGACTAGTAAACCAGACTTAGTTTTATACTCACTATTATTGTGTTTTTAGGATTTGGTTATTTTCATAATAATCCTAAACACTTAAATGTAAAACTCTTAATTGTTTCCTATTAACTACAGCTATAGAATTATGGATCTTAAAAGTTTATTGCTAAATCGATTTATTTTTATTATTTTACCTATCTAATTACTTAGCTATGATAGTTCGTTGTTTTATTATTAAACCGATTACAAAAAGGGAAACCATTCTATAATCTTTTTTTTTTAAGTTCATATAAAGGAAGGGTGATTTATATTTATAAATACAGTTACCTACTTATAAATAAGTAGCCTTAATCTCAATGTGGGAATATTTATCTACTGTTAAAAAAACAAATGATAAATTTACATTATCTGTCGTAGGATATTCACAGCTGGGCCAAAATGACTAACTAATTAGTAACTTCCTACCAAAACTATTAAAAAAAAACAAATAATACGATAATGATAATGATACCCATATACTCGTTTATAGTTGTTTGTTTAATTAGTCTTTCCTATCATTTGGACTATTAGGTACGCATTTACAATGCATTTATGCACACTAAGCAATTGTTTTTCTTTGACTTCTGTAAAATTCCAAATGTTTGAAAATCACCTTGTATTTGTACCTATAAGTACCTACATAATATACTTAAGTAATGACTGTAGGATTTTAGAGTAAGTATAAGGTGTCAATACTAGTCTTTAGATCTAATCACACTAATAGGGTATATATATTTTGGAGCAAGTTTTTTGCTTCTTAACATACCTAAGGCTTTTATTATTATATTCAATAGGCAACATAATTTATTAACGGCTTTTCAACCGGCCACAGCTATCTCTCTCGCACATTTTCAAGTTTTAGTACATGGACGTGTAATATCTAAAATTCATAGTAAGTTTTTTTTTAAGTAATAATAAAGTTAATTGATCATATCTGCCTAAAAACTGGCCGCCACTAAACGGCTTAGCCGATTTCGATAAAATTTGAATGGGACCATTTCAGGAGTATATTCTTTCGAATTAAAAACAAAATTTGTAAATCAGTTTACAATTAGTGAAAATATCGATGAACATACACAAAAAAAAAACATACAGACAAACATAGTAGGTAACTCTTCCTTTTTGAATGTCGGTAAACTACATATTCTATTTGGAAATTCACATTTTTTAACTTTTTTAATTATATTGGTAATGTGAAATTTAAAACTATGAAATTGAGTGAGCTAGATGGAACTTCGCCCAAAGACCCCTTAATGGAATCCAGACGTCTAGACTCTACATGGCGGCGCCGAAACCAAATTGGTACTTAGGTAGGTACTAGGTAGGTACTATTTATCGCCTACAAATTAAGTAACTACTTTACATAAAAATATGTACAGTCTGTACAGGGTAATATGTTAGATGTAAATTGAAATAATCACTCAACAAACTCATTAAATAATTACCACAATTATGATTTTGACAATCTAATAATAATTATACGAAACTTTTGTCGAATAATAAAATGAATGCAAGATTGGCAACTGACACTTTTGTATTTTTATGCTATTCAGCCTTTAATAATTGTATTCAGCTAAGTCCAGCACTCAAAATATTTTGATTTCTTTATTTTTTATTTCAAACCTTGCCATTAACATTACTTAAAGGGTTTGAACATTTGTGGCATATCCACCCGCCGCCATTATGTTTTTTTATAAGTTTCCACGCACGGTGAAAGTAGTATAGTATATATGAGAAGACACTTATACACACAATAAATGTTTCGTAGTATGGTACCCTAAAGTGTCACGTTCTCGAGATATTTGGATGTAAATATCGCTGTACGATAACTTTGCAATCTTTACATCAAAATATCTTGCGAATGTGACACTTTAGGGTATCATAGTACTAGAGTCTGGCTAACGAAAGTTGATACTGGATTTTTTTGCAAACTTTTTAAATGACAACACACGGTGCTACTACCATCGCGGATTTACCTTTAAATTGGGGTGTTTACCTTGTATTATGAACATTTTTCAACCCTACGTCATATACTAAACCGAACAAAATGATTCATTATATTATTATAGTCTTCATCGTAATGAAGTAGATAGGTACGCGTTGAAATCATTTGGATCATTTGGAGAGCAACGCAGTCTCAGTTTGGCATAATAATAACGTCAAAAAATAGAAAATAATCAACGTAATGAACATAAAACTCCTACACGACAAATTAAAGCTTAAAAAAAGTTTTTTTTTGCGATTTCCCCAAAGATTTGGAAGAATCGAAATCGCACTATGGTAACAATGCTACATCGTGTAAGTGAGAGAAAGTGTTTCCCTCTCAGTTTAGGGCTGCCATACTGATATTTTTTAAATTTGCCGCGCTTTGTCAGTATCAACTTTCGTTAGCCAGACTCTAACATCTATTGTTTTTAGAAGTGTCCCCTACCCATATATACTACTTTACTTTCATTGTGCGCGGAAACTTATAAAAAAAATATAATGGGGGCGGGTGGGATATGCCAGCTTCCATACAAAAATGTTCAAACCCCTTTCCATTCATCCATCAGCCTTAGGATGTCTACTGTTGGACATCGGCCTCCTTAAATTTACTTTTTGTCATTTTCCCGAACGATACCGTTTTACCCAAAGCCGTTTAAAAAAGGAACATTTAATAGCTTATTAATTATTATTGCAATTCTGTTATTCTGTACTTGCCAATCCGTAATTTTCATTTGAGAAACATACTCATACAACGGTCATTAATTTCGTATAACCTTGTATAAATGTGTATTGCGAAGTTATTTAACATGTATTTGGTTCGATAGTAGTCATGTTCACTTGACGGCGATTTCGTTTTATTTTTTTACGGTACATAGATTTTTCGAGTAGGGAAATAAACTACTAGCTTTTGCCCGCGGCGGCGACTGCGGCTTAACCCATGTGATATTTTGGCTTTTGTGCTATCCCATAATAACCTTATATGGTCTTAGGAAACAAGATTATTTTTTGCAAAAATTAGCACCCGTGTACCTACAGAATTCGCGAATATTTCGCACGGATCGATGTAGCATATTTCACATTATTGTTGATTTATCAAAAATGGCTCAGCCGATTTCGATAAAATTTAAATGGGACCAATTTCAAAGTATACTCTTTCCAATAAAAAAATAATTATTGAAATCGGACTTCTATGAAAAAAGTTATGCGTGGTTATACACAAATAATATATATATATATATTATTATACGTGTCGAATTGTATACCTCCTCCGGTGGTTCGTCGGTCAAAAAGTAGCCTATGGCAGGTTTCGACCTTTAAACTACATATATGCAAAAAATGGTTTCAGGAAAACCTAATGTGTCATCCATCCATCAGCCATCGGGCGTCCACTGCTGGGAATAAGTCTCCACCTTGTGGGTGGAAACCCACGCTGCGTTTTCCGCTACGTGGTCTCTACTCGAGAACTTTTCGACCCCATCGATCATCAGGTTATCTATATGTATTTACTTTACTACTTACTTTAATAATTATATTAGGTTTTTAAAAAACTTGTATATAATCATTATATGTCGCAGTTGCCGTCTCTCTAGGATGGTACACATTCACTATCAATATAACTGTTCCATAATTATTTATTTTCGCTTATTTTCGTCATCAGTATAAGCTGTTTAAATAGAGTCATTTATAGTTTCCCGATATTTTATTATTTATTATATATATTAGTTTATTTAATATTTTGTATGAGTTGGTTATTATTAGAATTTATCAGAATGTACGAGTATGATGTTTAAGTAAATATATACATACATATATATACATACACTTTCATACACACCCCGTCGCCTAAACCTTTAAATTAATCCTTCACAAGTAACGGTTGCCTGGAAGAAATTGCTTTTTAGCGATAAGGCCGCCGATTGTAACACTTACTATAAGTTCCTAGTCTAAGTTTTCCTAGTTTATTTAAGTTTTGGTGTGGCAATAAAGAATTTATCTATCTATCTATCTAATATTATAAAAATAAATATTATATTAGGTATAGGTACCTATCTATAATTCTTCACGCTATAAATATAGGTAGGCAGGTAAGTGGCCCGCATAATAAAAGTGCCGTCCTATCAATACTGTGTAACAGGTCAACCCCGATAAGATTAAATATTTCTTCATACGATTGAGCTTGTTATTGCTATGTTTTAATGAACTCGCTACATAACGAGCTAGTGATTTTCCTGAAGGTAAATCAAAGTTAATTTCTGTCCGTTTTATTATTGTTTGAATTTAATTATAGCTTATCGCAGCGCTACTAGGTATGATGATAACTAAGACTTGATGGAGTTAGAATTACTCATGGATATTTTTTCCATTGTTTGCTTTGGTAGAGCTAGAAAAAAATAATAGCTATATAGGGCAAACAATTTTCACTAGAACTGATACAGAGCTACGTACAGTTTTGACTTGTGTATATGATTTATCTATTTATTTATTTTTGGCTTATTGACATTGAATATTTATTTTTAAATATTGACATTGAATATCACGTAGTTAAGACTGTTTTCTATTATATTGGATGATTTTTACTATTTTGTTACAAATACATACTTATTTGTTAATTAATTGAATTATGCTATTTTTGCCATAAGTTTTGGTATTGAAGCATTGTTCAGATTTGTGTTGAATGATAATTATGTTGTTTATACAATTTAATATTTGATAACTCATTTAACTTTGTTATTTTCTTATTAATTTTAAGTAATTATAATTTTAAGATAATTGTGCTTTGCTTGTGGCAAAGCTGAAATTTTAACAATTAATTTTATTATTACAACAATTGTAATTGACTTGTATCTTATATCTTGATACCAATAAAATAATATGAATATCATCATTATTTCGATAGTAGGATCCATGTTCGAATATTTAAACCGTAAAAGTAATCAGTTGTCTATATCATTGCATTTAGTTAACAAAAACTCTACAGTCCGATTAAATCTCATATCAATATGTACTGTGTAGCTAGAAAATAACACACGTTAAACACTGTTTAATAGAACACTTTACTATGTTAAACTGTATCTAAAACGAGTTTAGATCTTTTGTTACCTTAAAGTTTAAAGTTTTAATCTCTCCCAGCACACACTCTACAATAAATAGATCGACGGTGTTCGTGTCGTCGCTCGAAAAGAAAGTGATAATATCTGCTTTTTATATAAAAATATCCAAATATAAGAGACCGCTAAGCGTTGTTACATTAGAAACTAAGAGATTTTGTTTCTCTACAAAGCAAGTCCTATACTAAGTAGGTACCTACTCGATTTTATAAATGAATATTGGACTAGTGAAAAGTGGTTTTGATTCACTTAAAATTGATAAGAACAATTGTCTGAAAATTAATGGTAACAATTTTCAAACCTTAGTGGGTACCTATATAATTTGTATGTACCTAAATATATTGCTACGATGTTTTTTTGCTCTATTCTATATGTAGAGTTCGCTATACTTATTGCTTACAACATTTTTATCACCTTTGTATCCACAAGTTAATAATTTAATCTTCTTTGAAAAGAATAAACAATGAATAAGAAAAACGCTAAACACAAACGGGACAAAATTAAGCGAGCAGCCTGCTCGTGAGCTTAATTTTGTCCCGAAAAATTGCGGTTAAAACTGAATGTCCTCTTTATTAATTTATAGGTAACCACACCTGTTTACCTGATTGTACGTAGGTGTAGATTTGTAGTCTTAGACCGATTGTCTTCCAAAAATAAACATGATTTAATACAGCACTTACATGGCCGTCAAACGAACAGAGCGCGATTGATACTTACGAGTGAAAGCTGCGAATCAAAATACCAGACTAGCTCACTTTCTTCGAATCACTTTTGCTCGTAATACATAACTCGTAACTGCACAAATCACTTAACCAAGTTAAAATTAAACCACAATTTTATTTAACTTTTTTAAAGTTAAGAGTCCAGCCGGCTAGTGTTTATTTTTATTTTTTCACATGAGTCGAAAGGCGCAGGAGCGAAACCGGACTGGCACTGGCTGTTTTGTTGTTTTACTCAAATGTTTATTTGTTTTGTTTTTGCGATGTGCACACAGGATGTGTTCGCGGCGGAGGTCGCCGGTACTTTGTGCCGTTGTTTGTTGCGAATGTTTTTAAGTAATATTGTTTCGATGCACATTATCGTGGTTTGATAAACGCGCGCGCGCACGGAAGGCGCGAGTGGCTCTGATTGGCCGCCGGCGTGCATTTGGCGGTAACCATGGTTTTTGGCGGGAGATCTACATTTAGCCGAAATCGGGGACCTACTTATTGGCTCCGACTCCAACAATGACAGTAACAAGCGATCGGTGAACACACATTAACGTTCGGTATTGAGGTCGACCACAAGCGTTCGAGTTCTGCTTTATGAGATAGGTTTAAAATAAAATACCTATTGTACATTAGTTTATTGCCTTTCTACTTGTTACTAAGCTACCTTGGACTTTATCCCCGGCTTGATGTGACCACCTGCACCCAGCCTGAACCTGTATTTCTCACAGGCCAATGGAGTAGCTAAAATTTTGTGCATATTACATACCCCTTGCTTACTTTTTTATGCAACTTTGAAGGCTCTTTTAAGTATGTAGCGTTTTTCCGAACTGTACCTAATACTACATAGTAAGTGTAATAAAATGTCTAGGTGCTCTATTTCAGATCGTATTACAACTAAGTAGGTCGAACGCGAATTTGTATCAAGATAACCATCAAAAATAACGAAGTAAATATTGGCTTCTTTATTCCTCCTGTATTTAATTATTTAACAGGTGAACTTATTGTACTCGCTCTAAAACATTTTCCCTTTAATATCCTCTGGTTTTGATACAGACTATTTATTGTTATTACCTTAGAGTATATAAATATACTCTAAGGTTATTACGTATAACAATGTGGTGATTCCAGTCGTTATAAATAGTCATCTTGTAATTACGTACCTATGTTTTTTACAAGGCTCACTGCGAGGTGTCATAATAATTGATCTCATAAGACCAATTGACCATCTTGTCGCAAAACAATAGGTAGGTATACCAACTAACTATAACCACTATACCTACTTAGAAATAAGAAGGTCTGTTATGTGCAACCAAAGACAATAAGGCGAGTAGATTGCACCTAGTACTTTATCTATCGTTTTTTCAGGACCTCATAACCTGTTTCGTCCAAATCCTATTAAGTATTATATTAAGTTCTCGAGTAGAGACCACGTACCGGCAAGCGCAGCGTAGGACGCTCACGCACAAGGTAGACGGATGACCTCATTAGGACTGCAGGATCGCGCTGGATGCGACGAGCCGCTACGAACCGGTCCTATTGAAGATCTTTAGGGGAAGCCTATGTTCAGCAGTAGACTTATCGCTGAATCAGACGTCTAATGGCTGAAACGACTCGATTCAGTCAAATCAATTATATTTACCTAAGTAGAACTATTTCTAACATTTAAAAATAAAAATCATATTAAGTAAAAAACTTAGCAATTTCCAACTTGACCGATAAAAGCAGCTAATAGGTTTGTCGATGCTATACTGAGCGCCACACAAATTGAAAGATGGGAAGTTAGCCGCAGAGAGCTGCGCAAACGCCAAAATATAGACGAGACGCCGGCGCACACCCGCCCGCCCAACCAAAACAGCGCTCCATACGCCCGAGCTCACTACTTCGCCATTTGTATAGGCATTGTGCACACATGCGCAATAATTTGCGAATCACGGCGAAGTGTCATCTGCGGCTAACTTCCCATCTTTCAATTTGTGTGGCGCTCCTTATACCCAATTAAATTGATTCCATGCAATAATTAGTATGGTAGAAACACAATGCGATTTTAAAGTATGATTTTCAAAACTGGTCTTACCCGAATGACGAATTCAAAATTAATAGATACGTATTTTTTGTATTTATCTCTTCTATTTCGCGCTTCAATTTTATATAATATTTTCGTATATCGTAAATGTACTAGAACTCCAAAGAACAACCTTAAAAGGATTGCGATTAATACGGACCCTGTATATAAAAATGAACCATGGTTGTTAGTCTCGCTAAAACTCAAAAACGGCTAGACCGATTGGGCTAGTTTAGGTCTTGAAATATGCGTGGAAGCTAAGGGAAGGTTTTAACGGTGAGAAAATAGGTGTAAAATGTAGTGAGTAAAATAAGAAAAGCATGAATTTAATTTTCCCACACAAAATGTTCCTGAGTGTAAAAGTACACTGACTGACTGGCTGTTATTACTGTAAATTGACAGTTGACAGATGGTGAGATGAAGTTTACCGGGTCAGCTAGTTTAATAATTGTCTACCGGTAAATATTGTCTGCGTATTTAGTTAACTGCATCCCACGGAATTGCATACAGTTTTCTACAGATAAATACCTACGCAGATTTGCTCACGGTTACGCGGTTATCTGAATGAAGTAGTATAATTTATCTGAGTCCTTAACCTCTTTATATACACTTTATACTTACTTATCTGTAGACCTAGAAATCATAATTTATAAACTTATGCAAGAATTATATTGAAAAAATAAAAGTATTTACCTAGATAAAAGTTTACGGCGGCGCGTGCAAATTGTCTCGGGCCTAATTTTCACAGGGGAGAGTCACTGGATGAAGCTTTAATGTGATCCTATTTTATTGTTAATACAGGTTTGTGTCTAACTACATACTGCCTGGTGTTAAGCAGTAATGCGGTCCTTTGAGGAGTCTACGATAATAATAGTCGTTATACCTAGCTATCGGAAAATAACATCTGAAAACAGTCAGATATTAATAATCGGATATCTTACCACAAAAGTTTTACGCACGCTTTAGACAATGTGTAACAGTACAAATAGCACGGCTAAACTGTGTCTAAGTTTTTTGAGGTAAGGCGGTAAGATGTAGGAGATTAAGATAGTACTTTGTAGGTAGGTACTTAACGGCTTAATTTACGCATAATGCATAAATTAAGCCGTTACTTAGATGTGTCCAACTTTTTACGCGTTTAAACGTTATCACATAACGTCTTGAGTAGCGCGCTAATTTAGGTATGCGAGTGGCGCAGTAGCAAGAAATATGAATAATTAATATAAGTAAAAGAAAAGTGAACTTTTATAGTATGAGTGCAGATAATGGAAGTGAATGAAAGAAACGGACATGCTGAATCCCGACTATGTGAAACAGGATAGGCTAGTGATGATGATACAGAATTCGATTTTTAGGGTTCCGTACCCAAAGGGTAAAAGAGGGACCCTATTACTAAGACTCTGTTGTCCATCTGTCTGTCTTTCACCAGGATGTATCTCATGAACGGTGATAGCTAGAACGTCGAAATTTATTTCTGTTACCGCTATATCACCAAATACTAAAAACAGAAAAAAAATATTTAAGGGGGCTCCTATATATTAAACCTGAATTTCATACGCTTTTCACTCGATATAAGTAATGGTGACAGGTAGATGCTTAAAATATTAACAGAATATTAAGTTAAATAAATAAGAAAATAAAATAAATATTTAAGAGGGGGCTTCCCATACGGTACGGAACTCTTCGTACGCGAGTCCGACTCGCACTTGGCCGGTTATTTAAATCGTTAGAGGTCGGCTTACCTAACCTTTTTACACTCTATTAATGCCTACAATACGATTGTTTACGACGGAAGTAAACTACGCTTTCCTTTTGAAGTCGGTTTCGTGCAATCGACTGAATAGCATCAGGTGCACAATGAAATTAAAGCTGCCATAGATATCGCGGGAGTAGTCATGCAGTCTCGATCCAACGGGAACCTAGCTTACCTAGCACTTCACACGTCTACGCGAAATGTCAATTTTATACAGAATTATTTTTCGCCAAAAATACACAACTGACTTAAATCGTACAAAATACACTGAAAAAAAAATGAATTTACTGAACAGTTTAGCTATTTTTCATTTAGCTAAACTTTAGTAGTTGCCATCTAACGTTTAGCTTAATCAGCAAAATACTTAACTAAATACTTAACCAAGCATTTAGTCCTTTGGTAGCTAAACAGTTGTGTAAAATTTTACGTGAAATTCGGTAAATAACTATTTTTCTCAATGTAACATACGTCAGAGAGATGTGCGCCGCCTATAGCTAAATTCCAGACGCCAAGAAGTTTGATTAGATACATTTTGTGATCTTTGCGTATTTGCTACATGCAAGTGTCACACACGCAGAGTAGGTTTAAATAAATAGGTAGTACCTACTAAAGAAAGGCCACTCTAGAGATATCTGTGAATACGCCCTCAATTACCTCCCATTCTTACTTTTCTTACTAATTCTTTGTAAGAGAACAGTTCAATTTTTACGATGCAAAGAAAAAGACACGAAGTCGTATTTTTACTGTTAAAAATAGATACAAATTATTGTAGATATAAGGTAATGATGTTAAAAAGTTAAAAAAGAAAAAGAAATTTGTGGAGTCCCTCCGCGCGGAAGAAGTGGAACTTCGTACCTGCCTATTTCAGCTGATTTCACGACGCTCACACTGTTTACTTCGCATGCAAGAATACCACGCGCATGTGCTTGGGATCTACCGACTCACTCTCTTTCTCTCTCCTATTTTCTAGCTTTGAGTATATTTCTCTCTCCCTCTTGCATTATA
Organism: Hypomecis punctinalis; assembly: GCA_949316475.1. Classification (NCBI taxonomy): domain Eukaryota; kingdom Metazoa; phylum Arthropoda; class Insecta; order Lepidoptera; family Geometridae; genus Hypomecis; species Hypomecis punctinalis. The sequence continues at coordinate 16,092,832 of OX438810.1, forward strand.
AGTATCACTTCAATAATAATTATTATTATAAACTCACCTAATCTACTAGGTATGCACGAATCAAAAATCTTCACAGGAAACTTCTGTACCGTTCAAATTGTGCCACTTAAGTAGGTATGAGTGTGTACATAAGTACATAATATTGTGTTATAACAACTGTGTTTACACTTATCGCCCGGAATTACCTTCGCCAAAGAATTCATATTTGACATAAACGACATAACTCTACATAGCGACTCAATAGGCATTATTTTAAAGGTGCCATCGTAAATTTAATAGAAACTTAAAATAGTGTTCTCTCTATCAAATGCACATAGTGAAAAAGAAACAGAGCTGCTCTATATTGCTATTATAATCACGATAATTACGATAGCGCCGCTAAAATTGAGCCTAATATTTTTTCCAGCCTTAGGTATGTGAGTCCTGTAGTCCTTATCGGTTTAAATATAGAGCCCTTGTAGACAAACCGTACAAGTCCGGGTAAACTTCAAGTTCTTTATTTTGTCATTATAAATGGTCCTTTGTTTTATTTCAAAGTCGCTTTGGGAAACAAATAGGTAGGAACCCTAATATTCCTTGGCAGTTGGGTAAAAAGACCATACGTACTTAACAGATTCTGCAAATTGTACCCGAGATCTCGGACTATAGGTAATTAATATTATTTTGGGTAGAGATAAAGATACCATAACGATTTCCCTATAGACGAAATAACCAAAAAGATCCATTCGATTGTATTTTGTTTGTCCATAAGCAAATATAAGCATTTTCGAATTCACGAACTAAGTACAACGCTCTGCTCATCTCTGTGCATCTCTACTTCGCTTCTTTTTGTTAGTCTGGGACTAAGACCATAAGAAATAATAATTATTATTTTTCGCAAGCTCGAAACATACTATCGGACGCGGCTTACGGACGCGACGGACAGCCGCGACCTAGACTAAGAAAGTACACTGATCCGTGCACACTATCGGACATAAGTCGCGGACGTCACCTTTGGACGAGCTTGAGCGTTCGGACCTCCGAGAGCGATCTGGCACACCGGATGTTTTAAGACGGTGCACATTGCTAAGTCGCGTCCGTCAGCCGCGTCCGATAGTATGTTTCCGGCTTAAAATGGCACGACCGACTCCAATCGTGTACAAAATTCGAATAGTTGGCTCGAATCAATGTATAGGTATATAGAGTCTGGCTAACGAAAGTTGATACTGACAAAGCGCGGCAAATTTAAAAAATATCAGTAATGGCAGCCCTAAACTGAGAGGGAATCACTTTCTCTCACTCACACGATGTAGCATTGTTACCATACTGCGATTTTGATTCTTCCAAATCTTTGGGGGAATCGCAAAAATATCTTTTTTCAAGCTTTAACTTGTCGTGTAGGAGTTTTATATTCATTACGTTAATTATTTATTGTTTTTTGACGTTATTATAATGCTAAATTGAGGCTTCGCATTGCTCTCCAAATGATCCAAATGATTTTAACGCGTACCTATCTACTTCGTTACGATGAAGATTATAATAATATAATGAATAATTTTGTTCAGTTTAGTACATGAAGTTTGAAAAAGTTTTTAATACAAGGTAAAATACCCCAATTTAAAGGTAAATCTACGATGGTGGTAGCACCGTGTGTTGTCATTTAAAAAGTTTGCGAAAAATTCCAGTATCAACTTTCGTTAGCCAGACTCTACCAATATTATCTACATTATTAATGATTTTTCAAAAACGGCTCAACCAATTTCGATTATATTTCGAACTAAAAAGATTTCTTTTACTATTTCACAACTGTCAAAATTGTCGTAGAACATACACAAAATAAAATACACATATAGTCAAACATAGAACCTTCTCCTTTTTAGAAGTCGTTTAAATATAAGTACGTGACACCCAAAGACATTGCTAATTCAACATACCCTATGTATGGGATCTATGAAAGTGTTATTTTCCTCACAAAAACGATAGACGAAACTTTGTGCGATAGACAAATAAGACAGCCATGAGCTAATCAATTTTGATGGCCTGTTTAGTGTCCATCGATTTTATTAATAGGCTAGACGTACACGAATAGCCCTTACTACGTCATTCAACAGGCGATGTGGCCAATATCTAGAGGCGCAGCAAGGTGTTGGCGACGTCGGCGACTTCTAACGATTTACGATATTGCGTAAATAAGAGCAGTATTAAGGATTTTAAACCCTTTATTTTTCATTGTATGTTGGAACATAACTACCACAATCTAGATGAAATCAGATCTCGAACAGATGTATCAGCTTCCAAACAAACACGCATCAAAGTTTGTCCATTTGTTTGGACGATATAAAGTCACAAACACACTACATCCCTAAGATGCAGTACGAGTACGTACATATACCCACAAGTCACACTTTTGGTATCCCCTCATTTTGAGTCCGGGGGTTAATCTGCATACACATCACACTAAGTCGTTATAATAATAATCGTGTCAATAGAGCGTCCAAGTTCGACGTAGGTCTTCAATAGTTTTCCGATATTTAGGACTGCCTAGAAGCTGGTTTCATCCCGTGCTACGAAGGATGCTTCAGGTCATCTATCTGCCTTGATGTGGGCTGTCTTCTTCACCGCGTCCAGCACTGCAATTGCTAGCAAAACATTTATCGACTTCGGACAAAATGTATGAAAAAGCTGATATTTCTGCGATCAGGCTTGGTGCCATGTAAAAGTTGGGGATAATAATTATGAGTAGATACAATGATATTCTAGAATACGTCCTTCATATAATGATACCTACAGCTTGTCTATACTAATATTATAAAGAGGAAAGATTTGTTTGTTTGTTTGTAATGAATAGGCTCCGAAACTACTGGACCGATTTCAAAAATTCTTTCACCTTTGGAAAGCTACATTATCCCCGAGTAACATAGGCTATATTAAATTTTAAAAAAAATTAGGGATCCTTACTAAAACTCCAATAATGTAACATAAGGTGTAAAAAAAAGACCTGAAAAATTCCTTACGTCGCGTGCGCTGCGAAAACTATTGATGATGGAATAAAATAATGTACTACGACTTTATAGAACACACCATAATTTACAAAAAATGTCGCGACAGCATATATCTAACTATTATAGTTAAGCCGTAATAACTGTTCTTTTATTCTTAAAAATTAATTGAAATACCGTCGCAGGAAAAGGATCTTAATTTTTATCTTGGTATTAATCCTTATCAAAATAAATTATTTCATATTCAAGACTGTTTCAATAGCTTTATGCAACTTTTTAAATTATTTAATTCAGACATTTTATTACAAAGATATTACGAGTTCAAAAATGTAAGTATTATAAAAGTTTCGTTTCGCCGCTCACTCCGCTTGGCAATTCATGTACTTTGTACAATGTACATAATACAAAATTCACTTCGAGCAAATATCTATAGAGTCACAATCGTGAAAAAAGTGTCCGAGCCAAAATCCTGCCCAAGCTACGTAGTGAGCAGGCTTTTTAGTTAGTCGTAAGGCGATTCCAAGCCGACTACAACGCCGCGCGATGCCAAAGTGCTCGGTTACAGGCACTTATTAGGTGACATAACGTCGAGATTCGAGGAAACGGGTCATTGTGAATTGAGAAGGGTGCTTAGGCCATATCCACCACCAGTGCCAGGGCGCAGTGTGGGTTGGTGCAGATTGCCACACAATATTTTCCTTCGCCGAAAAGCCAATGATTTGAAATTCCGTACATAAGTTCCAAAGAAACTCATTGATACAGGATCGGGATTTGAACCCACCACCTCACGATTATAGGACAGGCGTTACTACCACTAGACCACCAAAGCTATATATCTCCGCCATTAGTGTGTCGATTTATGTTTAATTGGTAGTAAATAGGTATGCAGTGGCGTAGCGTGCCTTGGAGGAGCCCAGAATCAAACATAGTTGGGGAGCCCAAATCACTCATTTCTCACAAAAAAAACAAATATGCTTGCATTAAATTGAAATAAATATATACCGCCTTATCGCAAAAGATTTAAACACTGTTTAGCCGTACAATTTGTACTGTTAAAACTTTAGTGGTAAGACGGTTATTTATAAGTTGTCACTTCCTCCTAGAAATTGAGCTAGCCAAACAATTCAAATGAAATATACACTTTTCTTGCCTTTTTTTCAGGAAATTGGTAATTGATAATAAATAGAATATAATCACCTATATCAGCTAAGTAAGTCTAGCTGAAGACGATTACAGTTTATAAAATTTCTGCCTCTTAGGACAACATTTGGAAGAATGCTTAACCCGGGAAAAAAAGAGATGTTTTTTTTCGGGTAGGACGAGATTAAGTGACATTGTGGATAACATTTTCCTAGGTTTTGCTTACACACGTTAAGGCCCCTGTAGCCCAGGAGCCCCGTATTATTGACACGGCTGATACTGCGGTAGCTACGCTCCTACACATAGTGTGTGAAACGAATTGTCGACCTTAAAGTTCTCGAATGTAGACAATGTATTGGCAAGTGTAGCGAAGGTCTTCACGTGAATCTAAGATCTGGTCCGGAACACGTTGGATGCCAGCGCTTCGATTCCTTCCATCACAGCTCTTTGGGTTAGCAAGTTGAAGATGCCTTAGGTAGGGCACACAATTCGTAGAAGTAGAACTGATGTCCAATGTTTTTCAAAATTCTCGAGTGAAGACAAGATCAAGAAACTAACTTACATGGGTAGAATGTATAGACTGTGGGTCTGTAATAATTTAACGTCGCTTTCATTCTCATCATTGTCATTTTCTGAAATCAGGGCTATATATTATGTACAGCCACCCAACACATACGAACTCACTTTTATTTAGATATGCCAATACCTACTATCTCTTTTTCATAAACTTCGAACAGTTTAAGACTACGGAAACTCTCGCGATTTGGGTAGGTTTTAACTCATCATAATGGTTCATCCGGTATGTCTAGCATGTGTGTGGCGCATACCTACATTACGTGGTAAGTATATGTATAGCCAATCATACCCGGGCAAAGCCGGGACGGGCAGCTAGTACTTAATATAGATACTGCACCAGCCTTTTTTAATAGTCCTCTGCAGGATGTAGACCTACCCACGACCATACCACTGGGCCATATCCACCACGCTGGCCCAGTGCGGGTTGGTGGATTCACATACGCCATGAAATTTCTTCTACGGACGTATGCAGATTGTCTCACAATGTTTTCCTTCGCCGAAACGCCAGAGCTGTGAAATTCCGTACATAAATTTCAAAGAACTTATTTGTACGGGACCGGGATTTGAATCCACGTCCTAACGATTGTAAGGCGGGTGTCACTACCTCTAGACCACTACGGCTTTTCTAGACCACCACGGCTTTTCCTAATATAGGTACTGTACTGTACCAGCATTTTTTAATAGTCCACTGCAGGATGTAGGCCTACCCACAAAGGGGTGATTGGGCCATATCCACCACGCTGGCTCAGTGTGGATTGGTGGATTCACATTACCATCGAATTTCTTCTACGGACGCATGCAGGTTGCCCCACGATGTTTTCCTTCACCGAAAAGTCAGTGGTGTGAAATTCCGTACATAAATTCTAAAGAACTCATAGGTACGGGACCAGGATTTGAACCCACGACCTCACGATTGCAAGGCGAGTGTCAATACCCCTTCGCAAAAAAACTCTTACATTGTAGTACCTTCTATATAATTATATAGCATGATGAGCAGTATAATTGTCGCGTCTCCGCGGTAAGCGCTGCAACAATGGTGTTCCCACGGTGTAACGGGACGGTGCATGGTGCGGATCACAACGGGACTGCTCCGTGGTGCTATGCAGCTAAGCCACGACTAGTTGACACTGTGTGATGATATTGTCCTCACAACATTTATTATAAAACAAATTGCTTGCCTGACAGAACGTACAACAGAAGTTGTATAGTGTAGTGCGTCATCATAGCCTACAATAATAGGCATGATGACTAAAGAAATAATAATTAGTCCGTCAGATAGACTCTCAAAAAATATTAGACACGTTTTTTTTCTTTTGTTCGAAGGAGATTTAGTCCGTACTGTGAGTCCGTCAAAATTCCGCGTGACGTCACAAGAGCCATACAAATGAATAGACTTCTGTAAGAGAGGTGACGTCACGACTCCCCCTCCCGAACTTTGACAAGGTTTATCTTTGTCATTTGTTGTTGGATTGACAAAAGAAAAAATACGTGTCCAATATTTTTTGATAATCTAACTCAGGGACTAAGTACTTAATGATATTAATTTTTTTTTTTTACCGAGTCATCATGCCTAAATATTGTCAATGATTTCTAAGTGCATTTTAGGTATGCTAATATGCCCCACAACCGTGGTGGCTGAGTGGCTACGTAGATTCCAGGATATTAGAGGTATCACAGCTATAGATAACCAATAAACAAGTTACTTGCATTTAAATAAAAATGTATATATTATTTCATAGGGCTCTTCGTGCTGGTACTAGCATCTTAGGACCGTAGGTATAGGCATAGCGTCGAACTTAACAATATAAAAAAGACAAGCTGTGAAAGTTTAGTGGGAGAACTCTCCCCATACAAGCACAAGGCGTTGGTTCGAATCTAGTCCTGTCCCAATAAGTTCTTTGGAATTTATCTACGGTTTCCCACAGTCACAGCTTTCTATGAATGGAAATATCTTGAAGAAACCTATAGTTATACCAATGTCAGCGCGACCATAGTAGAAATACGATGACGTAATTATGTGAATTCACTTTGGAAGAGTGAAACCACCAACCCGCATTGGGATAGGATGATCGATCCGTATGGCCATGTCGGCCGCAGGGTGCCCAATCGTTTCGGAGTTTCGGCGTATTTTTATTCTTTCATCAGATAATACTTACCCTTTTCTAACTAAGTAGGTAAGGTAGGTAGGTAAAATTGCGTAACGTCTTCTCGCCCGACATACCTCAGTGCCTCAAGTCGAAAATTTTCGATCAGTGTGTGTCGCCCGTGATGACGAAACGTGGTCTCTCAGTATGCCTTATTAATAAGCTCCAGTAGCACAACGAACTATAGAGAGGGCTATGCTCGGGCTATGTCTTTCTGCGAGATCAAATCAGAAATGAGAAGATCCGTAGAAGTTACCAAAATACCTACCACGGAGAACTGATGACCGATGAGGTCGAAAAGTACTCGAGTGGAGACCACGTACCTGCAAGCGCAACGTAGGACGTCCCACAAGGAGGACGGATGACCTCATCAAGACCACAGGTTGGCGGTGGATGTGAGCTGCTTCTTACCGGTCTTATTGAAGATCTATAGTGGGAGGCCTATGTCCAGCAGTGGAAGTCCAATGGCTGAAACGACGACGACGAACGACGACCCAGTTAGGTTCAAAATGCGACTCGTCGATATTGCTCTGGGGTGTAGAGTACAAATACCTACTAATTAACTACAAGAACTGGAAAGGTAGGTAGGTAGGTACTCTTAGCCAAAATCAACTGGCTTTTTTAATTACGCGGGCTAGGATATGGCCAAATCGTTTCGGAGTTTCAGCGAATCGGTATTCTTTCATCAGAGAATACTTACGCACCCTTTTTCAAATAAGTACCTAGGTAATCCCAATGTAAGAAGCCAGGAAGAGGTCATTGTATCACAGTAGACTATGGCCAGACGCTGCCGGGACAATATCTCAATTGCCAACGCAACGTCGCGGCTACGTTCACTCGCAGTAAATTGGCAACAAACGAGCTTTCTAAATAAATCACTTGTAGTTTCTTTTTCTTTCTTTCGTGATCTGAAATTGAATTATCTAGACGACTTGGTTGTGATGTTTTTATTATTTTTAATTGGACGCAAGCTATTTATACGTAAACGTACAGGTTTTAACTACATAGGTAGGTACCTACGTCAAGGAAGTAACGGATTTGATATTGAATTAAGGAATACAATTAAGGAATCCCATAAGTTGACAATTTTACGTAGGTAACGTTCGAAAAACGACACGTAAGCGCAGCGTAGGATGTCCACCAACAAAGTGGACCGACAATTTAATGAAGATTACGCTAGATGAAATGAGAAGATGATACTTTTTAACGCACTTTTTTTTTTATATTGGTGGTAATAGGTATAGGTACGTAGGTCCACCACAAACCACCAATTGGAAGTTTGGAAGCTGTGATACACGTCCGATTTGGTTAGAGCCAACCACAATATCGGATCATACATGTAGGTACCTACATAAATAACTTTGTCGGTGTAACATTTGGCTGCATGCAAGCGGTCGGGTCAAACCAGCTATCCATACTTCTGCACATTGTCGGGATGTCTGTAGCAATGTTGTGTGTTGACCCCGATTTAGTAGGCTTCAACCAAACAAGACTGTGTATGAGGTCTTTATGAAATCGTAGTACCTACTTAAGTAGGTTAGTACTTATCTACATACAGGCACAACTTTCATTAGCCTAAATACAATACTCGATAAGCAAATGCGAACAGTAAACTTTAATGGCATTGCATTTGCTGCTCCTAACCCAGATTTCACGCTGTTGACTGCATTAAAACCTCATTAAATTGTACTTTTGTAGGCATAGTTAGCAAGTCTATTCGTGATCGTGAGTTATACCTACCAATAATCATTTTCGTAAAATTAGATTTAGTTACCTACAGTATACATACCTACTTAATTGATACGGATGAGTGCTTTAACGAAAGCAAGCCTATAGCCCCCCAGAGTTTTTAGTGAGTGTATAGGTACGAGTAGGTGTACCTTTTTTTTGATCTAGGAAAATCCTTTATGGATTCCACCAGGCCTGGGGAGGGTAGGCACACCTACCTGCCGCACTCCTGCGTGCGCATTCGGCGGGACTACCATAAAATCCGTGGCTATCCTCGGTACCTTGGTTTCCTGCAAAAAAAAGGCGTGCTTTAGGTAGGTATTTCTAGGAATTACTATGGCATTTTGGTAGGTAGGTACTGTACTTATTGTACGCGCAAAATCTGTTTAAAAGGTCACGGAAGTTAGGCAAGCGACTGTGCAAATCGCCTATTAATTCAGGTGTCGGGCCTGCGCCTACCTTCGCAGCGTGCGTAACCGGTACGTGGTCTCCACTGGAAAACTTTTCGACCCCATCGCTCATCAGATCTCAGAGCTTTGTCCACCGTCAATTCAACTTGACAACCCACTGTTCTTCTACGAAAAAAAAACTTATCAACAACAGGCACTTTTGCTCGTTAAAAAAAATCTGACATTTGTAAAAAAACTTATTAACTACTAATATTATATGTATATTGTACCCATGTCGATGTCCAATACAAGTCTCTCGTTTTTTTTACATTACTTGACCACGATGCCACTCGATCGATACGTCGGGATGATTGCTGAGGGTAAGTATTTATTTATCTCGTAATTTTAGTGTGCGATTAGTCCCGTAGTATATACCTACTTAATAATAATTTGTTCTTAGATATTGCAGTACCTACAAGTCGCGGCATAGGTATATTGTAGCGCTAAGCGAAGTGTGTAGGGGAAGACTGCGCAATGTCCCTACACCCAGCGGGAACCCATAGAAGTTATGGGATGGTACGAGTATGTGTAATCGAACCAATTCTATTTCCAAAATATATATGTAAAAAACTAAATGCAAAATTGACGATTCATCTCCAGAGCGTCATGTACTTATAGGATAAATAAATTATGAATAGTTTAACAATTTTTTAATTATTAAAAGAGTATACAAAAAATGCCGTCATACTCCCTGGCGGGACCACCTTCGTTTGACGATTACTACTATAACTTCATTACCTACACATACCATCCCATAACTTCTTTGGGATAGTAAGTGTAATGAACTGAACAGCTTGAATTTGTAACTATGTTCGTAGAATTGTTTGTATTCTACCCACATACTCGTACCTAATAGCTTTTAAATTCGATACTTTTAATTATAACAGAAAATGTACGAATGGTTAATTTAAGTATAATTATAGTCGTAAATAGTTTAAATTTTATTATTTTAGTGTAAAAGTTACGAGAAAATGGCATTGAGCGAAAAAATCCGCTTTGCAGCTCGATTGTGGCTAAAGTAAGGTCGTTAGAAGAATTATTTTTGTTTCGGTAAACAGAACAAATACAGATCTAAAAATTAGTGCTAATTTATAGTTCATTAGACGTAAGTTTGGTGAAAATCCCTCTGGCTGGAGGTCGGTTAGAAAAGCTTCTAACTTCCGTTTTGTATACGGAACAAATTCTGTTTTAGCGTAATTCAGTAGAACATATCCAGATCTAATTATCTGCATCACTCGTATATCTCCCAGACATGGGTTCCCGCTGGGTGTAGGGACATGACTGCGCATAGGCTTAGTATGGCGGTCACCAAACGCAGCCATCCCCTCTACACTACCCTCAGGACTAGACTTGCGCCGCTACCTGTCCAGTAAACATAAACAAGACATAAATAAAAGAGTAGATTTATTAATTTAAACTTATTAATTGTCCGGGAATTAGAAAATCTCTCTTGATGGAACCACTACCTATTCCATCAGTCATTGTTAATTTTCTTGTATTTTTCTTGTTTGTTGTTATTTTCTGTATTGTGATCAGAAACACTGTCATCTTGAACAAAATTATGCAAAATAAATATGCTAACAAAGCGATGGTGACGCTCTCATTTATTTTCAAGTCTTTTCGCACTGTAGGTAGGTACCTAGGTAAAATTCCTGTCGAATTCAAAAGTACAATAACTGCCTAGTACTTACTTACAATAGGCCCTATTCTGTGTTACTTACTTAGAATCCCAGCTGAGTCGCTCATTAGTTTTAGTCCAAAATTCTAATTCTGCTATATTTTTCTAAAATTTAAAGTAATTTACACAATATTATACAGCTCAGCTTTATTAATTCGTCATCTTTATAACTTTCGTCTTATTTTTTGTCCTTGCTATGATTATGTATTAACATTTGCCAGTTTGAGATTTGGATATTTGAGGTTTTTACTGAATTTTATTTACATTGACTGTTGTGTTTATTAGAACTCTTTTACATCATTATATACTCAAGTACAACTCAAGTATATCCTACTAATATTATAAACGCGAAAGTTTGTGAGGATGGATGGATGGATGGATGGATGTATGGATGTTTGTTACTCTTTCACGCAAAAACTACTGAACGGATTGAGACGAAACTTTGTTATAATATAGCTTATATATCAGAATAACACATAGGCTATAAATTATAATGATATAGCGTAAATTTTTCATAATATAACGATAAGTGTTAAGTAAGATCTGAGAACTCTGAGAAGCTATTATAGAGTGCGCTTCAAGAAATGTCAAAAAAATCAACTGTCGAATCGAACAACCGTCAAATCGTTTTTTGTTTTATTTTTTGGATTTACCACTTCCTTTATTAAGGGTGGCAAGGTAGGGCCTGAGGTATGAAAGACGGAACGTGACATAGTCTACTTTTTATCCCAGATAAATAAAGGGTTCCCGTAGGATAGCACAAAAATCAAAATATCATGCGGGCGAAGCCGCGGGTAAAAACTAGTACTGTATAAAAAGCACACGTTTTCAAAATACTTCAAATTATTGTTTTTATAATTCCCGCTGAAACTCTGCTAGCCTTAAAATCAATTTCTTCGTCAAACGAAACGGTCTAGTGCTACTATCAGCGTACATAGCTTTCTACTAAATTCTTTTAGGAAAAGGTTTGATTAGAATTTTACAAAAGCAGAATATGTACAAATCTATTTTTAATTTTATGTCATTACAACATGGAACTAAAATAATTAATAACGGAATGTAAAAAAAAACAAAAATAAAATACCTAAGTATGTGAATTTAATAACTTTACGTCTAACATCATATTCGTCACAATCACAAGCCGAATGCTTCTTTAGGTCTATCTTGCCTCTCTGTTCACAACATATTATTATCTAGATTTGTTATCTTCAACAATATTTATTATCCTGTCAATCTTTGAAATGACATTCTCATAACCTTAGGTACTGTTTTTACGAAATAACTTCGTAGCTCAAGTGCGATTAATCCTGATTGAGGAGTCAATTTTTTTTTTATTTCTTTGGTTAACCCGATGATAATTAATGCGATTTTTTTATTTAATTTAATTAGGCGTGGTATTTTGACTTTTGTGCTACCCCACAGAAACCTTTTATTTTTTCGGGATAAATAGTAGCCTAGGTACCTATCTCAATTTCCGGTCTTTGAACTATATCCATGCCAAAAATCAAGTTGATCCGTTGCTGCGTGAAAGAGGAACAAACCAACAACCAACTTTTCGGATTTATAATATTAATAATGTATGATTGTGCCATCATTTCAACGATCAAATCTAACTATTGGACCAACCCTAAAACCACGAAAGAAAAATATGGCTGTCCTATAGAAAAAGTACGAAAATGTTATCGGATATAAGCCGAATCAAACTTAATTACCTCTGTGCCCTTTGTGAACACGATGCGAGTCGTTGCGCAATAGCAACTTCATAATATCTGCGGCGGTAAAGAGTAGAGATTTGCACAGTTAGCAACTACTAGACGTAGACGCCATTAAGCTTAATTCGGCATACACCGGACTTTAGTTAATATGGGACAGCTTTTTATAAGGCATAAAATATCGTAGCACATTACGATGCAAACAAAATTTTTGACACACTAACGTCTAATAAATTGATGAATACCGACTTCACGCACAAAAATCTATTACGTTCCGTCTATTCTGTGGTTCCGTCTCAGCGGCGTGCAAGCGAGAGCGCGGATCAAGTTCGGCTAGTTTAAGTTGTTGGTTCAACAATGCTTTCTTATGACGTTTTCACGTGATATTATCGTCCGTAAACCCACTTTACAGATAACCAATTTTTTTTTTGATGATGGCTGAATTAATGACATTGATTTGACCGATGATCAGCTGATTCATTTTCTACCAAAATAGTATTATCTAATGTGTGAGTCTGGCAACTGAACATTTTAGGTTGTTTGTTCTTGTGGTTCGTGTGTAAATTTTACGACTTTACGTTTATTTTTTAGTTTTTGAGAGGAATTTTAAAATGTATACTGTCTCCAAAGGGCCTAGTAAAATAGTTGCAAAAACTCGCAGAGGTAGTTTTCTCCTAGTGACAACTTCGAACTGTACAAACGATGTGATCATGTGAGACGATATTTGAACTTCTATTTTGATTCGCAGGTCTTTCACAGAATTTGGAAAGACTAGACAGCCGTAAAGACCATAACAGGAAGTCCTCAGAGTCAGATAATGGCGAAATTGTTAAGTAAGTAACGATCTTGTTACCCTAGTGTTGCATTACAATAATTGAAGATTTCATCACAGATTTACATAACCTCTCGGTGGATTCGGCGGTATTGTTTACACCTAAAGTGTAGTTTATTTGGATGCCAAATGATGCCCGCTGACAATTAATAAAGACTTCTGGAGGTTTCTTGGTTTATATAATGCTTGTTTAATGTTTCAGCATGCCCAAACCGATATTCCATTGCAATGGTAAAAAGACAGTCCATCAGAGAATACAGCACCACGTTATAACTCCACAGCATGAAGAAATCATTAGGTTTATTAGTGAGAGTAAGTATATTTAACAGTTTTTTTTTATAACTTGAAAATGAGACTAAAATTAGTTACTATGGAAGATAAACTTCCGCTTGTTAATTTGCATTTTGTCTGTTATCAGACTAAATTCTATAAAATTTAAATTACATACAGATCTTTCTAAAAATCACAATCACATAGTTAAGGAATAATATAGTTACTAGTTTTTACCCGCGGCTTCGCCCGCATACGCAATATATCATTATAATTTATAGCCTATGTGTTATTCTGATATATAAGCTATATTATTGCAAAGTATCATCTCAATCCGTTTAGTAGTTTTTGCATGAAAGAGTAACAAACATCCATCCATCCATCCTCACAAACTTTCGCATTTATAATATTAGTAGGATAGGCTGAATCATCCAAGGTGGCGGTCATGAAGTTACCTAAGGTGCGAAATATCCAATTTTTACACGCAGATTTATGTGACCTTCTGTCAGTGTGGATATTGTACAGTTTGCAGCTACCTTCATATCTGCAAACTTGTATAATTCGGCCTATTATGCTGGCTAAAACAATATCTATAAAAAAAATATATGTATAGTACCGACTAAAGCCACACTCATAAATTCTGAATGAATGAATAAGTATTAGTTTTTTTTTAGGTAAAACATTTTACTGAGTAAAATATAGTAAACATCCTCTGTTAATATCAGTTTACTCTAAATTTGGAGATCAAGAGGTATCTGTCGGAGAGCATACCAAGAGAGAGTTGGAAGCAGCCTGCATCCAAGATATACCTTTTTGTTGACCCAGTAAAATACTTTATGAATACCACCAGACCTGGAAAGGATATGTGGAGTCTCCACTGCTAGTCGGTGGCATACCCATTAAAAACCTGGGGTGTTTCTGCCACTGCGTTATGTGTTACTACAGGCATGCTTCCGCACTCCTCCGTGGATCCGACAGCAGTCCAAGATATACCTATGGTCTTGATTAGATAATCATTTCACCATGTTGGTATACATCTTCCACTGGCTTGCTGATAAGTGGTGTCCATTTAAGAACTTAATGATCCCATTGGCCATCTGTTCAGCACTTCAGTACTAAGTCAATATACAATATGTTTATTTATATTTTACCACCTTCATGCCCTTATAAAATAGAATAATAGAATAGAATATAGAATATGTTCTTTTATGTATGTTTTAGCCTGGACACAGTCAGCCTATGGCGACAGTGAACCTACATCACCTTCCAGTACAAGCGGTAAGTGAAGTTTATAATCAGTTTAGACTGGGGTTTCCCAAACTATGGGTGGAACTCACTGGTGGGTCACAAGCGAATATTGAGTGGGGCACTATATTAAACCTTAATACCGAAATACATCAGACTTATTGATCAGATTGATTTTAAAACTGTAATGGCAAAACAGGAAAAAACAATTTCATGTTTCCTATTCAAATATTTGTTTTGATGTAGTTAAAGTATTTTATTCACGTTGGTAACTATTACATTTCCTAGAAGTTGGTGCCAGGTTTGTAATTGCATTTTAGGTGGGTCATAACCTAGACAACTTTGGGAATGGCTTAGACTATTTTATATTAGGCTTCCAGTACAGAGATCAAACCCAGACAATCTTGTAAAAAGGTTTACTCTGTACATAAATGAAAAAAATACGACATAATGTAATATTGATAATATAATGCTTTGCTTCACCTATATCACCCCATGTTTATAAATACCAGAAGTACAGACATAGGTAATTTCCATTTCAAAAGTAAGTAGGTGAATAAATCTGCCTTCAACCTTCAATCTGTCCAATCTGTTTATGTAATCTTTCTGACACAATTCCACTCTCACTGATAAGATTTGCCACTTGGCGACCAAGTATAAGTGGAATGACATAATGGGATTAACTGTGTATTTTTTGAGTTATCCAGAAAATGTGTACTAAGCTAAAAGGTAAACAAAAACATAATTTAAAATGTTTATTACTGTGGGGTCTCGAAATTCTAAAAAAAATAATTGCTGTTTTATCATATATTTTGTCGATTCAGATTATCAATTTTGTATTGAATTCTGGATTGGCCCCATAGTAAAAGTTGCTCATAATAATGATCTGAATCAACCCCTTTCAGCGTAGTGCACCTTTTCTGAATAGTCCTGTACTTTTACTAGCATTTAAAGCAGGATGTAAGCCTACCCACGAAGTGTGATTGGGCCATAACCACCATGTTCGCCCATTTCGGGTTGGTGTATTCCATCCATCCATTCCGCACGCCATCGACTTCCTTCTACAGAATTTTTTCCTTCAACTGAAAGCCAGTAGTGTGAATAGTGCTGTATGTACCGAAAAAATGGTTGTCTGTGGTTGTCTGTAAAGTCGGTTTACTGACGATAATTTAACGTGATAACGTCATTAGAAAACATTGTTGAATGAAACTGAAAAAAGCCGAACACTTAGGACGACCGTGCCACTCTATCCTTTGTTTAGCGCTTTCGCTTGCACGTTCGGCTCAGGGGGAACGTGACAGTTTTTCGTGCGCGCAGCCGGCGTTCATCGATTTCTAAGACGTTATTACTACAAAGACACTGACAGTTTGTTCCACTCTCTAGATAGACAGACAGACAAAACTCTATTTAAAACCACAAAGTAGAAATTAAACACTGTACACATATAAGACTAAATATGATTATAAACTGGCGGCCTCATCAACCATGGCGATTTCTTCCTGGCAACCATGAATCAGTACGAATCAGTAACAGTAAGTCAAAACAGTTTATTTCTACCATTCCAGGGTCCGGCAGCTCATCCCCCACTCCCCCTACCAGCCTATACTACCAGGATGAGGCTCCCAACGCTGCGCTTCGTGACTTCAAGCCATTCGACCTCGACACCTGGTGGGGCAAGCGTCTCTTCCAAAACATCACCAACTCTCTCTGAATCCAACACCGGCAACATAAGAAAGGAACGAAGAAGGTAGCCTAAGTCACAATCAACTGCAGTTTACTAAATTTTTCATGTTACTTGCCCGTTTTTTATGTTAAATCTAGTATGTAATTGAAATTTGACCCCCTTCCCGTGAACACCGTGAACAGATGATATTTGATACACACCTTTAGTTTCGATGACAATACATTTATTTTGTATTCAGTATTGACGTAAATACAAGATGGCTACCGCCACAACATGGCGGATTACATTTTTTCACACAAACCCCGCTATAAATGGATATAAAACGAAAGAGATTTTCATGCAGAACAGTTTTTAGTAACAAAAGAAAAACTAAAAACACACATAGAAATAAAATCCGTAAAAAACTTTAAAAAAAAACTGTTTTATATGAGATAAGGCAGCATAGAAACCTTTATTACTTTTCGTGTAGCTTCATAATATTTGTGAAACGCCCCTGGTGGGAACAATGAAGAAATAGCATAAATGTATGGAGCTAAACGAAAATTATAGCAATTTTCTTTTACTGTACAAATTCACAGGTGGATTTCGAACACATCAATGGGCCTTAAAAAAAATTTCTGTACTCTAAACAAAAACATAAAATCCAGAGTGTATCCATAGCATTATACCTAGATGACCTACCGACCGAATCTAGTATAATCTAGCATACCTATTTACTAGGTTAATGCTATATTGGCCAAAATTGGTAGTCGTTACAACCGGCGGTAACATACTACGTGATACGGTGTAAAACACTGCATTACAGACTTTGACATCACCTTGAGTGGTAAATTGAAATTACCCTGCGTTATTGCACAAGGTCGTCCGCAAATTATTGTTTTGAATTCTCTCTGTGAGATAGTATGAGAGACTAGGTATAGTCCATATTCTACAAGTTTATCTGCTTGCCCTGTATTAAGCCGAAAGGGGGTGATTAAGACCATTATTATAAACAACTTTTATTGCGGGGTCAACCCAGAAAAAAAAATTGCTGCTTCATACATTTTGTCGATTCCATGTTGTAATTTTCTATGGAACGGCTAATTTTATTTTTTCAAATTCTGGATTGGCCCTATAGTAAAAGTTGTTCATAATTATGATTTGAAACACCTCCTTTCGGCTTAGTACAAGTTCTGGATAACCCTGTATACTATACAATTTGATTCATGCCAAAATTTTGTGCCCATGCATGTCTTTTTTCAGAATTACTTTTTCTTGTCTTGTTCCGTACTATACAGCTAAACTATAAATTTCGGTAAAATAACTATTGTTTTTTTCGATTAGAGAATCATCATGGCAAACTCAACATCGTCTCGTTTTTTAAAAAGCAACTCCTGCTAGTCCAGCTAGTCAAGCATGCGACCACGAATAGCCACGAAAAGAACTCATTTCGACGTGTGAAAAAGTGAGATATACAGGGTTATTTCTAATCAATTAGCATCCTTCTAGGTGCTTATTCTGTACATCAAAACTAACAACTTTTGTTCTGCGACTTTCGTCAGAACTCAAATTTTTTTTTTGTTATTCCATAGAAAAATATAGTTCAGCTGCGACAAAATGTATGGAACAGCTGATTTTTTTTTTAGTTTTGACGAAAGTCGTAGAACAAAGGTTGTTAGTTTTGATGTATAGAATAAGCCCCTAGAAGGATGCTGATTGATTTGAAATAACCCTGTATACTTTGCCATAACGCTGTCTCGTTCTGACACTACGAACGAAATAATTCATGGCACGCATACTAGCCCGGCAGCATGCGACCACGAATACAACTCATTTCGATGTGTGAAAAAGTGACAGATATATACTTTGCCATAACGATGTCTCGCTCTGATTCGTCGAAAGAAATATTATGTGGTGCGCATCCTAGCTTGACTGGTATAGGTATAGGCCGAATCAAACATAATGGCGGTTGAGATGTTAGCTGTGTTAGCTTCAGTCCGGATTGGCTTATCCGCAGTTTGTAGCTAACATCACAACCGCCAAGAAGTTTAATTCGGCCAATACCTAGTTTGCTAGAGACCTTCTCCTATTTAGATTGTCACAAAAAAAAAAACACTTTTTTGTGACACATGGTACGAGATAGTATTTGATCATAGATAAGATACCATAGTTATTTACGTTGGGTTTTAATTTGACGTAGATGTGATGTAAACAACGATCTCAAAGTCCAAAAGTCCAAAAAAATATCGTAACTTTTTTATCAATAGTTTCTAGATGAGGGGTTTCAAATTTTTATAGATCATAATTTAGATACTGAAAAGCAGACTTTGTACACATTAATGACTCTGTTTATAAAGATAAAAATGAAAGTGCTTAACACATAGGAGATGTTGGTTATATGCACTACCTATAAATACTATAGTACTGCATATACGACTTACTAATTGTATAATTATTTTACTAAGAGTTTATAAAAAAAAAGTCTGTAAAATACTCGGATATAAAATTATGATGAAGAACTATGAAACAAGACAGGAAAAATATTTCATTTCAACAGGCACATGGATCAATTTAATTTCTCACATATTTAAATAGCAATAAAAACATCGAAAAAGAAATTTAAATGTAATATTACTAATTTGTCAAATTTAAAACACGAGTAAATTCGAGTTAAAAACCTAGCAAAAGCTAGGTTCTTAACTCGAATTCTACAAATATTGTATAAAAATTAAGTAAACAAGTATTATACACAATAATTAATAAATTATTTACTACCGCGGTAATGACTAAAATAAAAAGCAATAGATAAATCCCTAGCACATAATTAAGTAACCAACAGCTGTTTAGTAATCTACTGCTGAACATAGGCCTACTCACGAAATGCGATTGGGTTATATACACCACGCTGTCTCAGTGCGAGTTGGTAGATTCATATACGCCATCAAATACACACGCCGAAGTTGAGTAAATAATAAAACAATAGTTAAAGTCAAACGACTGTGTAAGAGTTAAAAAAAAAACGAAAAAATTAATACAGGTAAAGTTCTAAAACAACTCTATCTAAATCAACCGTTTTCGATATCCGAATTTGGTAGAAAATTAGAAATAGATAAACAAATTCAACTAATTAATTCTTCATAAAAGTATAAAATTTAGATAAAAGTTAAGTAAACTACAGTTGATTGTGGATCTCAGTAGTTATTTCATATTATAAGTGAAAAATGAATATTTTCCAATGGCTCAATTTCTTTGCTAAATGAATCGTTCACCGAACCAATATTCTGTAAGATTGTTGAGTGAAAGTTGTTTGTGAATTTTTTTATTGTTATTTAAAATTGAATCATGTTATTTTTATACCAAAGACCATGGATGAGAAAAAACAGGCGGAAGTGCGAAGTGGGCGCGGCCCGCGTGACAAAATTAAGCTTTATTTCAATACACTGACATAGACGCAATTATCAACTTTATCTTGTATCTAAGCAATTTAGGTCATTGTTGTCTGACCTAAAAATAACGCCATCTGTGATCAAGTAGAGAAACTTATTTTTCAATCCAACATTGTGTATTACAAAACACTTACTACTTTGTAGTAAATTAACTTTTATACTTACGTCATGAACTATGTTTTCAATACCAGTTTTTAGGCTCTTTTTGAGCAAACTAGGAATATCTAATCTAAAATGTTTACTTGTGTAGTTGCACACAACTACTGTTTTTTGTACTGTTTTTTTCTCTTCCGTGCTAAAGATGTTAAACTCTGTTCTTGTTTGTTATGCCAAAGTTGCCTGGCCAAACTATTTTAGTGTAGGAGCAAATCACTAGTCGGAATTTTACTACATGTTATTTTTATTAGCCTTTTTACGGCGTAACTAAAAACTGCTAGCATATTATTATACTCAATCCTGCTAGACTAGCATATCACGATATAAATTTTGTGACGTGAGAAGTGGCAGATATCTGACACATCGATTGCTTTATATCGTCGTGTATGTTAGCCCGGCTGGAGTCTGTAGAAGTCCATAAGACTTATCTATGCACATAAAAGATAATACTTACTTCACTATAGCGCTCCGAGTGCGAGCGAGACAGTGACAAAGATTTATAACCTAACGACTCGGTTTAAAACTGACTGATCTATTATATAGGTGGCAGCACTGGCATATCAAGTGCAATATAAATCAAAGATTTTTTTTAAATTTAATAAAACGCAGATAGCTGCGCCCTAATATTTGACCAATCACAGCGAAGTGTTTAAATGAAGTCCTGTGATTGGTTGACGGCCAGGACACAGATGTCTGCGAAATGTCAATAATTATACACTGTTTTTCTATTTGATAGATATATTATTAGATACCTAATTCATAAATATTATTTTATCTATAATTATTGTGACCCTCTTTGACTATGGAACCAACCCTGAAATCGTGAAAAAAATCAGATATTCCATACAAAAAGTTTATTAACCTACAAAAGCTATAGAACAGCTGTTTTTTCGCGATTTGATTTTGGATGGTCAAAGTCAAATTTAGTCATAATGATGAGTAGGTACAATGATTTCCTAGAATATATCAGTCGCCTATAGAAACATCCAGTATACATATACTATCTTTTTTGTTCTAAGATTTGATACCAATTTAGTTACGCCGTAAAAACTAGCTTATTGTTATTAGTGCAGCTTTATGTAGTTTTAGAGTTAGTTTGGTGTTATGGCAATCGCAAGAAACATTTCATCTGATAAAAGACAATAGTTATAAGAAATATTTACTAAAGTGCCTCGCAAATTAAGTTAGCTCGAGTAAGGAATTTCACACGAAAACGGTCCGAATTACACTTATCGAGCCATCAACCGACGACGCTAACAAGAAGCAACATAGTGCTGAAAGATTTTCTTCTAAGCTAGGTTCTTGTTAGCTACGTTATCGTTGAGCGCTGTGAGGGCAATTCGGATTGCAGATGAATAAAACTCTCGATTTTGAGTGCCGAGTGAGAGTTTTTACCTATATTTGAAAACTGTTCGAACGCGTTCACGTTTTATGTGATTTCTATCGAAATAGCACAGCGCCATCTTGTGTCACATTGAGAAAACTAAGTAGCTAAGTGTGAGTTTTTTATACGATAATGTAAAAAGCGCCATTCAGATCGCACACAAGCGCGTCAACGTCTGTGATTGCGGCTATATCAAGTATGTGCTCGACGTCTGCAGGAAACGCGACGTAAAAGTAATTCGATTTGATTTTCAAAACTCCCACTCAGCACTCTGATATTATAATCGCTCATTAAACTAAACCAATCTGACAGAACTAAATCTCTAGTCTCTACAACTATCCGCGTACAAAACGCTAGTCTGAAACCGTCCTTAAAATGGATATATTGGTTGACTTAATGATTTTTTTTGGTCAGAATTTTGGTTTAGTTTTATTGAGCTAATTTTTACCGCTGTTATGATAAGTTTTATAACAAAAGTTGCCCATTTTTATTAATTAACAAATATTGGCTAATGTACCATCGTTTTATGTAATAATATAATAATTCAAAGTTATATAATTATTATCTTGTTACCGCTGCGCTCGCTTATGAATTAGTGGTGCACAACACACACTTTTTGCATTTGATTTATTTACATATGTTGAAAATTATAAATACTTACTTAATTTTATAATTTGTTACAGAACGGGATTTTAATATAAATTTTATTTCTGTTAACTTCATTTCAAAGTAAAACTAAATTTTATAGATTATATAAGCCCGATTATAGAAGCTCCAGCGTAAATTTAATAGCAACGTAAAAAGCGTTCTCTCTATCGAACGCCTAAAGTTAAAAAGAAACAGAACTTTGCTATTTAGCTATTATAATTACGATGGCGCCTTTGTAATAGGGCTATATGTATATTTAATTTTATAAGTTATTGTTATCATTTTCAAGACTACGCTTTCACTCTGAAAGCGTAGTCTTATCACATCGGTTTAGTGTGCATACTGTACCGGCCTTTTTAATAAACTACTGTTGAGCATAGGCCTACCTACGAAAGATAATTGGGCCAAACCACCACGCTGGCCCAGTGCGGGTTGTTGGATTAATCTGGATAGTATCTACAAAAGAATTAACCCATTTTTTCTTGCTCGATGCTAAACAATGTCTTCCAGAATTTGAGAGCTGTAATATGTGTTGAATCTTTGGAATATTGGTTTTACTTTGTACAAAATATGTATAATGTTTATAAAAAAATATGCTTCTATACAAAGACCTTGTGAGGATAATCTTCATTCAAATATTATTCATTCAATGTTTTTAATTCTAAAATACGCTACATAAAATAGTAGTTTATTTTTTCTATAGTAACTGCTACATACCTACCTCGCACCTACCAATATTCACGTAAAAGTCGTAGTAAACGTCTAAAAGAGTTTTCATTGAATATAATTGTACAATAGACCCAATTATTAAAGTGCCATCTTAAATTTAATAGCAACGTAAAAAGTGTTCTCTCTATGGAATGCATATAGAGAAAATATTCTAAATGCCTAATATCCTTACAAGAGATCCGTACTTAACGAAAATCATTGTTTTAATTTAAATAGCTTTATAACAATAAAAAAAATCTTTCACTGTAAATAATTGAGTAAAAATATCTATTATATGGCAGCTATCAATATCTGTCTTTTTTGTCCATCCAAATATATCTATAAAATAATTTCTTACTAAATACTTACTTATGGCGCACTGACGACATATCATAATTATTGACTAAAAAACCGACAGCTGTCATTGGCCATTAGTCATAAAATCATTCTTATGTTCTAGAACAATGTTTTGCTAGTGTTTCAATATTAAACTTGGACACACATAATTGACTAAAGCTGAAAATATGTGCCGTTGTAGCTTAAGTTGAAATTCCAGTACTACTATGTTTTTAAACTATGTTTTCTCGGTTTGTTACCAGTGTTTATACCATTTTTAAGAACGGTAAATGAATTACTCTTCTTACTACTGCAGTTGAAAGTTGTTAGAACAGAAATTAAAAAATACCCATGTTACTACCATAAAACTGAAATAACTAAATCTTCAGACCAAATAAAAAAATCAAGACAGAACTTCGTGATGAGACAAGTGAGGCTGGTTTTTTATGCATGTGGTGAGCGCGTCAGTGTTGCGCCGCCTTTTGTTTGTTTGAGTTTGATTGACGCGCCAAGGCGTAGTTTCCTTGTACGTGTACTGTAATGTGTCAGCCTTTTAATAGTCCACTGCAGGACGTAGGCCTACCCACGAAGGGTGATTGGGCCATATCCACCACGCTGGCCCAGTGCGGGTTGGTGGAATTTCTTCTACGGAAGTATGTAGGTTGCCTCACGATGTTTTCCTTCACCGAAAAGCCAGTGGTGTGAAATTCCGTACATGAATTCCAAATAACTCATTGGTACGGAACCGGGATTTGAACCCACGACCTCACGATTGCAAGGCGGATGTCACTACTTCTAGGCCACCACGGCATATACGTGTATGTGTGTGTAATTGTGTCTGAACATGGCGAGGCGTGGTTTTGCCGGCCTCACTTGTTTTGTTCACAACATTATGTCTTGATTTTTTATTTGGTTTGAGAACTAAATCAAATAAAATATGACGGTATGATAATAAAATATCTTGTAGTAACACTGGTAACAAACGGTCTTCTCTTGTAGAATTATTATTCTGTCTCATTTAATTCTGCATATATTAGCTATTTTTACAAGCTGTAATTTGTATAGTAATGGTGGTATTTTATTGGCTGTCCTTATGTACCTATTGCCTACTATTACTACTTTTCAACTATTTTATATAAATGAAATAAACGGCACTAAAAAGTTATTAGTAAACTTCTGCACAACCTCTTCTGGCGGGCTAGTAAGTCAATATTTACAATTTACTATGGGACTTAATGTATTAAAATGAACCACTTTTGCTATGGAACCGACCCGATACCGTAAAAATGGTTGTGTGGTTTTATGAAACCACGGTAAAAGTTAAACTTTTTCTGACCGTCACGCGACATGCAACACATGGACGAAAAAGTTTGAGGCGAAGTAATAAGTTTCACTTTAAAAATCTATTCTGTATGGACTGTACTAGCCTTTTTAATAGCCCACTGTAGGACGTAGGGTGCCTGCCCACGAAGGGTGATTGGGCCATACCAACTACGTAGGTCCAGTGCGAGTTGGTAGATTCACATACGCCATCGATTTTTTTCTACGGACGTATGCAGGTTTCCTCACGATGTTTTCCTTTACCAAAAAGCCAGTGGCGTGAAAATCCGTACATGAATTTCAAAGAGCTCACTGGTACGGGACCGGGATGTGAACCCACGACCTCACAATTGTAAGACGGGAGTCACTACCACTAGACCACCACGGCTTTTATGTATAACTTTTTTTTGTTGGATACACTTCGGAGAGTGCGCCCAGGAGTTGCACAACCTGGTCCCCCCTGCCCCTTTCTTCTATCGTACGGCTAGACAGACGCGACCAAAGCGCCACCCTTTTATGGTGGACATTCCTCGCGTAAGAACCAAGCGTTTCGAATCCTCATTCCTCATACGAACAGCCGGAATGTGCAACGCTTTGCCTGGGTCTGTCTTCCCGTTAAAGTACAACGTGGGTGTCTTCAAATCCCGAGTAAATAGGTATCTTCTAGGTAAGCGTGCTACACCCTAGACCGCACATCTGCTTAACATCAGGCAGTGTGTAGTCAAGAGCGAACCTATTCGAAAAAAAAAAACTTTTAGAAATGTCTTTTTGTTTAAAACTTTTTTACAGGGTTGGTTCCATAGTAAGTTAAGTATTTTGATGTACTAAACTTTGCCTTTCTTTAGGAAGTTGTGCGTATATTATTAATAGCCCTGTACAAACGTGCTAGACACATCCCAGTTTACAATATTGTATCAATGTATTGGTTTTATATTATAACTTAAATCTTCTAATTTAACGACAAATAATAAATAAACAATTTGACGGAATAAAAAATAAGTAGTAATTTTGTTTTAAACATTAATCCTGTATAAAATGTAGCCCACATAGTCTCGAAATAGTTTTATTCAGAAGTTGTTATGTGCGAGGCCCTAGTATTACATAAAATAAATTTTCAACGTTTTTAATTAAATTATACATACATATGTAGTTACATTTTACAAAATGGTTGTAATGCATTGTTACTCTAAGTTGTTATGAATCTAATGGAATCGACTGTACAACGAGCAGTTTTTTCTTTTAAATTGTACATTTCACTAAATTAGATTACTTACAAGATTATTTACAAAATGCATAATCAGAGTTATATTGTTCATCATTATGAAATTAGAAATGGCATGTTTACTGGGTCCGTCAGTTAAGTTATTAAAACAAATTGGACACTTATTTTTTTGTCTTCAAACAATTATCGACAGATAAACCTTGTTAAATTTGAGGGTGGGGGGCTCGTGACGTCACTAGCCGGTACCGGTAGAGTTGTAGTAGGTTAGTGACGTCACGCGGAACTTTAACGGCCTATATCTTGGTAATTTTTTGTTAAATTGACAAATGAAAAAATACGTGCCTAATATTTTTTGACAATCTATTTGACGGACCAATTTTTATCAAACAAGCCTTATGAAGAACTTTTCAATGGATAGCTACATTAATACGGAAATCGCGGGAAAATACAGCTGTTCCATACATTTTGTTAAAAAACTATAAACTTTTTGTCTGGGACACTGATTTCTTCGCGATTCTTGAGTTGGTCCTGTAGTAAATTTAGTTAATTAATGATGAGTTTATATACCTCAAAAACTCCCTGCATTTTGAAAATTAATATGTAGATGGCGCGATTTTCGAATCATTTTCGCTAAAATTGTATACCACGCAATCTATTGGATGAAAGTTAGAGTAATTTTAATAATATTTATATAAAAAGGACAATTATTATTGCTCGTTGATTAATGATTTTCATGCAATACAAAATATAATGGTATAAATGAAAATGCACTAAGTAGCATAGATTTTATTCTTTTAGATGGAATTATTGAGCCATAGTAGTTGACGACGGCAGGAGAATATTTTTAGACTGATTTAGTTATAAAAAGTTATGCTTTTTGTTGTAGTTGAATAAACCGTCTGAAAAGTTTTCACATTTTTTATTGCTTTGTAATTCCTGTATTGTAGTTAATGCCTGTAAATATAAGGTTTCTATGAAACCATTTTATTTATTGTGATTCCTTACATATTATATCGCAAGAGTTATTTTTGTGATAAGCATCGTGTGTGGGTATTAGTGTGGCCCAGCTTACTTGGAAGCCAAACTGCGAGTCAGTTATGAAAGTTTAAATCCTGTTCCTTTTCGAATTTCTATTGAGCACTCTTCATTGCAAAGAAATTTTAGGTATGCGACCTCATTTCTACGATTACTTTAAAGAGAATGTAATAGTAGATTACTTCACTTTGGGCTGACATGACATGACTAATTAAGCCGGAAACATACTATCGGACGCGACTGACAGCCGCGACTTAGCAATGTGCACAGTCTTTCCGGTGTGCCAGATCGCTCTCGGACGTCCGAACGCTCAAGGTCGTCCGAAGGTGACGTCCGCGACTTATGTCCGATAGTGTGCACGGCTCATGTACTTTCATAGTCTAGATACCTATCAGTCGCGGCTGTCAGTCGCGTTCGTAAGCCGCGTTCGATAGTATGTTTCCAGCTTTAAGTCAATTTGATTCAATGACGTGGAATTTTGTAAACATAAATTGGGGTTAGGTTTTTCACAAGTGCAAACATTTTTCGGCCTATCAATGCAAGAAATACAATTTCAGAACAATGCCCTGCCATCGGAACACAAGAAGCCAAAAGAATCGAATCGATGTGCTGTACGTATCGACGGCCGCATGTTTCCTGTAGTCTAACCGAGCATATTTATTTTATACCTACCTAATATTTATGTAAATATTTTTATCTGGGAGACTCAACACCCATAATCCCAACATTATTTGAAATAGAGTCATAATGATTCTTAAGGTCGCTGGATTCTCCCTACCAGCACGATTAGCATGACAAAGGGACAAATTGTCTTTCCACCATTATATCCCCTCGAAGAGGTAATATTGTATGGATTGACAACTAACATTAAAGGTGGACAAAATGGTATTTTTCCTTAAATGACAATACTACACTACTACTACATAGAAAGCAAATGGATCATCCACAGACCCTTAAGGTCTTAAGAATTTTTCCTTTGCCATGCTACCCGTGCATGAAGTATGCAGCAAAAATAAGGTTTTTGGACGTCACATAGGAACTGACTAACATTAGCGTAGCTATAGATTTTCTCTAGTAGGGGCAGCTGCCTACTTTCGCCACCTCAGAAAAATAGAGAAGCATCATTGACTTTCTCTTCTGCCTCAAGTTTTCTCGGGGTTTGTCAAAGAAGTTTCTACCGTGCAACCCCAAATCCCGCTATGCCCTTGCTGATTATCTTGATTTAGACAGGAGTATTATTATAGGAGTATAATCAAACTTCCTGGCAGCTGTAATGTTGGCTGCAAGCTCCGGTAGCATCTATCTGCAGCTTGTAGCCAACAACGGCCAAAAATCTTAATTCAGCCTATCCATACCGACTCCTTGCAGCTAAACGAAATCTTCCAAAAGAACTTCATCCACGGAGTGCAGAACGCGCGCAACATCCTCAGCAGCCTGGAGCAAAGCATCGAGAAGTCCAACTCTTACGAGGACCAGCTGCTTCGCTGCCGAGCCAGCCACAAGCACTCGCACGACTTCAACGACTGGCCTTGGGACACTGACTTTTCTGATGACAAAGATTTTAAACCTGCAGCCAAACCGGGTAATTTGATATCTATAACTCCTGTTATAGGTACCTACTATATGATTATCGGAGGTACAGTCTGTGAGAGTGGGGGTAGGTAATACATTACAGGAGTTCAGTAAGGGTCTAGTCCACCAGCCTGACGGTTAGATGGTTTAATTCGGAAGGCAAATTAGCCTATTTTTATCGTCATTATTTTCAGTCCTGTGCAAACCTTATCCATTGCCTTCTAACGATTGTGGGCCAGACCCTTACCTACTTAATTTATTATAGACTTAGCAGTGGAAGGTTACAGACTGAACTGTAGGCACGTGTAGTGTGGTGGAGTTTCATTCATGATGATAAACTATGCGTAGGTAGGTACCTATGTCTTAAAGTAACGTACGTAATATATTTTTGTTACAGAATCAAAAAAACCAAATCAAGAGCAACACCCTCCAGTCAATTTAATGGAATCATGGTCCACCATGAGCATCGTGTGTCTTCAATATCAGTAAGCAAAATCATATTTCGTTTCGTACTTTGTAAATAGATTATGACAAAGCCACAAAGTGGCAAATTGTAACTTCTTAGTATACTCCAGTAGGTACTTATCTACCTAAACCTGATGGGCTTGAATTCATTTTTTCATATATTTTACGTAGTTAAACAGATTAGATACCTAGTGGAGCAATAATAATACAGAACATCACACAGTATCCTTGAAGTTCTCATAGGTAAATCTATATCTATCACTTATCTATAGGTATTGTCTCGTCTCTATTTCCTCATCTTTTCCCCACCCTTTTCTTTACCTCTCCCAAAACCGGACTCATCTTGTAGGTACGAAGAGCTATCTAAGCGTTACGAAGCCCTCCTCAAGTCCTTCAATGACAACTGCAGTTTGATCAATGCCAAGAACCGGACCATCGCCCGCCTGCGCCAGAGAGCCAGGGTCATGCACGCCCAGCTGGCTTCAGCGCACAAAACCCTGTTGTGTGTTGGGGAGAAATATCTGGCTTTGAGGAAGAGGAGGCATGAACAGGTAACTAAATTATGGTTTTAGTTTATTGCGAATAAGCCCCCTCTTGACCACTAACTCGCCTGATGGTAAGCGAGGTTATGGTCGGGGTTTGCTCTCACTTTGAAACGCTTCAGATTATAGGTATCTCTCAGTAAATAAGAAAGCCGGCAGTTTGGTCCCATTTCTTGAGAAACGTTGAGTTTGCCATGACTGAAACTATTGTGAAGCTTTGTAGGCCGTGGCCATGTCCAATTGTGGACGTATGGTTGAGATAATTACATTAAGATGTTGATGTCCAGCAGCAAATTGCAGTGATAGGTACTTGGACCAATGATGCACCTGCCCAGGATGCTGTTACCTACTTCTTCTTCTTCGTGTCGATGGTTCTAAGGTGATAGATCTAGACTGTGATGATCTATCTAGATAAACTTTGCCCAGTGGTTAGCGACTGCTACTCCAGGAGGCGTGGCCTCCACTAGATCGCTCAGTGTGCAGGTGTTTGGGCACTGAGGACAGGACAATAGGTGTTGCATTGTCTGCACAGCTCCACAATCGCACTCCACTGAAAGCATACCTACATAGCATAGTTACCTACTTGTGTTATCTATGTACAACTGTGTTCAAAATTATTGTAATCAGCGGCGCAGAGTTTCTTTTGCGCGATATAACAGTCATTTTCCGTGTTAGTTTCGTAGACGGTTTCATACCTATGTAAAATTAAGTGTAAGTAACGTTCTGGTGGTAGGTATAGGTACCGTCATATTATTTATTTTTTAAATACCGAGATTGCGCCATATTATTATGCGTCGAAATCTTAATTGCTAAAAGTAAGGTTGATCACAAAGGAATGTATCGCAATAGCCACGCCAAAAGCGAAGCCCAGTTAGATATTTGCTGAATCAAACGTCTTGGCATATGTGAATACGAGGAGAGTGATTGCGCTCTAGCAAACTTTGTTGTCAGCCACGCGAAAAGCGAGGATGTACGCAGCTTGCAGCTGGCTTCACAAGACACCACAAAGTTTGATTTATATAAATGTATGTAAAAACGTCGGCGTTTGTTGTGGCGTCACGCTGTTTGCGATGGCACTAATGGTTGCAGCTGGAGCAGTGCGATAAGAAGATAGAGTTCCTCAAGAGCCGCGTGCGCGAGGTGCTGGCGACCGCGGAGAGCGCGCGTCTGCATCTTGACCACAAACTCTCGCAGTGCATGTACTTCGAACAGGACTCGGAATACGCCATGCTTTTAGCTGAGGTACCGTGCCACATCTTATTTTATATTATCTCAGCCATAGCATGTCTACAGATCACACTTCTCGCTCATAGATTTCCATTGAGACAGGTTGGAAGCTTGCATCCAAGGTTGCAGCTAGAGAAGTGCGATAAAAAGATAGAGTTCGTGCGCGAGGGTTTCACGACCGCAAAAAGCGCGCGATTGCATTTCGACCACAAACTGTCTCAATGCATGCACAGGACTCGGAATATGCGATGCTTTTAGCTAGAGGTACCGTGCCGCATCATCTTTATTCTGCTACTTCTGATCAAAGGTCTCTTCTGTGAATTTCTAATAAACGTCGTTAAGAGCGGTTTTCATCTAGCTGTTTGCGATGGCAGTAATGGATTTTTTTGAAACGCGAATAATTCCGCGCTTGACCACCAAATCGCAGATTGTAAGCGACGTTGTCGTCGAAGATGAAGCACGCAGACCTAGAAGATACCTAGAGGCAGCTGGAGCAGAGCTATAAGACAATAGAGTTTCTCAAAAGTCGCGTGCGCAAGGTGCTGGTTGGTGACTGCGGAGAGCGCACGTCTACACCTCGACCAGCAACTGAGTCAATGCATGTACTTCGAACAAGACTCGGAATACGCATCCACATGACAATTAAAGCTTAATCTCATTGAGTTGCACCTGTGATATTTTGCGGATATGACTTGGTGGCGTAATCCATCTACATAATGACGTTTTACTACGCTTTCCACCAATTTCGCTTATCCGTCAGAAAAAAAATCAATTTCCTTTCTAGATGAAGAAATGTAATCAGCTTTATATGGAAAATCTGAAATTGAAGGCTCAACTTGAAGAGTATCTGCCAGGTGCTATCAAGTGGAGTAAGTAAAAATGCGAAAAAAATAGGTAGAACGTTCAGGTTATTTTGCTTTCTGCACTATTTTAAGTAAGGTATGAAGGGTCCAATATTATAATTCAATAAAAAATACTATTACTTGGTTCCAATGATTTTTAATTTGAATATTTCACAAAAATATGATTTACTATTCAGCCTCGACCAAAGAGTAACTAGTAGAGCTGATTTGGAACAGATTTTCCTGTCATGATTTATTTAGAATGGGAAGAAAAGTTCTGAACTTTTGCTCCCATCCCAATCCAATGCTATCTATCCCTCTGGTGGGTTAACGAAGATTATAGAATTTTCGTGGAGACAATATTCATCAATCGTAGGGCTAACAAAATTTGTGATTGCGTTGCTCTGTTGCACGTTGACCTTCATGATACTGCTTTATATTTAAACAAAACTATGTAGTCTTCAGATTGGTTGACTGTCTCCATTACCTGAAGAAGATAAATTACCAACCTTAGTTTGATTTAAAGTGAGACTTTATTTTGTCATGCCTTAATTCATTTTATGAGCACAAAAAATAAACATATGTACAATTCCTTACTTGTCATCACTGCTACAGTACTAAAAAATATTTTTATAGTGATTTCTGTCTTTTGGGAGAATGGCAGGATGATGATGGATGATTTCCGTCCTCCTAAAGTCTAATTTGTGGCTGCACAGAATAGTAGTATTTGAGCTAAAATTGTGTTGGGTGGTGTGCTCGGTACTGTAAACAAATACGTATTTTTTTAATTTCACAAGTGTACCTATCAGTATTTTCTTGTTCGCCCAAAATACGGGACTTTCAAAAAGAGAAGAGGACTATACTGCTCAAAAAATTGTTGTTTGTTGTTTTTCGGGTTTTAAAAAGCTTATATTGCGCTTATCATATAGCATATTCTTTTAATGGAAATTTGATACCTTCGCTCAAAAATGATAGCAGCCAATGATTTATTATGTAAAATCTTTAAGACTGCAACTGCAATATAATACCACATAACGTAACATAGCAGATACTGCAGACCACATCCTTTGATATTGTGGTGTACGCTAGACATGATAGAGCCAGATTCATTCATAGCCATGTCGTGTAAACCGCGGCGGATATGGTGTCTCATTTCAAGGGGAAATATCCCACACATAAAAATATCTTGAGTGTCTCTATGAATTCTAAGTAGGAACTTACCACTCGTATCCTGGTGGTATCTTCTTTATCTCTTTGATTTGTTACTTACGCATCAGTTAATAATTGTTTCATCTGAAAATGTTGAAAAATATTTTGAATACACGCAAGTTGTCGTGATTAAGATTTAAGAATAGGTAGGTATGTCATCTTACCTTTCTACCTTTCTACTTTATTCAAAACTTTAGCTAAAACGTGTCTCAAAACATCAGTCAAATTTAAATCGCACACATCTTTTACTTTTCCCAGCAAATTCTCGTCTGATTTAGTCCATTCTAATGCTTTTAAGCGATCAATGGTATTATTATATTGCTTTTTTCTATTCATGTTATTATCTTCTAGAGAATCAGCTAAAATTTCATATAGTTTTGTTATCATATCTATTATAGCATCAGGAGAATTGCGGTCTTTTAGTTCAGGAATGGAATTTATAGTTACTTGACAGTCGTCTGACTTTTCTACCAATCGTTCTACAAACTCTAGAAGTGCAGTGTTTTTTACTGAATGATGAAATTTGAATGTAACCTTATATTCGTGATTTGATTTATCTCCTTCATCCTTCATTATCAGTACTTTGAATAAGCCTTCATCTGTGTAAGAAACAATTTGATTTGATGAATGACAATTTTCGAGTCTTTTCAAATGTTGATCTTTAGAATGGTCTAATTTTTCTGAGACTTCTTCAATTTGGACGTATTCAGACATATCAATGTAGCTGTATCTTCTCCAGTAGTAAAACCCGTATTCCTCATTCCTTCTATAGAATATTTTATCCGCGCTATAGTTTACAAATACGTTTCGCAATTTCTCTCTAATCTTGTCCACTGCTAGTTCAATGGTGTTGGATTGTATCGTTCCTTCAATATTTGTTGTATTTCTATCTTCCAGACAGTAAAATACGTCAAAACTGTCCAAAAATTGGACAAACCTTCTATCTTTCCTTTTTATTACGACTGAACATAAAACTTTGTATAATAAAGCTCCGGCTATCAACATCGTCATGAATGGCAAGATTAATATTAGAAGTGATAGAGATATGATGTGGACAATCCTTTTCAATTTGGGTTTTATTTCTGATAACTTGAGTTTCGTCAATTTGTGCTGTAATAAAGAATACATATTCATAATCCAAAGTGTCCACAATATCATGTACCTAGCGGTAATACATAGTTAAAAAATTGAACTCTCTGGAACTCTATTTTAAATAAGTAAAGCACATGTGTTACTAACGTATAAATTCGGCAATAATTACGCGTTTGGCGATCTTTCTCAAGGTTGGAGTACTAGCACGCGGGCTCGTCTCGCATAGCACGAGCCCGCGTGCTAGTACTCCAACCTTGAGAAAGATCGCCACATGCGATTGAAACTATTGTTGCAGTTTTCTACTTAATTTATGCGTGAGTAACACCTGTGCTTTACATATTTAAAATGTGTGAAAACCATGCTAGTTTCCATAGTGAACTGGATACTCTAGTTATCTATAGGGTGGGTAAACTGAGTAAAGATACTAGGTTGGGTAAATATCTAAATAGGAAATAGGTAGATACTTATATCGTAACGAAACTGTGTAGAGATTAGTATGAAAGAACATGCGGTGGACACAGAATATAGTACATAGTTTGTATTTATACTACCGATCTTTTATAGAATTTAAAAGAAGGAAGGTCAAAGAAGAATCTTACCTCGCTACATATTACAAAATCAAATAAATTTAGAATTATCACAACACTGGATATCAAAACAAATTCGCACAGTTTTACTAAAACTTTCTCAGATAAATAATTCGTTTGTAATTTCGATAAAGCATCACAGTCATCGCATAAAGAACAATTACTATATTCACTCATTTTGTTCATTCAAAATCTCGAAAACAAGTATTACTTTCAATAGCAAACAGCCTACTGAAAAAATATAAGTTAGAAGCCTTAAAAATAGCGAGAAATATTTATGTTGATCCAATTTAGCTCGTAGTGCGTGTGTGTAGTGTAAATATGTAAATAATCTTGTAAGTAGATAGCGTTTTGCCTTCTCATTCAATGTTTTTAGTAAGAGACTGGTACACTAGTTCATTTAACTTAGGCATACAACCAAGATTCGCCTGGTAGTGGTACCTATCTCTACCAAAATATCCCTAATCATTATTTTTAGGTACGAGTACTAATACATTTTATAAATCCGAGTGTGTTTGTTCCTCTTTCTCATAGCAACATAACAATGGATTGACTTGATTTTTGGCTTGGACATAGTTTGAAAGACGGAAAGTGGCATAGGCTACTTTTGATCTCGGAAAAATATGGTAATAGGTTCCCATGGGATAGCACACAGATCTAAATATCACGCGACCGGGGCCGCGTAGTATAAAGATAAGTGTAAAAAAGGACACATTACATTCCACCCGTATTTGACCTGACAGCTATGCTCCAATTGGTACGTTCAAAATTCAAATGATTGAATCACGGATTAACCGGATTCCTCTTAGCACTTGTCGGTTAGAGAATAGTTTCGACTTACAAACCCGTTGAATAACCAACTGGATATTGCGGTTGGACTGCGGGCTGGGAGGCTCCACTTGTGGATCCGCAGATACCTTTTTCTCCTCTTAAATTCACCGTGGATTCATGGATACTTTTTTTTCACGGATTCACCTGGTGGATATCGCAGCAGAAAAAAAATCGTGAATCCACCTGTGGATTTAGATGGAAAAAGAAGTATCCATGAATCCACTTGTAGATTTATTTAAGAGGAGAAAAAGGTGTCTGCGGATCCACAAGCAGAGCCTAGCTGTGGATCCAAATGGAGGGAGCCATTTCAAATACTTCTTTATGTGGAGTTCAGATTTTACCTAGGGTGAAAAAGGGTATGTATAAAAAATGAGAAAGAAATTTCCCTTTTGAACTACTGTTCATGCCGAGCAGTAGAGCCACGTAGGATAAAATTAAAATACTTATTACCGGTTCCTCCTGATTACCTAGGTACCTGCCTATTACTACCCTGCTCAATATGAGAAGTTAAATGAAAAGAAATTTTAAAATGATGCTATTTATTTCCAAAATAATAAAATAAAATTCAATTTGAATTTACTTTAAATAAACGATATATTTAATTACTACATATACTTAATTTAACGGTAACTGGTTTTAGTTTAGCTGTAGTAATTTTATCACTACATCTAAAATTGAACTTAATGAAATAATAATTCAACTCGAACATAACTAAATTTTTTGTTAAAACTATGAAATATTTAAGTTTAAAAAAGGGTTCCTTTTATTGTGTACCTAATACCTATATATAGATGTTAGGTACATCTAACATTGCTAAGTTATTAAATGAAATGTTCCTTAACTATTAACTTTTTAGATCAACAAATCACATAAATTTAGATTAGCTTTTAGTTGTAACTATCTAAACTTAGATTCAGAGTTTATTCGGTGACTTTATCAGCCTTTTGTCTCTTAATAAAGCACAGAACATTGATCCATATAAACGAGGTGGAAGCGACGTACACCACCCGCATGTGAGGCGGCATGAAAGAGAAGTTGACGATCTGCGCCGGGATCCAGAAGGCCTGGTTTGCTATGAACGTCTTCACGTACTTTTGTTTTAGCTCTTCGAAAACGTCCTCTCTTCTTTCTAGGACCCCCAGAACTGTGGATTGAGGAATAAAATGAAAATATATTCAAATCCGTAATTTGATAATATTAATTGTCTTGCTGTGTTGGTGATTCCTAAATGCGCCCGATCTGGGCTGCTATAATTGCCATCCTTAGTTATCTACTATTATTATAAATCAGAAAGTGTGGTTGTTTGTTTGTCACTCTCTCACGCAGCAACAGAACAACAGATTGATATGATTTTTTACATGGGTATAATTGAAAGGCTATTTTTTATCCCTGAAAAATAAAAGGTGCCTTTTGGGGTACCTAGCACAAAAGTCATAAAACACGCGGGCAAAGCGGCGAGAAAAAGCTATTTGAAGCTATATAGAACCCAAAACGGATATGGCTTAATTCAGTCATCTGATTTTAGTGACATTAGCCTTTGACCTTAGATAATCCATTGAAAATTAGTCCTCTCTCTGTCTACTGTCTATGCCATTTACCTCTTTCCCCTCCCTATTACAACTTTATAGTCATTTGATTATCACTTTGAGGTAAAGAATACCCGATTTGTAAACGCGCCGCGGGCCGAAACACCGCAATACCCCTTATTGTTGTGTTTCGGCCCGCGGGGCGAATCGCCCATGATTCTTTTTGAAGGCGCCCATTCGGCCCGCGGGGCGAAACGCCGAGAACGACGAAGGAAGAGGTCGTTTCGGACCACGTTGATAAAGAACAATTTCCCGCATCAGTATTACGAATCTATTTACCTATATGAATCGTTTCAGAATGTATTGCTGGTGTAAAAGCCTCATTACAGCAACAACATCAAATAAACGTTATCTCAACAATCCTCCTTACTTGCAGACTTGATTTTTCTTAGAATATCATGACAAGTCATTATGAAGTTTTTAAAAGGAAACGAATGGCTAAAAGGACGAAAACTCGGAAGTTGAGAAAATTAGAATAAAAATATGAATTTCCTGTGTTGGGAGACTTTACCTAGCTACAAACTCAGAGCAAATAAAAAAATCAAGAGAGAACGTCGTTAAACAGTCAAGTGAGGCCGGTTTTTAACATGTATGAGTGCGTCAAAATTGCGCCGCCATAGTTCAACTGACAAGCCAAGGCGTAGTTTCATTGTACGTTGTATGTGTGTGTGTGATTGTCTGTACACGGCGAGGCGTAGTTTTGGTCGGCCTCACTTGTTTGTTCACAACATTCTGTCTTTATTTTTTTATTTGGTCTGAGGCTGTAGCCTCGTAAGTAATCGAATCTACTAGATCATCATTATCATTTTATTACTCGTAGTCTACGACTATATATATACGATAATGTTTTAGATACTTAGGTACGTGTGTAAAACGTCTTTCCTTCGTGGGTAGGCACAAGTCCTGCAGTGGACTATTAAAAAGGCTCTTATAGTACAGTGTGTAGAACAAGGCTGTCAAGTAATTCAATCTACATGGTTATTCAGAAAGGGCGCACTAACCCGAAAGGGGGTGATTTAAATTAGTAATTAGGTAATCCGAAAGTAGTTTGACTATCATTACGAACAACTTTTACTGTGGGCAATCCGAAATTATAGAAAAAACAACAACTCATAGCAAAATAGATAATCCTGAGTGTCGGTCGCGTCTAGCGCTCGTCACACCGGAGCGAGCGCGGCGGCGGCACGCGCGGCGCCTGTTCGCGACGCCACGCTCGCTCACGTGCAGTCGTGCACGTCCCAGTCTCCTCCCACAGCGCAGGCCGTCTCTCTGCTCAATGCCCTGATTGCTCAACATCCAGATGTTGCTATATTTTTGATAAGTTTTATGTGTTTATAAATGCGTGTATCAATTTTTTAGCACAACGATTAGAAGATACCATAACCTCAACTTAAAAAATTTACTATGACATTAATTTTTGTTTAATTGAATGTGTTTAAATTGTAATTTTATTTGTTATTTAGCTTGTCGTATGCCGCACTAACAGCCTTAGCTCAGGCTGTTAGTGCGGCAAGCAGTGGAGCTTAATAAATAAATAACTGATTGCACTCTGAGAGTGCCGGCAGAAGTGTCAGCTTGCACCCGCGGTCTTACGAATTTTTGATCAGGTCACGTGTCCTGACGCGAACATTTTTTTACCCACCCCAAAAAGTGCAAAACGCCGCCAAATAAGTTTTCTCTTCGCACTCGCTGTTCGCTGTTTCACACATTTTGTCGATTCCAAGTTGCTTGTATGGGACAGGTGATTTTCTTCTTGAATTTCGCTTATAATTTTATGCTTATGCCTTACTCACGTGTGTAAAAGGTGGCGAGAAGTATCGGAGTCATGATCAGCTGATCGGCTGCGACTTTCGTGGCGACCGCCTTCACTGCCGTGCCCACGAACTTTCTATCCAAGAATTTGTACCTATAAATAGGTACGTAACAAAATAAGATATAATTTACTAAGTAGGTACCTACTATAAACTTATTAAGGTTGCTAGCCCTGGTGTCAGAGTATATCTGTAATTTTTAAAGGCCTAAAGGCCTTTGACATGTCTAAACTGTTAAAACAACCGAGACCTACAATTTAACGTAACATCCGAGTCACCGCAGCGCTTAGTTGTCAATACCACCCACGGCCATACCTATCCGAAGACTGAAGTGCCGACGTTGCTCAACTTCGATGATCGTTTAAGAACACTAGTCAAATTACACTATGAGTGCTACAGTTATAGATTCTATATCTATTGAATTTAAGCGATAAAAAATAGATAATATACTTTTACGGATAAAAATATCTCCTACTTTTATCGTACTGTCTACGTACTTTGTTAATTCACGTGTGTATTTATTAAATATTACAATACAATACAATATTCTTATTAATAACACCATTGTTACATGTTGCAGCTCGTTGGAATGTTTTAGATGTAGCACGATTTACCAGAACGTGATTTAGATGTTTTACGTGATATAGGTAGCGCATACCTCATAGATATGATTTAGTATATAAGCTGTTGTTATTATTTAATAAAAGAGATACATTACACATTGAGAGAGAGACTCGAGTATTTTATTGTCTTCCTACCGCCACCTGGCAAATTGGTGACCCCGAGTGCAGTATCAGTGGGGGCCCCGCTGCCATACCGGCAAAGTGGTGACCCCCTACCCGAGTGTCGCGCAATGTAGTGAACAAGCAAGAAGATTTGGGGGGTTGACGATAAATCTGCTGGATGACGTCAGACTTGCACCCCCATACACCATCAACCATCGACACCTGGCCAACGACAAGTAAAACTATGGAAGTTTTTTTCGAGAGTTTGAAGATGTGGACTCAACTTCGCAACAGAGAAACACAACAAGTACGCATAATTCAGCAAGAAAGATGTACAGACAACAGCACAAATCACATGGTTAACGAGAAGCAGTTTGTCACGCAATTTTTGAAGTAACATATGAGTGAACGTCAAATCCAGGGTTCTGTAGCTGCAATGAAACGCGAATAACCCTTGGTATTTTGTTTACGAGTGAATTGATGAAATTGAATCAGCAGTCGCCAGCAGCCGAATATAGGACCACAGGAACTTGAGATGCCAATGCTGCCGCCGGAAATTCAGGTTGGATCTGCAAGTATTTTTTTCGAAGTTGGCACCACCGTACGAGGACAAATCGAAGGTGGCGGAAAATTGCGTAGTACTGGAGGATTTGCCCAGACTCGTTTCCAGTGCCAAACGACTGGTCAGTGATATATGGAGGGAAAGTGATAATGGGAAATATGGCTGAAGCTGCGAACGCAAGAAGATATTTGAAATGTTCAGAGATTACGGAAAAAGTGTGTTGTGACAACATTGTTTTAGTCTATTGTGCAAACTCAGGATAAAATCAGTGAAAATGGTAATATAGAAACATGAAATTAGACGAAAATTGTGTACTGCCCATAAGATGTCGAAGTCCAAGCTCATTAAGATTATATAAGTGATAGTAATTTTGTGCGAATTGTGTAAAGTATTTTTTGTTTTTTAACAATAGGCTTGTAATGTATATCATTATATTTAGATTGTTAGGTAATTAGATCACTAGTAGGTAGTATGTATTTGCTTAGTTCGAGCTTTGTCATCACATTTTGAGTAGCGTCATACTGCGAATCGATTTACGTGATCAAAGGAATTCAGGCGATTTGAAGAACGATGTGCAACTATGCAGAATTTTTAGAATGTTTTATTTAATATAGTTATGTCAATTTCATCAGTGAATGTACGTGAAACAATTTACCGAGCTGACTAAGCCAGTAGGTTCAGTTTTAGCTGATGTAAGTAAACTATAAACTGCAAATGTAAACAGACGTAAGCAAGGTCACTGGAACATGATTAATAAGATTTTTGTTAATTTTGGTTCGACTATTTTTAGGTAATAATCTTTGTGAATATAATTATATTAAATTTTTTTTCCAAGGGGGAAGTACTGTTGCAGCTCGTTGGAATGTTTTAGATGTAGCACGATTTACCAGAACGTGATTTAGATGTTTTACGTGATATAGGTAGCGCATACCTCATAGATATGATTTAGTATATAAGCTGTTGTTATTATTTAATAAAAGAGATACATTACACATTGAGAGAGAGACTCTAGTATCATATTGTCTTCCATCCGCCACCCCGGCAAATTACATGTCAAATCAATTAGGTATACAATTATATTAATTATCAATTATACATTACATCAATATTATTATTCGTCATAAAATAGGATACAATTGGTACCTACAGTTCAATACAAATAATAAATTAAATGAATAAATAAATATTATAAAAAATATTATATTGCTATAGAGTTTATGTATGTGTGACTTTGTATAGGTCAAAGTCAAAGTCGAAATTTCTTTATTCCGTAGACTCAATACATGAACTTGGAATCATTTGGAATCGTCTAGTAACAATGTTATAAAATTCTACCTAATCAATTTTCCTTATAAATGCAGACTTTCACACGATATATTTTACAAAATCAGTAGTATTTCACAAAAATTATCTTAATAGACTAAAATAATAACATAAAAGGTAAACAAAACAAAATATAATTTTACGAACGTTCACCGAAGTACATAAAGTGCGTACCAAAAATATAACGCAGGCGCGTATACAGTGCTGCCAACTGCCACTATCCGTCCCGCTGCCGCAAAATCCATTTCCGGTTTTTCTGGCTACGGAAAAGAAAATAGGTCACACACTAGACAACCAATTGCTAATTTCGTCACACTGATCAAGTGGTAGCGTGGCCGAGCGGTCTAAGGCGCTGGTTTAAGGCACCAGTCTCTTCGGAGGCGTGGGTTCGAATCCCACCGCTGCCAAAGTCTTTTTGTTATTTTCTGGATGCGATGTATTGAATTGTTAGTCAATTTAATTAGTTTTATTATGAAGCATGAACATAATAACTTTCAATTGACGGTTTCAAGAATATATTTATTTTTAATGATAAAAATCATAATGTGGTGCTCTATTTTTTAAGCTATAGCCCGCTAGGACGTATCCGTAAATAGTCACGAGACCAAGTACATCACCGAACGTAGGTAAATCTAGATGTTAGTGTGAACGGCACATCACATCATGCAATAATAAGTAGCGCGCTAGCACTCGTCTGCTTGAGAAAGACCGCCGAGGTCGAAACTATAGTCGCTATGACTTGTAAAAATACGTAAGCGATTTCTCGTTATACAGGGTTACTGATAACCAATTAGCATCCTTTTAGGGGATTATTCTGAACATCAAAACTACGAGTAATAACTTTTGTTCGACGACTTTTAACAAATCTCAAAAATAAATGCTGTTCCATAGAAAATTATCGTTCACCCTCGACAAAATGTATGGAACAAACTCAAACCAAATAAGAAGTTTTTCTTGACCTGAGGGAACAAATGATTTTTTTTTAATTTTGACATAAGTTTTAGTTTGATGTAGAATAAGAGTAGACCTAGAATAATGTTATTGATTACCAGCTACCCGCTACCAGCAACTATAAATAAAGTGAAACAAGAGCGACAATCACATTAGTCTCCATAATAATCGGGTCAAAAGTTATGTTGTTGATAATATTACACACATAATCATTATGTACAAAATAACATTTGTTGAAAATCTGCTGAGACAGCTTCGCGGCGGTCTAAACCGCGGTGTTCGTGAGCAATAGCACTGGTCGCTTTTGTAATTGTAACCCAGTAATACCTATTTTTAATGATTACCGAGTAATATTTGTTGAAGCTCTGCTGAGATAGCTCTGCGGCGGTGTAGAATGAGGCATAAACCGCGGTATTGGTGAGCACTGGCCGCTTTTGTAGGGACCGACGGAAGAAGCTCGCAAATTTCGACGCCATTGCTGCAAGGGAAGTAAAAACATAGTTATCACACGTGAGAGAGCGAGCAGACTCAAATTGACATCTTGTAAGGTTTTATAATTAGGGTTCCGTACGTACCTCAAAAGGAAATAACGGAACCCTTATAGGATCACTTTGTTGTCCGTCTGTCCGTACTTATGTCAAGACTCTTTTATCTCGGGAACGCGTAAAGGTATCGAGTTGAAATTTAAACTACATACGTATATATATATATATATGGTCTCTTGTAGTTGTGTAAAAGAAAAACTTCTAAGTTATCGAATAAAAAAGTTAGAGCCGTTTATGTCGTAAAAACCGCATATTTCGACACTCACAAAAATCAAAACCAGACAACAGAGTACTTCCGGTTGACATAGAACTGTGAAATTTGTCGAAAAGCATTGTCTCAGCGAATACATATGGGAATAAATCTGAAACTGTACATTTTTATTTAAATGACAAAAAATAGATTCACAAAATACGGGTTGAAAAGTGAGTAAATCGTATCATGTAAAAGATTCATTAGCACATGCTAAAACAGGTTTTTAATTATTTTAACAATGTGTAATTTTCGATGATGATATGACGAGAAAAGTGAAAAAAAAACTTTTGGTCGATGATTATAATACAGAGATTTTAACAACTTACTTTGCAACTTTGTGATTTTTTTTGGATTTGTACGGAACCCTCGGTGTGCGAACCTGACTCCCACTTGTCCGGTTTTCTTCCATAGAACAAAAATAAATATAACGGACGCTGAGAGGCATCTCCGTTATCAGTATCTATCTCCGTTACTCTGCTGTCAATTATGAGCGTAATTTTTGGTTAAAATCAAAAGGGAACGTTATGTTACTAAATAAATTGTACCGAGCACACACGTAATTAGAATCATGAATATATTTCGTCGATTCCAAATTACAATTTTGTATGGGATAGGACAGGTGCCCCGGTTGTGGTCTTAGTATCGTTGGTGGCCACTTTGAACCTGCCATAACTGATTTTTTTTAATTCCGGGTCGGTTTTGTCGTCTTTACGTTTCCTTGGGTCCAAGAGAGGTTGTCTAGAAGAAATAGCTTTTAGCGATAAGACCGCCTTTTGTGCCTTTTCTGTGTTTGTTTATTTTGTTATGGTTCTTGTTGGTGTCAATAAAGTGTTGTTGTATTGTATTGTCGACCTCAGTAACAGGTGACGTCCACAAGTGGTATATTATTCAGAGAAAAATCGAACCAAAATGACATATACATCATTTGAAAGCTTGACATATGGGCTTTTCAAAAACATTTAATTTTGATTTTTTACCCCACCATTTTTTTTAAATGAGAAAAATAAATTGTATGAAAAATAATAATACAGCTTTGTATTTTTTCTAGTTTAGCAATAATAAAGTGCTTCTATCGTTATTTTACTTGCATTCGTAGCTGATTCTTCTACATTTATATCTTAATTTTCTAAAATGAAAAATTATAACCTACCAGTGTGACCAGTTAGCAAAACCATTAAAACTGTGACTTATTAGTAAAAATGCTTCCATTTAAAAATAATGGAGGTTATTTAACCAGGGTTGCTAGAGATAAACTACCTATTGAGCCAAATACATTTATTTATCATTAGGAGATTCAAAATTAATTTAAAAAAAAACGGAGAACTTTCACTAAATGTAACGAGTGTTGTGGTTAGAATTTTTGATTATTATTATACCAGCCTCCATACATTTTGTGAACATGTCCTTTGTTTGGCAAATAACCCTGTAGTCACAAAGTCTGGAGACAATACTACCTAGAGCAATGTTTGAATATCAGCTATAAATAATTAATCTGTATGTCATTGTCCTTATATGTTTGAAAGTATACATCTCGTAACCAAGGTCTCGTAACCTTTCTCTTATCAGATAAGCTTGTAGTTACTGTTATCACCTGCGGATGTCTTGGTCGGCGTTATCGCTCCTCTTGTTTCTGAGTATTTTTATAGCTCTATCATTTTTGTAGAGATTGTTAAGAGCTTACCGCCTTGTTACCGCCTTACCAAAAAATATTTAAACACGCTTTAAACACTGTTTAACCGTACGATTTGTACTATTAAGCATTGTCTAAAGCGTGCGTAAATCTTTTGTGGTAAGTTAGTCGCAAATATATTGTGCACATTCTTTTTTAATTTTACTTTTCTTAAGCAAAGTTTTACTTTTTGACCGACGAAAAAGAGGAGGAACCTACT
The DNA here is from genome assembly GCA_949316475.1 of Hypomecis punctinalis. Taxonomy (NCBI): domain Eukaryota; kingdom Metazoa; phylum Arthropoda; class Insecta; order Lepidoptera; family Geometridae; genus Hypomecis; species Hypomecis punctinalis. Next base: position 16,137,514 of record OX438810.1, read on the forward strand.
CAATAGGCATGATGAGTTAAAAATAGTATATTGCATCGCTTTTTTTAATCCAGAGCGAAGTGAGGGATTCTAGAGTAGAATCCTGAACGTAGCGAGGGATTCAAAGTACGTCGCCCGAGCGTAAATTATGTTTTGCACCTGAGTGGTACACTCTACTTTTCATTACCTAAGTATGTGAGAAAATAAAAGGCGCCTCATATTTTATTCTAATATTATTATTTTATAAAACATTGAGTAACAACTAAATTGAAATTAAGTGGTAGGTATCTAATAATTAAACAAATGAAAACTTATATTTACATTCTTTTCATTCATTTTCTTGGCGCTGAACACTAACATTACAAATACTTCTAAATTCAAAAAGTGCGCGGCAAAGATCATTCCGTCGCACTTATTTGTTCCAAATTCAAAAAGTGCGCGGCAAAGATCATTCCGTCGCACTTATAAAGTTCCTTATAAAAAACACCACCTTTGGGCGCACTTAAAGGCGAACCAAGTAGTCCTTTTTGAATAGATGTGATGAAAGATAATTCCGGCGCACTTATAAAGTCCCTTATAGAAAACACCATCTTTGGACGCACTTAAAGGCGAACCAAGTAGTCCTTTTCGAATAGATGTGATGAAAAGATAATTCCGGCGCACTTATAAAGTTCCTTATAGAAAACACCACCTTTGGGCGCACTTAAAGGCGAACCAAGTAGTCCTTTTCGAATAGATGTGATGAAAAGATAATTCCGGCGCACTTATAAAGTCCCTTATAGAAAACACCATCTTTGGACGCACTTAAAGGCGAACCAAGTAGTCCTTTTCGAATAGATGTGATTTAAAGATAATTCCGGCGTACTTATAAAGTCCCTTATAGAAAACACCACCTTTGGGCGCACTTAAAGGCGAACCAAGTAGTCCTTTTCGAATAGATGTGATGAAAAGATAATTCCGGCGAACTTATAAAGTCCCTTATAGAAAACACCATCTTTGGACGCACTTAAAGGCGAACCAAGTAGTCCTTTTCGAATAGATGTGATTTAAAGATAATTCCGGCGTACTTATAAAGTCCCTTATAGAAAACACCATCTTTGGACGCACTTAAAAGCGAACCAAGTATTCCTTTTCGAATAGATGTGATGAAAAATATATTATAATTAGAACGTCAGATAGACTATCAAAAATTATTAGACACGCAATTTTTTCTTTTGCCAATTAAACAAAAATTGATGAAGGAATAATCCGTCAAAGTTCTGTGCCACACAGATGTATAGACTTCTGTAAGAGAGGCGACGTCACGACCCCCACTCCCAAACTTTGCCAAGGTTTATCTTTGTCATATGTTGTTTGAATAACAAAAGAAAAAATACGTGTCCAATATTTTTTAATAATCTAACTCACGGACTAATTATATTAATGCTTTTTTTAAACCAATCATCATGCCTATTCGACGCGTATATTTTTTTATGTATAACCACGCATAACTTTTTACAGAGTAGTCCGATTTCAATCATTATTTTTTGTTTGAAAAAAGACTTTACTTTGAAGTTGTATCCACTTAAGACGCTCCAACAGTAAACTATTAGATATTTTACAATAATGTCTTGCATTATACAAATAGAGTCTAAAATCGCGTGTCGTTTGTTTTTAGACGAAACTCGAGATGAGAATTCGATAATTTTTCGCAGTTTTAGTTCGTTTAAAAAGAAGCCGTGTTTGCAATAAAATATATAAATATGTCTTTGGTTTAGTAAATTTTCTATTTTATGATTACCAAAAAAATATAGGAGTTATCGATCTAAATATTGAGAAATGCGAAACGAAAGATTTTTTTCTGAAGCTTTTTTTGTGATTTTTTTATTGAAGATACCAGATTATTTTTTTGCAATATTATTGTTAAAGGGTCTCTTGTGAACTATTATTGTGTGCTCTGTATTATTTCCAAGTTTGTATTGTTGTTTGTGCAGTAACAGTTACGCCTAACAGTGCGACGAAAAACATGACGTTTTACGGATTTTTGTCTTTGGGCAGCGCCTTAAATTTTATCAAAATCGGCTGAGCCATTTTTGATAAATCAACAATAATGTGAAAAATGATCCGTGCGAAATATTCGCGAAATCTGTACAGGGTTGAAGTTGGTCACGCCATTTTTTGCAAAAAAATATTCAATAAGTAGTCCTCTGTGGAACTTAGGACCACTAATTGTGCGTACTTTATCTTCAACTATAGCGTTACTTATTATGAAGACAAATAGTGATCAAATGATTGCTATTTTGCATTATTATATTAGGCAGGCATTTCCTTTTAATTTTAATTTCTTTAAGTATAAATATTTTTTACGAAGCCGTGGTGGTCTAGTGGTAGTGACACCCGCCTTACAATCGTGTGGTCGTGGGTTCAAATCCCGATCCCGTACCAATGAGTTCTTTGGAATTTATGTACGGAATTTATCACCGCTGGCTTTTCGGTGAAGGAAAACATCGTGAGGCAACCTGCATATGTCAGTAGAAGAAATTCGATGGCGTATGTGAATCCACCAACCCACACTGGGCCAGCGTGGTGGATATGGCCCAAACACCTTTTGTGGGTAGGCCTACGTCCTGCAGTGGACTATGAAAAAGGCTGATACAGTACAGTACATATATATTTTTTTACAAAAGCTTTGATACACACTCTTGTAGACCTGAAGCAGATTAGCATTTAATTAGTAAGCAGTATATTCTACAACAAAATGGTTACGTTCTCAGTTGGTTAAAGCGTCGGAATAGTGATCCGAAGGGGCAGATTTTAGAAATGCATATCACAAAGATAACTCTTTGAGATAAAAAATCTAGTGTGGAAAGCACTCAAAATAAAACCATAATATGGTTCCGGTTGCAATCTGCTTGCATTCAACTTGTTTCTCTACATAAGGACGTATTGTTTACCTTGCAGTCGGGCTTCCTATTCGACAAGATTACATACCTTGACAATTTTTAATACATTTCTAAAATGTCTAGTGACAATATCTTACAAATCTTCTTTCGCCAATTACTTAAGATTCTCCAAAACACAATTACTATTATGTATTACTTGTTATTTATGTCTGATATCTGATGTCGTCATATTTCGCTTTCATCAATCAACATCTAATGACGACAAGCGTACCTATATGTTACCGTAACGCATATATCTCTGTACCAGCCTTTTTAATAGTCCACTGCAGGACGTAGCCCTACCCACGAAGGGTGATTGGGCCATATCCACCACGCTGGCCCAGTGCGGGTTGGTGAATTCACATACGCCATCGAATTTCTTCTACGGACGTATGCAGGTTGCCTCACGATGTTTTCCTTCACCGAAAAGCCAGTGGTGTGAAATTCCGTACATAAATTCCAAGGAATTCTTTGGTACGGGTCCGGAATGAAAACCCATGACCTCACGATTGCAAGGCGGGTGTCATTACCACCAGGCCACCACGGCTCTATGCTGTTGAATTATAACTATTTCGGCATATATCTCTATGCTGTTGAATTATAAACTGAATTTGTACAGGCATACCACATGCATTCAACAGTTACAAACACAATTATGACAGATGAATAGTTGTTCAGTTTTAAATTAGACTATTTTGACATCATTCCTGTATGCATATTAATTAACTTATTTAAAAGATGTAAGTACCTGTGTGTGCGCTATCACTAAATAAATATTTTTCACTCTTTCACTAACCTTTTTAACACGATTTCGCGAAAACACAATTTACCACGAAACGTTAAATAAGTACAATAAAACTGACGAGTTGTTATCAGACAAGCTATATCACCGACATTTCATACAGTACTGTCCCCCAGCCGCGTTCAATTGCCTTCAATAGAATAAATTAATGGAAAATAGTTTGTATCACTGCTTGTATTTTTGTTTAGAGGCTAGGTAAATTATGCTTCATTGATGTATGTATATTGTATATACTAGGCGATACCGATGGTCTCTTTTTCCAAAATAATAATTATTTTTCGCAAAAAATGGCTAAACCGACTTCCATCGTGTACAAAATTCAAATAGTTCCCTCAAATTGATGTAGCTGTGGTGGTCAAGTGGTAGTGACACCCGCCTTACAATCGTGAGGTCGTGGGTTCAAATCCCCAGTCCCGTACCAATGAGTTCTTTGGAATTTATGTACCTACGGAATTTCATACTACTGGCTTTTCGGTGAAGGAAAACATCGTGAGGGAACCTGCATACGTCCGTAGAAGAAATTCGATGGCGTATGTGAATCCACCAACCCGCACTGGGCCAGCGTGGTGGATATGGCCAAAAAAAATCCTTCTTTTTCAATCAAGTTGTGTATAGACAGACAGACAAAACTCTTTATTTACAACCACAATATGAAAAATAATACACCACTTACACATATACGACAAAAATATGATTATAAAGTGGCGGCCTTATCACCCATGGCGATTTTTTCCAGGCAACCTTGCACGAATATGAACCGACAAGAACAAGAAATAGTGGCCTTAAATAGATATTAACAAAGAAAACACCTATAAATAATAAACTAAACATACTTAATTCAATCTAAGTTTTAAACATACTTACATATATACGATATATTACTTACTATTACTTGATTATGTACCTACCTTTTTGACATTGATTATATTATTGATTATTTATTTGATCATTTTATTGTGATTATTTTTGATGAATTATGTATACTTACTCAGAAATGTATTTTTTATAGAAAGACCAATTTTTACAATAATTATTACAAGTACAATACCGTACCTTTTGTTTATGTATCTAATTAGAAATTGAATGTATGTCATGACCTGTAACTATTGTTATCAATAAATTGATTATGATTAGATGAACGCGCTTGGCGCCAAGCCTCACTGCCTGTAAGGTTTGGTGGTCTCGGTATACGCAAAATTTCCAGTGTAGCTTTGCCAGCTTTCTTGTCCTCAGTTTTCAGCACTCAAAAATTAGTAAAGGACATATTATCATCTTCTTTTCCAAATTTAGAAACCAACAATCTGAGTAGCGCTGTTGAAACCTGGAAAAGGGCCTGCCCAAGCCAAACTTTGCCCAAGGCTCCCATTTCTCAGAGACAGTGGGACGAGCCGCTTTGTGAGTTGGAACTATATAACCTAACTCAAACATCGAGTTGCACTGTAGAGCGTGCTCGCTTGCTTGCTGTTTCGAGATGGGAGTCAGGACTTTGGTTACATGCCCTACCTTCCAGCAATGTAGGTAACCTTCTAGATGATAACTCCTTCCGGATAGGCGTATCTCTACGTTTAGGTGCCGCATGCCTTGTCCCGCATCGCTGCCAATGCGGCGAAATGGTCGACCGATTCGGCCATCACTCTTTGTCTTGCGCAAAAAGTGCAGGACGTTTTTCGCGACACGCCAGCCTGAACGATGTTATCCGCCGGGCCTTTGTCAGTGCCGGCGTCCCGTCAGTCTTACAGACATGCCACACGGGCGTTGACGCCGCGTAATTGCACCGCGGCGTCACCGCCGCTGCACCGCCGCGGTGCAGCGGCGGTGCTGAGCGTCGTCGCGGCGTCACCGCGGCGACCAGTGTTGCCGGTAGCGATTTAGACATTAAATCTAGAGTATTCGAGTATTCTATGAATTTTTAGCGGGAAAAAAGGTTTTGAATTCATCAATCCGTTCAATCTTTAACTGAAGATGAGAAAAATCCCTCGTACACGTTAGAAATCAGATCGTGTAATTTGTCACGACGAATGTCACAGTAACAGCTTTCCAAGTGACAGCTGTCAAACTTCAAAGTGATTATCTCGGTCATTATCAATTCTAGACTACTGTTGTTTTCATAAAAGTGATAGAACTCGACAAGATCTACATTTTGGATGACAGCTGTCAAACTTAAAAGTGATTTATCTCGGTTATTATCGATTCTAGACTATTGCTCTCTTCACAAAAGTAATAGAACTCGACGAAATCTACATTTCGGATGACAGCTGTCAAACTTAAAAGTGATTTATCTCGGTAATTATCGATTCTAGACTATTGCTCTCTTCACAAAAGTAATAGAACTCGACGAAATCTACATTTCGGATGACAGGTGTCAAACTTAAAAGTGATTTATCTCGGTAATTATCGATTCTAGACTACTGCTCTCTTCACAAAAGTAATAGAGCTCGACGAGATCTATATTTCGGATGACAGGTGTCAAACTTAAAAGTGATTTATCTCGGTTATTATTGATTCTAGACCATTGATGACTTCACGAAAGTGATACAGCTTAACGAGATCTACATTTCAGATGACAGCTGTCAAACTTAAAAGTGATTTATCTCGGTAATTATCGATTCTAGACTATTGCTCTCTTCACAAAAGTAATAGAACTCGACGAAATCTACATTTCGGATGACAGGTGTCAAACTTAAAAGTGATTTATCTCGGTAATTATCGATTCTAGACTACTGCTCTCTTCACAGAAGTAATAGAGCTCGACGAGATCTATATTTCGGATGACAGCTGTCAAACTTAAAAGTGATTTATCTCGGTAATTATCGATTCTAGACTATTGCTCTCTTCACAAAAGTAATAGAACTCGACGAAATCTACATTTCGGATGACAGGTGTCAAACTTAAAAGTGATTTATCTCGGTAATTATCGATTCTAGACTACTGTTGTTTTCATAAAAGTGATAGAACTCGACAAGATCTGCATTTTGGATGACAGCTGTCAAACTTAAAAGTGATTTATCTCGGTTATTATCGATTCTAGACTATTGCTCTCTTCACAAAAGTAATAGAACTCGACGAAATCTACATTTCGGATGACAGCTGTCAAACTTAAAAGTGATTTATCTCGGTAATTATCGATTCTAGACTACTGCTCTCTTCACAAAAGTAATAGAGCTCGACGAAATCTACATTTCGGATAACAGCTGTCAAACTTAAAAGTGATTTATCTCGGTAATTATTGATTCTAGACTACTGCTCTCTTCACAAAAGTAATAGAGCTCGACGAGATCGATATTTCGGATGACAGCTGTCAAACTTAAAAGTGATTTATCTCGGTAATTATTGATTCTAGACTACTGCTCTCTTCACAAAAAAAATAAAACTCGACGAGATCTACATTTCGGATCACTTTGAAGTTTGACAGCTGTCATCCGAAATGTAGATTTCGTTGACCTCTATCACTTTTGTGAAGACAGCAGTAGTCTAGAATCGATAATAATCGAGATAAACTCACTTTGAAGTTTGACAGCTGTCATCCGAAATGTAGATCTCGTCGAGCTTTATTACTTTTGTGAAGAGAGCAGTAGTCTAGAATTGATAATAACCGAGATAAATCACTTTTAAGTTTGACAGCTGTCATCTGAAATGTAGATCTCGTTGAGTTCTATCACTTTTGTGAAGACATTAATGGTCTAGAATCAATAACAACCGAGATAAACTCACTTTGTAGTTTGACAGCTGTCATCCGAAATGTAGATCTTGTCGAGTTCTATTACTTTTGTGAAGACAGCAGTAGTCTAGAATCGATAATGACTGAGATAAATCACTTTAAAGTTTGACAGCTGTCACTTGGACAGCTGTTACTGTGCCACTCGTCGTGACAAATCACACAAGTCCATACTCGATGGGCTTATGAGATATTTTTCATGTCACTTTGCACAAATCAATGCATCTATTTCAGATTTTATCGATCGGCCACATTATTTTTCTAATATATTAAACGAAGAACAAAACACTTTCTTTCTGCGGTTGGCTCACACAAAATTAGACTGTATAATATGAGAGATTTTACTTATCTTCAGCCGGTTATCCCTAAAACCTTTTTTTCCGCTAACTGCCTAGATGTCATCAGTGTCTAAGGCAACACTGGGCGCCGCGGTGTCGCCGCGACGACGCTCAGCACCGCCGCTGCACCGCGGCGGTGCAGCGGCGGTGACGCCGCGGTGCAATTACGCGGCGTCAACGCCCGTGTGGCATGTGCCTTAGAGCCTAATGGACTGTCGCGGGACGACGGTAAGAGGCCCGACGGAATGACATTGGTGCCATGGAAGATGGGACGACCTTTAGTGTGGGACGCCACATGTGTTGACACACTGGCGTTGTCCCATCTTCCTTGCACAACAGAAAAAGCTGGCGCTGCTGCAGCTAAAGCTGAAAACCTCAAACGGCACAAATATGAGTCGTTGGACAGAATGTACCATTTTGTACCGTTTGGGGTTGAGACTTTAGGTCCGTGGGGGCCGGACGCTCACCATTTATATAAGGATCTGGCTAGGCGACTGGCAGAGGTGACACGTGACCAGAATGCCGGCATCTACTTTGCTCAAAAAATAAGTATAGCAATTCAACGAGGCAACGCCGCCAGCATTCTGGCCACGTTACCCTCTATCCTCTAGTTTTAGTGTTAAGTACCTATTAGTTTTTATTTTAAGTAGGTTAATTTTAATCGTTATAGTTTATGAAATGTTTTTTAAGTTTGGTATTAAATGGTAATCTTATGATTATAATATATAAATATAATTACACATGTACCTACATATACCTACATACGTTATAGTAGCGAAGTAGTATAGATTATTATTAGTTGCCTACTTTTGTTAAACAGATGTGTCACTAAAATGGATATATGGAAATATGTACTAAGCGTACGTAAAATTTGAAAAAACCGTACTTTCTGTTTTTAGTCATTCCTGTAAAAAGCATGTATCCAGTCCAGTGACCACCTTCCTCATAAGGCTCTACCTCTACATATCGTGTTGGTAATGTTGTAAGGGTTTTAGATGGGAAGTTACTATATAAAGCATTTGCTCATTTTGTATGTAAATACGGTCTACGGTAAGAGTACTCTCAATATATAACCCAACTATACCCTATAAAATGTAACTTGATCTCTGCGACAGTGACATTGACATAGAAGATAGACATTTTTAGAGTTGGGATAGTGGTCGAAAAAATCGATTTTCATACAATGTTGTAATAAAATCGATAGAGTAGTTGAAGGTGAGAAATTTGATTTTATTTACTTACTATTATTTAAGATCAAGTATGTACACATGTAAATAATGTTATGATATTAATTAAATACTCATAATAATGTAACGATAGTATTTATCGACGTTTTTCGCTATTATCAATGCTAATGTAACATATAATTTAATTTTATTACACATGTAAAAATGTTATGATATTAAAATATAGAATAAAATTAATGATAAATTAAGTTTTATTTAACATATCGTCAGTATAAACTATCGATATTTTAATAAAAAACTCTATCTAAAACTCTGTGGTCACGATCATTCGTCGCCCATCAGTAATCGGCATGCCCACAAAGTATGACATTGACAGGTACTGTCTGTACTATTAAGAAATTCAGGACTTCATAGGCGTGATTTTTCTGACAGCTGTCGCAGAGATCAAGTTAAATTTTATAGAGTATAGCTGACCCGGTGAACTCCGTTGAAACTTTCAGAGTTGGTGAAACGGAGTTCTTTGGTTCATGCACAACAACTTTGCTAAAGATCATCACATGATCAAATGCATAGTGTGTACGACTCTATAAAGGACATACTTACAGACAAACGTTCATTTTTATATTTATAGATGTATAAAAACAATAAAAATCCATATAATGTAAAAATGTATAATTAGAGTTCCTGTTGATTTTCTCTGAGCAAAAACACGATTCAAACTTGCTTGCACAACTTTTTAGTAGAGACCCAGCTTTAGTTTCTATAAACATGTTGCGGTGACGAGGTGCGCCACGATCGTATTTCCTGCATTCATAAAAGGTAGAGTTGGCTATTTTGGTTTTTACCCGATAATTGTATAGTTATCGGTGAAGGGTGAAAATGAATTGATAAAATTGATTAACGTCGTATCCTCCATGGCATTCTTCAATATTTCTTTTACTGAATTTAGCCACAATTTTATTTTATACCCATCACGTCGCTATAAAGGTAAAAACAAGTTTTTGAACACAAGTAAATATGTACGTTTTATTTACGTTTCATTGGAGTTAAAAAAACACAACCGTGACCGTGGTTCACAGAATAATTAACAGTCATCACATGTAGAGCTGGCACAGGTTAAATAGCAGCTAGTACGCGTCGCGTAGGAGTAACAGAATACACAGCAGTCTATACGGAGGCTAACGCAAAGAGTCACAGAATAAACATCAGTGAGTGCGGAGACGCCGGTGCCAGGTAACAGGAGGTACGACCGGCGATGCGCCAGCAGCTACCAATGTGGTCACAAAAATTAACTTATACGACGATCCCTTTAGTTTTGCAATTTATTATAAAGTCCTGTGTTATTCTTATTATTCGGGTTATTTATTTCCATTAATATTAATTTGGCGTGCCTATTAATTGGTACCTCTACTGAATTTCAGAAAATTTGCATTTCCGACAGATTATATCTTTATAGTGACATTGGGCAGGGCACATAGTGCAGAGGACTGATGGGGTCGAAAAGTTGTCGAGTGGAGACCACCCACTGGCAAGCACAGCGTAGGACTTCTACCCACAAGGTGGACGGATGACCTCATTAAGACCGCAGGGATCGCGCTCGATGCAAGCTACTACCAACCGATCTTATTGGAGATATATAGAGGGTGCCTATGTCCAGCAGTGGACGTCCTATGGCTGATGGATAGATATCTTTATAGAGCCTTATTTTAGTAGAAGAATGAAAAATACCGATAAAGTAGAGGCAGAGATCTTTGTTTAGTAATATCATTATAAGATATTTATAAAAGACACGTTCTAGATCTGCTAGGAAGAAAACTTGTAGGGTAAGTACCTACACATGTAAGTAGTGCATAAAAATACAAATATAATGTCCTTTGCTCTCAATCTTTACTTATACGAGTACTTACGCTGCATGGACTGCACGTAGAAATTAAATTACTATACCTAACAAGGCAATCAAGTTGCAATCACGATATTATCGTCTAGGTAATTAGCATAAAAGATAATCTGATAATAACAAAATAGCTTCTACATTACGCTATTTCCGACAATAATGACCGTTCCATCACCTACCTACATACATTAAATGATTATTATCATTTGCATTAATATTGCAAATGATAATTATGAAATGCAATTTTTAACCAATTCCATAACTTTACTTGGAAAGTGGATCACTATGATCAAATTTACGATACAGAATAGGAAAAGGCAGATGGTAGAGCTATCCTAGAGCAAACTTTTTTTTACACCTCGCCAAAAAAATGGGTGTTCTGAGGTTTTTGATTGTTGTGTAATGTTTGTGGTAAAAAGTAAGTAATATATAAGTAAATCCTAGTCTACTATAGTAGAATAAACGTATATTTCTTAGGTAAAGATAAAATAGCTGTCCGTCTCCTCTTCGCCCGGCTCTGGATAAATTTATAGTACCTACTTTATAGATGTGAATCTTGCAGAAGAAATATTCTAAAATTTATTGAAAACCGCATCGAAATCTATGGTAAGCTTAAAATATATAAACGGACACAGATACAGATTCACAAAACAAGGCGACTTTGCTTTATAATAATTATGTACTTAATAAGCCCAATTTTAGAGGCACCATCGTAAATTGAATAGCAACGTGAAAAGTTTTCACTCCATCGAATGCCTAAAGTGAAAAAGGAACAGAAATAGTCAAGTTAGCTATTATAGTTACGATGGCGCCTCTGAAATTGAGCTTAATGTAGTGATATAGCTACTTTTCTAGTTGCAAAAAATTCAATGTCGACAATTACACACATAAAGGGTCAGGCACTGATTAGCTTGCTTTGCAATTGCTTGTAGAGCTCGTCCAAGCTGAAATGACGCGCCACACTACTTAACTAGTTTATTTAGATGTGTGAGTGCAAATATTAAAGTATAACCGGCAACTGAACGACCAATTACAATTGCATGTTTAAGTGTATTGCGTCCATATTTGAAATTTGCTTGTGTGCGTAAATGCGAAGGTGGAGTGCGTCATTTCAGCTTAGACAATCTTTACTGTACTGTACTGTACCAGCCTTTTTAATAGTCCACTCATGCTAAGTAAATTTATTTGTGTTGCAATTTATCTTTCACGCCACATTTTATAATATATCAGAGCATTATGTTAGTTTTACTAATAAGTGTATAATACTAATCCTGATAATAGTGGTGTCAGTGGTTGTTACATTTCATACACAGAACATTTTATATCATCCCATCGTAGGCTTTTGAAGTTTTCCATCTGTCCTTAATCTGTAACCAAACGGTCGCTCTCCCTCCCACGTAGTTTGTCTCTGTCTACCACCATCGCGCCGTCTCGCTCTCGCACCATGGCCAGTTGACGCGAAACGCTAGCGTATCTCACAGGTGCGTTCCATCCTCGCGCACAAATATCGTAACTAAAACCCCTTTATTCTCGCACAGTGTTACTTTTCACTTATTTTCGTGTCAATTTTTTCATATCATTACACATTTTTGTAACGTGATTGTTTAATTTCCGTGCAGTGCGTGATAAAGTGTTGTTTCGAAACAGTGACAACAAGTTTTCTTGTGTTGTGTGCCTTGACTCGGAGGCTTCGAAGGCTTGTCCTGTTTCTTCTTGTTATTTTGACGGCGGTTGGTGGTCAAGGTATGCGTGCTTTTTCTTTTTTGTTTTTTATTACTATTGGCGGTGCAGTGCATTAATGTATCAACTCTATATTTTGCTCTACTATGTTGCGCTCTACTTGCTAAGTTGTGTATGAAATATTTCGGTTCAAGAAGTTTTAGGAACGAAAAACGATCTTAATCTTTGTTTTAAGTTTTAACGTGTTTGTTTTGATCTAAAACAATTAAATTAATAAACTGCATGTGTTTGTTTATCAACTAAACTATCCAAACATCGCAAAACATATAAATTTGCTGGTACCAAGATATACTAAATTAATAAGTAGGTAGATCTATTATGTGTGACTGTTTACAGTTTTCGCGTATTACATTTTCAAGTTGTGAGAAATAATACTGCTGGTTACCTACCAAAATATATCAATAAAAAATATATTCCTATATAGAAATAGACAAGATCAACTCGATTCGCCCTTCGAATACAAAATCAATGGTACAAAGACGCTCAATAACATGCAAATAGTCTCATAACTAAACCAACAAAATAACACAAATATAACAGTCACAAGATCAAAGTAAACAGTTACACTTGCGACCTCCAAACCAAATGCCAATTCCAAATAGCTCTATGATACCCAAGTGTATGTGTGTGTGGGAAGTGGAACTAGTCAAGTGCAATGTGTAAAAATTTCAAAATCCCCTTGGAATACAAACATCAATAATGCGAAAATTCCGAATAATTTCATAACTAAGCCAAAAAACACAAATTAAAAGATAACAAGATAAAAGTAAATAGTTTTACACTTGCGATCTTCAAACCAAATGCCAATTTAAAATAGCTCTAGAAGTGGAACTAGTCAAGTGCAATGTGTAAAAAATTCAAAATCCCCTTCGAATACAAAAATCAATAATACGAAAATTCCGAATGAGCTCATAACTAAACCAAAAAACACAAATTAAAAGATAACAAGATAAAAGTAAATAGTTTTACACTTGCGATCTTCAAACCAAATGCCAATTTCAAATAGCTCTATGATAAATATGGGTGTGTGTGTGTGGGAACTAGTCAAGTGCAATGTGAAACATGGTGTAAAAAAGGGGACGCCTTATCTGAGCTTACTCTATCTACCTGCCCGTAGAGCCCTTTTACTCCCGCCAAAAAGTAATAATAAGCTTTATCTCACTTTTACCTGATAAAATCAAAATGAGGTCGAGGTTTAGGAAGAGTTTTACTAAAAAACAAATACTGAACATTAGCTGAACTTATTATCATCATTAAGTAAAGCAAGATAGGTTATTATAGTTTTGGTCAAATTCTAATATGGCAAATTAGGCTTATTTCATTTGGACTAAGAATTTTGCGACCTGAACACTACTTAATTAGGTACTTCAGTACATTAAGATAGGTATAAAGTCACATACCTATCTTATTTAAAATATGTTAAATATGTGTACTAATATTCATACTTTAGATTAGACGAGACCGGTCTTATTATAATTAATAGTATATTTACTATTTATTTAGTCTAAGTACTTGAATTTATAAATTAATTTAGATGTTTAGTCTAGAATTCCAGATCTTTATAAATAAACATCATTATACACGAGTTTATTTAGTTATTTAAAAGTTATGCATATTTATATTTACACACATACCTAACTCGTTTTTTGGATAGATTGAAATATTTTAGCCGTTATTGTAGCTGTTTATCTTTTAAATTCTATAGATATGTCCATTAAAATAAGTTGTACTTTTCAAGAGGTATTTTAAAATACATTTAGTTGTTTATCCGTTTAGCGGTGTCATAATTTCAGGTGGATTAAAAATGCTGACACCAGGGCTAGCCACTCAGCCTATACGATCTTACTTACATAATGCAGAGTAAGCAGACCGTCTGTAGTAAAATCAATCAACATAGTTGTCGATATAAATGTCATTACGTAACTTAATGCTCTACTCTACCTATGCAACATAATTTGTTACTAATTACATAAGTACTTAAATCATTTTTAATTGGTACTCCTAATTGGCTGCGCAATAGAATAGTTTATAAAATATGTGTCCTGTACCTATCTAAGCTTATGTGGGGGATAGTTCTGTAAAGGCACCAGCCGGCTAATCCTACCTAAGCCTATGCTGATCCTACCTAAGCCTATGCTGATCCTACCTAAGCCTATGCTGATTGGCTACCATGGGTCAGATAGTATCGGCATAGGCTTAGGTAGGCCTATGCCGATACTATCTGACCCATGGTGGGTCACGCTTGACTGAGATTATTCCAAGACTGGAAAAAATGGCACAAAGGTGAAGAAGCCTATATCCAGCAGTAGGTCGATACATGCTAAAGCCGAAAAGAGGTTATTCAGACCATTATGCACCCGAATTCGATAAAAAAGTTTCAAATATTTTGTCGGATCTGAGTTGCAATTTCATTGGGACAGTAATCTGGGTTTGCCACATAGTAAAATTTGTTCACAATGATGGATCGACCCGTTTTAGCTTAGTACAGAAAGAGTTCTGAATCTATATCAGTAAAATTCCTAATCTCCTAATGACAATAGACCAACACAATGCTAACGCAGCGAGTTATGCCCATGACCGCGCGCCCGCTGCATCTGAGTCACTGCGGCGGCGCGGGCGCACGGTGACGTCATCCCGCCAGGTATGCTCAGATAAAATGCTTTCGAAATGGCGCCTGTGGAGTCATGTATAAAGCCTTTGGTTTGTTTAGTCACAATATGTGTACGCAGTAGGTTGTATAGATAATATTAGGTTATTTTTATAAATTAGATAGTTGTATTGTGGAAAATAAAAAAGGCTAAAAATCGATCACAACTAAACTCAATCAAAATAAAAAATAATCGTATCTTATCAGCTGTAGAACGTCCACTGCTGGACATAGGCCTCCCATATGGATCTCCAATAAGATTGTTGGAAAGCAGCGTGCTTTCTGTGTATTTCAGCCCCTTCGGCCGCGTATGATACCAGAGTTTGGTAACCAGTATCATACGAAGAAAAAATGATCGTCGTAGGATACTGGTATCCAAGTGATAGGGATTTTTCATTTTATTAATGTCGTCGTTAAACGTCGGTTCACCTTGTTGGAGCGATGAATAAATAATTACTTAATAGACCCAATTATAAAGGCGCCGTCGTAATTTTAATAGCAATTTTAAATGTCCCTGTTTTTTTTTTCACTACCTATATGTATGCATTTGAAAGAGACAACAATATTATAATTTGCCATTAAAATTACGATGGCGCCTGTAAAATTGGGCCTTATAGGCCATCAATGTGTAGTTAAATAAAAAAAAATACAAAAATAACAAACATAATATACCTAATAATGATTTTTTGTCCATGTAATTAGGCCGTATCACCCAGTGGGCAGAATAGTCAACAGTCCGGGGATCCATAATCGCTAAAACTAATATTTTTATTTCCACAACAACTACTCTACTGAGTAAGATATTTTCTTCTAACAAATGAAATTATAATTTCAATATGTACTACCAAAGTATAACATCGAAATTTTCCATTACACACATGACTTGTTAGAATATTTAAACTGAAAGCCGTGTAAAGCAGAAAAGTCAATTATTATTCCAGTACACAGAGCCTGAATACAATATCACGACTCAGATCATTAAACACGACGCTACAATAAGTAGTAGGTAGGTACCTACCGCCAGCGTCATATAGCCGGTTTTCACATTTGCAAGATACTATGAATAATTGAATATGACTAGAAAAGTAGTACTAGGTAGGGCACAATATAATATATCTACAATGTGTTAGTCTACCGGTGCCGGAGCCTTAAGCGGTGATATCTATGGCAAATTTTGCACAACTTTTACTATAGTACCAACTGTGAAAACGTAAAAAAAAACAGCTTTTCCATACTTTTTGTCGAAAGTCTATAAAAAATAGTATGGAACAGCAGTTTTTTTTACGTTTTCAGAGTTGGTCCCATAGTAAAATTTGTTCAAAATTTACCATAGATGTCACTCATTCTCCGGCACCGGTAGATGCACAGATATTTGTAAATGATAGGAGACTATTATTTTTTGCAAAAAATAGCATGACCGACTTCACCCGTGTACAGAATTCGCGAATATTTCGCACGGATCGATGTAGCTTTTTTCACATTATTGTTGATTTATCAAAAATGGCTCAGCCGATTTCAATAAAATTTAAATGGGTCGAATTTAGAAGTATGCTCTTTTCAATAAAAAAAGAATTTCAAGGTTTATCTTTGTCATTTATTGTATGATTGACAAAAACGGACTAATTATAACAATGTTTTTTCCCCAGTCATCATGCCTATTTAAATATGCTCAAATCTCAATGGTGTTGTAAAGTTTTTCGATGCAGACCACCACAAATCAGAGCACTAATTCTCTGATCTGTACAGTACACGCTTCGGCAAGCGCCTCTCGACATCCACCTACAAGACGGATAGACGTAAAGAAAATATTTACTCCTAGCTTACTCCTACTCAATACTCAATTATACTTCATTAGTACTCAATTAAATCATATTATTTATATGATTAAAATCACAGAGACTGATTAGATCCTCTTAGCGATCCTGTTCGAAATATACAAAGAGGTAGGTATTATTTTGAATTTTTTTTTTTGTAGGGATAAGTTTATTTTGGAGGCGTTTGCGCCTTAGTAGGTACAGGACAATGTATATATCCTACGGCTTTTGTATATATCCTACGGCGATTGGCTATGCCGGCCGCAATGGCCTGTAATCATTAATAGGTTGTTCTATGCCGTGACACTAGAAATAATAGTACTGAGTGATAGTTATTTTTTATAGCTCTGGAAGTATATTATCGCGAGGGCGAGGGTGTTTTACATACATGTGCATTACGGTGCCATGGCGCAGCTTTTTAAACAGTCGGTTTTCTTGCCAGTGTGGAATTTTCCAGGGATACAGAACTTCTGCCCGGAACATCTGAAACTGACATTTTTAATTGCTTTATTTTGAACCTTCTCGTAAGTTTCCCACACTCGGCAGTTGGATAGTTCAATCCGTTCATCATCCATCCATCAGCTGCTAGACTTAGGCCTCCCCTATGGATTTCCAATAAGCCCAGTTGGAAGCGGTTTGCATCTAGCACGTTCTTGCGGTCTATGTCAGTTCACCTAATCGGCTGACGTCCTACACTGCGCTTGTTGCTACGTGGAAGACCACGTAGCAAGCGTTATTATATGTTATGTTATAATACAAGTTCCATACCAAACAACATTGCGAGCACATACACTCACTTCGTTCAAATAATCGCCAACAATCATAATTATCAATTTATAATTATTTAACACATAACAATGGCATTTTTTATGGTCTTATAACATCAATTTCTATTCAACCTGCCAATACGATCATTAAACATGAAACATCGTGTTTTATATCGAGCGATACAATCGTTTCGGATTCGTTTCGTCATTTTCTATTATTCATCGAGTTTTTATTCTCAAATCGAGTGAAACCAGCTGTTTGTAAGCGTTTTTGTTGCGGCGGATGACGACGTTCAAAATGGTTTGACGTTTCGGTAAGAGCCGATGACGTAACTGTCAAATATGGAAACGTCATATAAGCACCACAAGGAGTTTACGTAAAGAGGCGTAAAGCTTAGAGAAAGTAGGTGGCATCACTTTTATTGTAATTCATTTTATGGTTGTAAAAGTTGTACTGATTTAACTATTTGCATTCGCTTACAATTTACATTATGTTCTGTCACCATTCCTTATGATATAACCATTAATTGTGACGCTAATGTAGTGATCATATCTGTTTCTCTCATTATCTAGTCTACCTAAGCATTTACTCTTGCGCAGTAAAATTCAAAATTCTTACTGAATATAATTATTTTAACGAATCATCGCCTAGGAAGTACCTACTCATTATATACCCGTACTACAGCGTACTACATAAATATGTTAATTGTGTCTACATAATATTTATACTCTATAAAATTTAACTTGATCTCTGCGACAGCTGTCAGAAAAATCACGCCTATGAAGTCCTGAATTTCTTAATAGTACAGACAGTACCTGTCAATGTCATACTTTTTGGGCATGCCGATTAGTGATGGGCGACGAATGATCTTGACCACAGAGTTTTAGATAAAGTTTTAATTAAAATATCGATAGTTTATAATGACGATATTTTAAATAAAACTTAATTTATCATTAATTTAATAGTATATTTTAATATCATAACATTTTTTACATGTGTAATTAAATTAAACCCAATTATAAGTTACATTAGCATCGATAATAGTGAAAAACGTCGATAATCACCACAGCCACCACTATCTCAACTCTAAATATGTCAATATGTAACTGTCGCAGAGATCAAGTTAAATTTTATAGAGTATAGGTACTGTATATAACGTTAAGCACTAATATAACACTGGGGACAAAAAACCAGCCAGTATTGTCTACACGACACCGTAAACGGAGCCAATCGATTCCCTGAAGCGTCTCTACAATGTACATTGTCGCATTGTTAGTGTTGACACTGAGGAGAGCTGTGGGACGTAACGCACCCATTGTCTTGGCGGCTCTCTTTTTAACTACCATTGAGAAAACTTTCGTTATGTATTCGGAGGCGGTGAAAATTAAGCTTAAGAGTGAACTCTTTATTAGGGATAGAGTGAACTATTTTTATATCACTCAGGGACTGATTCATTTTCTCGAGAGAATTTTCTTACATAGGGATTTAGATCAGCGAATTAGTACTGAGTTAGTGGCAGTGGGCAGGGAACTTCAACCGTAGAACTGATGGCCGATAGGGTAGAGTCTCAATTCACGAACCGGCAAGCGCAGCATAGGACGTCCACCGCAGCAATGTTCTGGATGGAAGACTCTACCAACAGACCAAAAGGTCAATTGGACGTCTTACCTCGGACATGACACATGATGTTCATGATTTTCTCTGTCATTACTAATATTATGAATCCCAAAGTGTGTTTTTTGATTTATTGGTTTGTTTGTTACTCTTTCACGTAACAACGGAGCAGCAAATCGACATGTTTTTTTTTTGACATGGATAGAGTTTAAAAGTTGTAGACTATCGCTACATTTTATCCCGAAAAAAATTAAGGATCCTGCAGAAAGCCGCGGAGAAAGCTACATATTTTCGACCGACGAAACAGATGAGGTACTCAATTCGACGCGTATATTTGTTATTTTTTTAGGTGTAACCACGCAAACTTTTTACATAGTGATCCGATTTCAACAATTATTTTTTTATTGGATAGAATATACTTCGAAATTGGTCCCATTTAAATTGTATTGAAATCGGCTAAGCCATTTTTGATAAATCAACAATAATGTGAAAAGTTCTACATCTATCGGTGCGAAACATTCGCGAATTCTGTACACGGTTGAAGTCGGTCATTCTGTTTTTTTGCGAAAAATAATAATTATTTTAAGTATCATTATCATTTCAACTATAAGACTATGCTAGACATAAGCCTTCCCCATAGACCACGTTCTGCGAGCTACTCGTAGGTACCTCAATTTCACTGATGACTGAGTTTATGATACCCATCGTATCAAATTATATGTCAAATGATGTGTGTACCTTATAAAGCAAGCAAGTCCGTAAGTACAGTCCGGGTGGCTAGCCCTGGTGTCAGAGTTTTTAAGCCGCCTGAAGGTCTCGACATGGCTAAACGGTTAAAACAACAGGAACCTACAATTTAACGTGTCATCCGAGCCACGGTAGCGCTCAGTTGTAAATGTCACCCGCGGTGACACATCTATGAAGACTGACCGTGCTGAACGTTGCTTGACTTCGAGGATCGCTTAAGGACACCTAGTCAAATTACGCTATCAGAGCTCCAACTGAGTAACTTATGAGGACTTCTTAGGTTTTGACTATCTGTAGGTATATAGTTTGCTTTCGAGAATTTGACAACTGTATTAGTTATTAGACTTGTGTGGTTACATCGGCTCACTGCCATTAGACCGAACTGTTAAGAAGTGATATAACGCCGGTCTGTCCCCAGATGATCAACCGGGCGACAGACAAGAAATTTTTCATCCGTTCTGTCCCCCGGGGGATAGATTGTAATACATATTTAATTTGAACTTGGCTTGTCTATGTATCTAGATAATTTTGTTCAGTCTTCGAATCTCCACTTCATACTTATTGAACAGGTATCTCTACCTGAGGACAAAATAAAGAAACGATAAAAAACTGGCAGCTTAGTGAAGCCATACGAATGTAATCGTGTGAAATTTTGAGTCGCGTTACACGCGTGGGCTTTACATTTGTATTGCCTCATTCAGTAATTTAGTATTCAAATGTAGTATTCAAATGTAGTCCTTAAAAGTGTTGTTGTACGGTAGAAAGCGGATTAAGAAAACCGAATGAATAAACAAAGAATAAAAAAGATCAAAGACATTTTTCTTTTCGAACCTAAATATAACAGATACTTAAGTACATTATTTATTTCATGGTTAAAAGATTACCTACATCAAAATTACCAGCTTTCTCGGACATACAAAATTTTGCTCTTTTAAATTCTGTTGCATCACACCATTAATTTATAACATCAACAAAAAGAATCATCAAACAAAATGGCTGACAAGTCATTTAGTCGTAACATCTTTTTAATTATCTGAAACGTAAATCATTAAAACAAAATGTTACATTTAAAGACGATATAAATCTGTTTAATGGTATTTATAGTCGGTCCGGTCATCGATCTGTTGAATCGTTTAAGGGGACGTTTAGTCGCACAATGACAAAAGCGCATAATGACAACCGGGGCGCAAATTGTACTAAGAGCAAAATGTTCAAAGAGCATAACGTCTAAGGCGCACAATGACTAGGAAAAAAAATTTGCAAAGCGCATAATGACTAGGAAGCAAAATGTCTAGAGAGCAAAACGTCCAAAATTTTATTTATTCTGTTAAATTAACTTCCATGGCTTGTATTGGTGCTCGATTACAGCTATTTGTATTTTAAAACCTTATGCGTCATCTATACTTCCGATGGTGGATTCACATACGCCATCGAATTTCTTCTACGGACGCATGCAGGTTGCCTCACGATGTTTTCCTTCACCGAAAAGCCCGTGGTGTGGTGGATATGGCCCAATCACCCTTCGTGGGTAGGCCTACGTCCTGCAGTGGACTATTAAAAAAGGCTGGTACAATATTTACGATACGAAAATTAACAGTGCCATCTACATACGCGATATGAAACAACACACTTAAGGCTATGTATACTAGTAAAACTATATTTTTTTCCTAGTATCTTTCATAATTATGTTATTCCTTAATTTATAGGGTTCCGTACCCAAAGGGTAAAACGGGACCCTGTTACTAAGACTGCTGTCCGTCCATCTGTCTGTCTGTCACCACGCTGTATCTCATGAACCGTTACAGCTAGAACGTTGAAATTTTCACAGATGTATTGCTGTTGCCGTTATAACAACAAATTCTAAAAACAGAGAAAAAAATATTTAACCCTTAAATATTTTTTTCTTTATTTTTCTCCCATTTAACAAATCTGAATTTATAGCCGTTTTTAGCTTAATATTAATAACTTCCGATACGAAAATTAACAGCGCCATCTACATACGCGATATGAAACAACACACTTAAGGCTATGTATACTAGTAAAACCATATTTTTTTCCTGATACCTTTCATAATAATTATGTTATTCCTTAATTTTTAGGGTTCCGTACCCAAATGGTAAAACGGAACCCTATTACTAAGACTCTGCTGTCTGTCTGTGTGTCACCAAGCTGTATCTCATGAAATGGTATAACTAGAACGTTGAAATTTTCACAGATGTATTGCTATTGCCCCTATAAAAACAGAGAAAAAATATTTAAGGGGAGCTCCCATTTAACAAATCTGAATTTATAGCCGTTTTTCGCTTGGTATTAATAATGGTGACAGGTAGTTGCTTGAAATATTCCCAAATATTTGGTCAAATATTCACTTTAAAAATAAATAATTAAATTAAAATAAAATGGATATTTACGGGGGCTCCCATACAAGAAACGTGATTTTTTGCTCGATATTAATAACGGCACAGGAAGATGCTTTAAATATTCACAGAATATTGAGTTGTATATTTCCTACAAAAAGAAATAATTAAATTAAAATAAAATTCATTAAGGGGGGCATATGGTACGGAAACGCACTTGGGGATTATATTATTTCTAAATATTATTGCATCATTTATTTAACTGACATGAAATTTGATTGTTTTTCAATGACATGACAAGTTATTGAAAACATATTAATTTGACGGTAGTGTTATTGAAAAAAATATAATTTGAGGATATTCGGGTACTTATACTACATTTATACTTTGTAGTTACTACACAACTTTGTTAAATTATTTTGTAGTTTTGTTTAAAATTTGCTCGTTACTGTGTTGACTCACCAAAATAATTTGTATTTCATCGCAGTTATAACACAATATTAAACCCTATAAATTTTGTAGTATTATTTGGAATTTTGGACGTTGTGCGCTATAGACATTTTTCCTTCCTAGTCATTGTGCGCTTTGGACATTTTGCTTCCTAGTCATTGTGCGCCTTGGACGTAATTATTTTTGAACATTTTGCTCTTTGGACAATATGCGCCCCGGTTGTCATTTTGAGCTTCTGTCATTTTGCGACTAAACCATGGCCGACTTCACCCGTGTACCGAATTCGCGAATATTTCGCATGGATCGATGTAGCATTTTTCATATTATTGTTGATTTATCAAAAATGGCTTAGCCGATTTCGATAAAATTTAAATGGGACCAATTTCGAAGTATACTCTTTCTAATAAAAAAAGAATGATTGAAATCGGACTACTATGAAAAAAGTTATGCGTGGTTATACATAAAAAAATAATAATAATATACGCGTCGAATTGTATACCTCCTCCGGTGGTTCGTCGGTCAAAAACAAAGTCGCTTTCCGCTATCTGTCTGTACCTATGTATGCTTATATCTTTAAAACGACGCAACGGATATTGATGCAGTTTTTTAATATATAGATCATAGAGTAATTCAAGAGGAAGGTTTATATGTACAATACACCTGTGCAAAACCGGGGCGGGTCATAATATTTTTTTTTAATACATAACCTAATATTTTTTTAGTAGGTATTTTAGTACACACCATTTGTACAATGACTGAATAAACTATAATCAACATAATTTATATTAAACACATTTGTGAGTTAATTTATTTATCTTTTATCGTTGATTTTCTTTTATGTAATACCAAAAATCATTAGGTATTTTACTTTTCATCATAACACAATAAACCTACTGCATTTATGCTACATGTGTAAAGTATTGTCTAGTCTAGTACTGCTCTACAATTTGAGTCGTTATCTACTATCTACTAATATTATAAACGCGAAAGTTTGTGAGGATGGATGGTTGGATGGATGGATGGTTGTATGGATGTTTGTTACTCTTTCACGCAAAAACTACTGAACGGATTGAGATGAAACTTCGCAATAATATAGCTTATATATCAGGATAACACATAGGCTATAAATTATAATGATATATTGCGTATGCGGGCGAAGCCGCAGGTAAAAACTAGTAATAAATAAATCAACAATTACATTATAATGTAATCACAGATTTATTTATTTTTCACAGAATCCTAAGTAGCTTATACTGAGTAATTCAGATAAGTTATCTCCATTCAAAATATCACTCAAATCTTATGTGTATTTTTAGCGTGGAAGCATAAACCTATACTAATTTAGTACTCTCTTTTTTTCGCATTTAAACAATAATTACTTAATGCATAAAGCGATCAAGTAGATTGATTTATTGTCTTATTACTTTCACATTCTTTGCACAGAAAGTAAATAAAACATCGCTAAAAGTCAACAATGATAAATTATTACTTACGAGTATATGCCTTGTGTTGGTACCTACTTTTCTTTAAAAACAACTATTAATTATAAATATAATATAATATAAATATAACATAAAAAGAAAAGGGACTTATTTTGTTCACGTTTAAGTGTTTAAAGTTACTTAGAAGGCTATGCTATCCTCTTAATTCATTTTAGTGCAATGCCACCTTCACTTAGAAGCAATTGTGAAAATCATCTTCGCTCTTCAAGGTTGCAATGACGAAAACCGATTATGAACAAACAAACAATGGTTAATATCAATCGTAGAACATTACAGGGGTTAGCTAACATCCTGTGATAGAGTCGAGCTTTTAATCTAATGTATCGAAATAAAAGACATCCTTCAATGCAAGGACATGGTCCGAGAGATGGTGTATGAAACTGAAGACTAGGTTACACAATTACAGTTGATTGGTCTCTATAAAGATTGCTTCGTTCTGTTATTGCACTTGTCACATGTCAAGGATAAGTAAGTCACAAACGGCTAGCTCAAAATTGTAAACATAAGAGATATACAATCAATGGTACTACTCGATCACTTAGAGTCCCCGCAGACTACAAACTTTCTATCGGCCGATAGTTTGGTCGGCTTCTTAATCAGTATGAAGATGTATGCAGATGCGCACATTACAGTAATTCAGTATCAGCCGAAAAAAGGTTTGATGGGCTTCACGACTGCTTTTAAACTAATCCATCGGCGAACTATCGGCCGCTTGATCAGTATGGCGCTCTTCCCCGCCCGCACACTTGCCGATTGTTGGATCGGCCGACTGCTTCAGTTCACTCCGCGTCGGCCGTTATCGTAGATGGGATGTACCCAATACTCTCGATTCCTCTTCTTCATTCTTTTTCTCTTTTGTATCAAGATAAAGCAATAATAATATTTTTGGGCATCATTCCACGTGACTGATCCCTTCACCAACTCTAGTAAATTAACCAATCGGCCAAACCATTTGTTGGCTAGTCTGCGCACTCGCGACCAACCCAACTGTTTTGTTGCCACAGTGTGCGCACGAACACGCCAACTCGACTTAACTTTCGGCCGATAGTAAGTCTGTAGTCTGCGGGGACTCTTATACTAGACCAATCGAATTCTTGTTGGAGTTTTCTATTCTTTTGGTCACTTTGTGTTTGTTTACTTTCATTTTTAGTCACTACTCTAACACGGTATTTATATTTAGGTACTAAACAAGGCCGAATTAAAAGGCGTAAAAAGTTTCGCCGCCTTTAGTTCAGTTAGGAAGTGAAAACATTGATTTAATCAACTATAGGTAGTAAAATCCTTCCGGAGAAATACTGGTTAATTTTATGACGTAAAAGATAATAACACGACCTAAGTTACTTTATGTATTATAGAACTATAAAGTCAGTTTACAATAGGTACTTATTCTATAAAAAACAGTGGGGTTTCTAGCAATTATATTTTTCATCACATTTATTCGAAAAGGACTACTTGGTTCGCCTTTAAGTGCGCCCAAAGGTGGTGTTTTCCATGAGAAACTTTATAAGTGCGACGGAATTATCTTTGCCGCGCACTTTTTGAATTTGGAAGTACATATTTGTAATGTTAGTGTTCAGCGCCAAGAAAATGAATGAAAAGAATGTAAATACCTAAAGTTTTCATTTGTTTTATCATTAGATACCATTTAATTTCAATTTAGTTGTTACTCTACGTTTTATTAAATAATAATAGTACAATAAAATATGAGGCGCCTTTTATTTTCTCATAGAGGTATTGAAAAGTAGAGTGTACCACTCGGGCGCAAAATATATTTTTGGCTCGGGCGACGTACTTTGAATCCCTCGCTACGTTCAGGATTCTACTAAAGAATCCCTCACTTCGCTCTGGATTCAAAAAAGCGCCCTCGCCGTAAAAATATTATTTTGCTCCCATATGAAACAATCTACTATTGTTTACCAATTATTTTCTACCATGACCGTTTTAATCGAAGGACACAAGACTATTAGAACAAAACAAACAAAAACAAAGGTGAAGGTTACTCTAAAACAATACAAAGATACAACGTCTATCAAATGGTTAAATTAAAATGGAAGATAGGCACAGTACAGTTATAGTCAATCAGTTCGGTTCGTTGCGAAATTAACTCAATCTTATACGGTACGGTGAAAGTCGTCTATCGAGTCTAGTCGATACCATCTGACCGGCACATTTTAATGGTTTCTGTGAATTTATTTGGGGAATTTTACGCATTAAAAACATAATCAATGCACTTCAGTCTTCGAGCAAATATCTGCAGAGTCACTGACAGTCCCTAAGAGAAAGTAGTAAAAAAAATTCCGAGCGCCGTCATACATACCGACTTAGATATTTACATTAAATAATTCACAATGATCCGTTTTCTCGAAACTCGACGTTATGTCACCTAATTGGTTCTTGTAACCGAGCACTTGGGCATCGCGCGGCGTTGTAGTCGGCTTGCAGTCGCTTTACGACTAACTAAAAAGTCTGCCCACTGCACGAGCCGAAACTCTGCTCAAGCTACGTACCTTGAGCAGAGTTACTCGGACACTTTTTGCACGATTGTGACTCTATAGATATTTGCTCAAAGATTTCAGTCCATAGTTTTGTTTTGTCTCGATCATTGTTACTGACAGATTTAGCTTTCATCTGACACGGATAGTTAGGACTTATTTGGTGGGCACAATCATAGATTTGTTGGATCCGGCTTGCATCTAGCGTTTTCCTGTGTTCTATGTGGGTGTAGTAGTATAGGTCATTTTAGTTGAGAGAGTTCGTTTTATAACAAAAGCTTTATTAGCTAGCCCTGGTTTAAAGTGTTTTAGCCTTCTAAAGGCTGCGACATGAATTAAACGAACAGATAACCTGTCACCCGAGCCACAGTAGTGCCCAGCGGTAAATGGAACCCGCGGTCACCCATCCGAAGTCGTCTTCCGCACTGACGTTGCTTCACTTCGGTGATCGCTACACCACATTTAGTCAGATACGTCATAATGTATCGTTATTAGCCCTGTGTACAAGAATATAGAAAAAAATTTTTTTTTTTTTTTCAAAAAGAAAAATGAAATTACAATGTCTTTGTACTAATTTGACAAAACAAAGTATAAACATTATTTCAAAGCATGTTGGACAGCGGACCCCAAACTAAGCTCTAGGCTTATATCTTGGAGTCCGAGTGCGTCATTACCAATTAAATTCGCCTTCGTTTTATAAGTCGAAGTGACCACTAAAGTAAGTCAATCAGTCAAAGTCTATAAAAAGGACCATGTCCAAGTTAATGAAGATTTCATTAAGCCTCTCCATTGATATCGTCAGTTTGTTACTAGATAGTATAACAGTTGTGTGTGACGTAACGGAAAGGTCAGGGAGGTCGCACCCTCGGTTCCCACGGGTGCGTGACGGGAAACCATAGAACAAAAACGAATTATTTGTCTGAAGACTAAAGAAAAATGCTAAGTTTAAGTAGGTACGTAAGTAAGGACTTTTTATAGCTAATTACGTTTATGTGCTATTATCCCCGGCAAAAGGAAGCGTTAATCGCAAACCAACGACAAGAAATAATAAGGAAACATTATATATCCTTTTATTACTGTTACAACAACGACAGATCGTGAACGAACTCAGAAAATCCTAAAAATATCGGGTATCATGGTGATTGGTAAAGAAAGACAGATACATAGGTATGTATGTACCTCGAATTTCCATTTCTAATTAAGCGTCCAAGTGATTTCTTAGCGTTTTTAAGAACGTGAAAGAAAGAAAGAAAAGAAAATGAAATTGTAGAAACTAGAAGTCTATAGAACTATGTTGGGACATACGGGGCCAATTTGGAGTCATTATGATTATTTGGTAGTCTGCCTGTAGAAATATCCCACAAAAACCTTGTATACCTATAGATATAAAGTGTAGTGTACGATTCCAAATTCTAGAGCCACGTATAGTCTTAAAATCTTCACAACAGACAATACCATTCGTTTCCTAAAACTAAGCGTCAATTTACACCTATTTTGGGCGCAGGTCAAGGGCCACTGAGTTAAGGAGGGGGGCCTTATTTCCCACACATTTTATGGGAGCTGGTTAAGCCGTGAAGCCCCGTGAGCCGACGATCCGATGCGGAGGCGCAAAGGAAGGAAGTCGTTTTTGCTCCCCATATTTCTTGAACGACATTTGTTTTTGCTGGTGCTGCGCATGCGTATATTAATTACTTACTTGTAAGCAAGTTCCAATATCTACTTATAAATATTTCTAATATTAAATAATTATGTTAAATATGAATAACAACAATAACAGAAAATAAAATATATACACCTACTTAGAAAATTAATCAAATAACCCACCCCTCATCGTTCCTGGTGCCCATAACACTTGCTGCATTGCCGCGTTGGATGGCGATGGGCATTCATAACATTATGTTAATATTTCTAAAGAATTAATTAAGTACCTCTACGCAACTGGAAAACATCTTACGTAAAATCTTTCGAATTGTAATTCGACAAATGAAAAAAAATCTTAAAGAAGTTAATTTTTTCTTAAAAAATTATAAGTGTATTTACGTAGTAATTAAAATCTTTAAAAAATAATGACAGAAAATGCGCGAAACAGTTAACACTGCTTGAGCACGGTTTATCTTCTTTACAAAAAGCCTGTCTTGACAGAATAATAATAAGTCATTAAAGGATCAATAAAAGTGTAAAACAGAGACTTCGCTCTCCTATTTCTAGTCTTTTACGTAATATTACCGTACAGACAAGTCTTCTAAACCCATGTACAGGTTTCACATGACACCGGATAGAGTCGCGGCACGCTGCGCACTTGTAGAGGGGTGCATTTTAAACAGACATACTGTTATAACACTCTTGTAACGCACTTATAATGCTCTTATAACACGGATTTGGTAATAAAGATGTTATGATAAATTAATTAGGTGTTATGGTAATCCGTTACGCGACTTATTTGTTTGTAGGTATGATTGCTGCGTAATTTTATGGGTTTATAAGGAAACTCCGTTTATAAACTGTTGTACCTAAAGGTTCTGGTTTCTCACAATTAGTACAGTAATAATTGTATACCTACAGGTGTACGTATACTTGTGACGTGTTTTGTTTACGTTGAATTGAATGTTAAATTGTAGTTTTATAGTAGGTAATATTATACCTACTAGGTAGGTGTCGATATACGTAGGTAGTGGTTTCATGTTTAAATCTCTTGGTTGGTTCAATTCTTGGCTATATTTACAACGTTGGAATCGCATTTTGATCTAGTGTTTTTTTTTATACAATCTAAGATTTTTTTATTCCTTAAACTTAAAAGGATTGTTTAGTTAGAAATTATCGCCTAACCCGAGCTTCGTGTTCTATGGCGGGAGCTAGGCAAAAAAAAAAAATGAAAATATCATGCTGATAACTCATGTATAAATATAATAAATTATGAATAGGTGTGTTCTAGTTTTATTATTTTATTTACGGTAATACAGTAAAGTCCAGTTATCAATATTGGTATGTAAGAAAAAAATGGCAACCATACCTTACCTATTTACTAACTCACCACCACCGTTACTAAACTATCCTCAAAAAATGTTGCCATTCAGTCAAAAAAAATTGCATAGTTAACGATTTACTCACCGGTGTGGCTAATTTAAGCGTGAACTAATTAATTAGACAAGTAGAGCTCCTTTCAACGTCCATTACACAACGTGCATTATCCATGAGGTACCGAGGAGCCAAGGTTGAAAGAAGGGCTTAGTCACCTCGTAAATGAGCTGCCAAAAACCACGAAATATTTTATTATGGTAGCTAAAGTAAGCATGGAATTTGCGTTCACGAAGTAAGTTTATTAAATAGGGTATTTAGGTAGCCACATTAAAAAAATGGGTATATTAAATTGGGTCTTAGGTTATGTATTGTAAGTAGAATTACTTTTACAGAAGAGTGTGTTAAGAACTGCTATTTATAAATAGGGAAGTCTTTATTTCAGACTTACCTACACTTTATATTTAATACATACTAAATTCTCTGAAAGTACTCGTTATTATTTAGTAGCCGAGATGTTAGTCAAATATAGACAGAATTAAGTAGGAAAAAAAAAATTAGCTTAAACTGTTTTTTATAAAATCGCCATTCATTTGTACTCGTATATCGAAAAATAATTTAGCTTGCCAAGGAATTTCCTACTCAAACATTTCCTTCCCGTTATCAATTAATATGCGAGATGCACAGCAAACAGAATCTATCTGCAAATGCATTTAAATTCTTGCAGCGAAAATGCACCACTACAGCATTCACGGTACCATTTTGTTACAATATGCACAAGTACGGCATTCCGGGCCCGCACGGCACCGTTTTGTTACAATATGCATGAGATTTCTTCGATAGAGCTTTCTCTCAGAGTTACATGGTATTGTCGCAGAATAAATAATAGTACAGTTATTGTCACAGTTGTATGTAGTGAGATCGAAGAACATTGTGTAGATAGGTATACCTACCAATAGCATATTCCATTTCTATGGAATTGTTTTACTCCTGGTTGGTAGGTAAAACGATATTCAAATCAATCCTCTAGGTCCTATAAAGTAAATAATATCATAGAATCTAAAAACTACTTAACAGTTTTGTTTTCTCTAATTCCATGTTAAACCTATCGTAAAAGTTCGTCCTCTTGCGCTTTTGTACTTTCCGAATAACTCTAAAGGTATCGCAAACGAAAGTTTTATTCTACCACAATACGCTAATAATACATCACGCTAAGATAGCTTACCTTTATTCTAGTTTCGGAGTCATATTATTATTTGCTTTTTAGGAAAAACTAAGTTTAATTTAAAAGTTTGGCTCTTTATATCCTCATAATTTTATCTCGACGATTTTCAATCTTCAAAAATGCTCAAAAAGAGCGAAAAACATTTTAAGATAGAATAAAATAGAAAACAAAGATACCTTATAAAAAAATGTACCTACCTTATATAATAGGCTCTGTGTATTCAAATATACTTCTAGGTAGGTATTGGGATTTATATTTAAAAATTTACATTTTAAAGGAATTGCAAAGTAATTAAAACAAATATATACTTACATAACATTCATAAATCAATACCTATTATTATTGCAGCTGTTAATGCGCTTTCATAGAGTAATTTTAAAGCTATAAACTGTAGGTACTTGTCTCATCTATTATAATAGACTTAAAGCAAATTATTGAAGCATCTAACGACTTCCTTTTTTGATGGCTTATTTGTTCAAGTTTCTAATGCAATAAAGCCTCCATGGCAAAGCTAACATTAACCCTAGTACGAGTTTGTCGATTTTTAAGACGCTCGATAGCGTTAACGTAAACGGGTATTGTAATGAAATGTAACTTTGCCTACTCGATGTCATAAAATGGCGTTGTTGTACAAATCAATCAATCAATATAAAAAAAAAATATTAGACATGTAAAATAAAATAAAAGTAAAACCAAGAGTAAACAGGCACCTTTTAAGTAAGCCTTTGCCATCAGGCAGGATGTTGTCACGGCAATGGTAATGTTAGATTTAATTACCATGATGTATTGAAATTCGAACTTTGTACTTACATTTTTCTTTTTGACCGACGAACCACCGGAGGAGGTATACAATTCGACGCGTAAGTATATATATTTTTTTATGTTTAACTACGCATAACTTTTTTCGTAGTAGTCTGATTTCAATAATTATTTTTTATCTGGTTTAAGAATATTTAATAATCTCTAAAGAATTTACAAAAATTCGCTTACTGAGATTACACACTTTTCATAAGTACATTCTTGTTTTAAAGCGCAAAGTGCAGACTTATCCAAAATAAAAAGTAAAAAGCAAACTATAAAAACATCGTGGAATTTCGGCAACACTATAAATATACCAAAGTACCTAAAAATCAGCAGTTAAAAAATATTTAGTTTTATGCATGTGAGGTAGTTTTACTGTTTATTTCTGTCAGCGCGGCGACGACGGCCGACTCGTACAAAATAAGTGAACTGCGATATAAAGCCCGTGACATACTGTAGTTTATTGATTAAATTAGATTATTGCATGATTTTATTGGAAATATTATACTTTGTAATTAGTCCCATTTAAATTTTATCGAAATCAGCTGAGCCGTTTTTGATAAATCAACAATAATGTGAAAAATGCTACATCGATCCGTGCGAAATATTCGCAAATTCTGTATACGGGTGAAGTCGGTCATACTAATTTTTGCAAAAAATAATCTTGTATTATACATTTTTTGGATATGAAAGTTCATATCATGCACAAAATAATACATAGCACTGCAATCTCACTGAGGAGTGCGTGTTTTAATTTATTACTATTTAATAATTTGTAATGTACTGTACCTACTAACTAATGAGCTATCTAATGCTTATTTAGCAAATATTGCGAGTCACTTGGGGTGACTTACCAAATCGAAAAACGCTCAAAATACATAGAAATTGTAGTACTCTATCGAACGTATTACAAACATGATTTTAAACATGAATTTATTCTAGGGGTATGTATAATGTATATCTATTTACCTACTTTCATAACGGATTATGATTACATACCATGGTAAAAAGTTGATATCCAATATCAAAAAGACTGTCACCATAAACCCAGGGCAATTACTTTCTTACCATAAGTTATCAATTTATCGTTAACTTAAGTATACAGTGTGCTTAATGTGATTTTCATCATAGGGGAATGATTTTCATGTCGCACAACTAGTTGTGTCATGCAGAATCCATGATTCTAATCAAAACTGTTCCTTTTATAACTATTCCTTATAAAGTTATAACGCAATGACACAAGCACATAATAATTATCAGTCATTTTAATGTTATGTGTGTAATAGCCGTGGTGGTCAAGAGGTAGTGACACCCGCCTTACAATCGTGAGGTCGTGGGTTCAAATCCCCGGTCCCGTACCAATGAGTTCTTTGGAATTTATGTACGGAATTTCACACCACTGGCTTATCGGTAGGAAAACATCGTGAGGCAACCTGCATACGTCCGTAGAAGAAATTCGATGGCGTATGTGAATCCACCAACCCGCACTGGGCCAGCGTGGTGGATATGGCCCAATAACCCTTCGTGGGAAGGCCTACGTCCTGCAATGGACTATCAAAAAAAGGCTGGTACAGTACAGTGTAAAATAAATAATTTACGTTAAATAAATAGTCATACCTAAGACTAGATTTTTCGCGATAGTTTATGGTACTTGATAGCCTAACTAAAGGAAAACATGCAAGGCAGCCAAATAAATCAAGAAGTTTTCCTCAAGTAAGTATAAAATGTAGCATGGGTTTTTACAATTTTTGACCAGTTTGATGAAGAAAAAAAACGATCATTGGTTACTAAGTACTTAGCACATTACAGTAAAATATATAAAGTACTATAATAGTCCTATACTATAATAGTAATAGTAGTAATATAATATACATATAGGTTGTTCAGTAAAGAGTGGATAATACTTCACTGACGGGCGGAGGTTCACTACTAACCAAATAGACAAAATGTGTGTTAAGGAAAATTGCCACGGTTTTCGAAATATTTAAGTTTTTAAATTTTAAGAAGAGGCCCTTAGACTACTTTTCCAATCCTGTGACCTGAATTCTAGATTTTTTTGTGTCTGTTTTTGGCAAAGTAGTTACGGATAAGTTTGCTATCAAATTCAGACAGCCGTTTTTGTGACGCATCATCAGTTTCTTCGATATTTAATATTTCTTCCAAAAATTTTTGTAGAGCAAAATGTAGTTACTAACTTTTATTGTGAAAAAAAAATGTATTACTACAGATAACTAGATAAATGTATGGATGGACTGGAAAAATAGTATGCCATATTTTTTCAGTTTTCTTCAGTCATTGTAAACATTCTGGATAATAACCGTGATCAATAATGATCCCCTTGGCGATGATGTGGCAACTTTCGGCCACCTGTTACCGGAGTGGGCGTACCGCAGCCACAACGGTCTGTTTCCTGCTAATTGGAACGTGATACTTGTTAATTATCTGTACCAGACTACCAGATGTCCAATACGCATTGCAGTCAAATTTTTATCTTATCACAGTGTAAAGCTATACCTACTAAAAATAGGCAGAAAAGGGAATAAGGTGTTCTTTTAATGACCGACGAATCGGAGGAGGTACTCAGTTCAACGCGTATATATTTTTTTTATGTATAACCACGCATAAGGAGTTTTGGCGGGAACGCGGAAAAAACATGTCGCCTCGTTGTATTATTTTGTTAAACTTGTGTTTTTATCAGTGATAATTAGTGAAAAATGGTGGTGTTTCGTTGATTATGAGCTGATTTACGTGCATGAGTGTAGGCAAGTGATATAATGTGACGTATAATATATAATGTGGCAAATGCACAATAATGTGACGCCAAAACTAAGAAGAAGAAGAAGAACCACGCATTACTTTTTACATAGTGGTCTGATTTCGATAATTCTTTATTTATTGAAAAGATTATACTTTGGTTTAAATTGGTTCCATTTTAATTCTATCGTAATGGGCTGATCCGAATCAAAAATGTACACAAAATTACAATACAATATTTTTTTTTAAAGTTTTTCTTTGCCGTTACATTATTTTCATAGTATATGAAACCTAAGTGAATAAATGAATTATGAACTCTCGAAGTTCACGAGTAGAGACCACGTGCC
The DNA here is from genome assembly GCA_949316475.1 of Hypomecis punctinalis. Taxonomy (NCBI): domain Eukaryota; kingdom Metazoa; phylum Arthropoda; class Insecta; order Lepidoptera; family Geometridae; genus Hypomecis; species Hypomecis punctinalis. Next base: position 16,172,623 of record OX438810.1, read on the forward strand.
GTCAAGCACAGCGTAGGACGTCCACCCACGAAGTGGAGAGATAACCGCGTTAAAACCGCGGGATCGCACTGCTTTGTCTTTTCTTACAGGAGATCCATAGTATATCCACGTACGAGTATGTCTAGCAGCGACTTGGCATATTTTGGGTCCAGACTCGTGGTTACACCGCTTTGTTACACCAGTGTGACTACGAGGAAACTTTTTTCCTCGTGGTTACACCGACTGGTGTAACCACGAGTAAACTAATAAAACGTAGGACTCGTGGTCACACTGCTAGTGTAGGGAAATGAAATAAAATCTGTAGGTACTATATAAGATGACCTTGTAAACCAAAAAATGGAGAATCAGGTTTGTACCGTTTTAATTCTGGTTAATATTCAATCGGTTTCAAGCCTTGGATGTAGAATTCGGCTTATACTTACATGTAGGTAAGTCTACCCTTTAAGTAAGTAAGTTCGTATAAGCCGGGTGGCTAGCCCTAGTGTCGGAGTTTTTAGGCCGCCTGAAGGCCTCTGACATGGCTAAACGGTTAAAACGACCGGGACTTACAATTTAACGTGTCATCCTAGCCACGGTAGCGCTCAGTTGGAAAATGCCACCCGCGGTCACCCATCCAAATACTGACCGAGCGGAACGTTGTTTAGTTACAGTCTACCCTTTATACTACGGACATAGCAGTAAAATATTTTTAAATAACAATATGCAACATTTTATCGATTCGTTCAATGGCGTTTCGTTTATATAGCTGTCATCTGAAATGTGTATATTTATGAAATAGATCTTGTTGAGCTCTATCACTTGTGTGAAGACAGCAATGGTCTAAAATCCATAGTTACGGAGATAAACAACTTTAAAGTTTGACAGCTGTCATCCGAAATGTAGATCTTGTTGAGCCCTATCACTTTTGTGAAGACAGCAATGGTCTAAAAACGATAGTTACAGAGATAAACAACTTTAAAGTTTGACAGCTGTCATCCAAAATGTCTGTCTTGTTGAGCTCTATCACTTTTGTGAAGACAGCGCTGGTCTAAAATCGATAGTTACAGAGATAAACAACTTTAAAGTTTGACAGCTGTCATACGAAATGTAGATCTTGTTGAGCTCTATCACTTTTGTGAAGACAGCAATGGTCTAAAATCGATAGTTACAGAGATAAACCACTTAAAAGTTTGACAGCTGTCATCCGAAATGTACATCTTGTTGAGCTCTATCACTTTTGTGAAGACAGCAATGGTCTAAAATCGATAGTTACAGAGATAAACAACTTTAAAGTTTGACAATTGTCATGCTACTTTAGTATGAATTCTAGAATATGACAGCTGTCACTTTGACACATGTCATTTTTGAAACGTAAAATTATAATTATTTTTACCATTTGTTGTTTCACTTGGTTTTCTTTGAAAAGGAGCAAAAACACTAAAAATTACTTTACGACTTTGTTATACATAGTGGATATATTTTATTTTCCATGACATTACTAAACAGTTTGCAACAACTTATCTTGACCTCAATCATATTTTCAACTATCCCGCACATCACTACTTACCTAATATTTAGTCAAGCACGATCCTTTTAGAGTAGTGTAACCACGAGGAAAAAAGTTTCCTCGTAGTCACACTGGTGTAACAAAGCGGTGTAACCACGAGTCTGGACCCCATATTTTGTAAGTTAGCAGCAGACGTTACACGGCTGAAGGAAAACTTGCAACAAAAATCAACCATTTCTACAAAATGTATGAAATGGTTTATTTTTAAATGGCGATATCATAAGATCCCATAGAAAAGGTTATTCAAAACGTAAGTATATCAATCAACCTCTGTTTTGGTAAGAACACAAAAAACAATTCCTGTATCAATTTGTATTAGAATACATTTTTGACCGACGAACCACCGGAGGAGGTATACAATTCGACGCGTATATTTTTTTTTATGTATAACCACGCATAACTTTTTACATAGTAGTCCGATTTCAATAATTCATTTTTTATTGAAAAGATTATACTTTGAAATTGGTCCCATTAAAATTTTATCGAAATCGGCTGAGCCGTTTTTGATAAATCAACAATAATGTGAAAAATGCTACATCGATCCGTGCGAAATATTCGCGAATTCTGTACACGGGTGAAGTCGGTCATGCTAATTTTTGCAAAAAATAATCTTGTATAATTGTAGATGTAAAAATATTTACAGGCATTTTCAGGCTATTCTAAATTTGAAATATTTTTGGAAAAAAAAAGATTTTTCTATTGAAGTGTGTTTTTCAAAGAATATAATTGTTCAATTTCATTGCCTATTATTGTTTCAACTATACTTAAATCTCATTTATCTCAAGAGCATCGAGCAAGAGCCTCATAACAAGTTATTAAATTATTTTGTAGTCGCAAAGTAAACTATAATATGGTGAGTTAAAATTCCTAAGCGTTTCATGAGAACACCTGACCAAACACCATTGTCTTGGTTGCGACGGCTGGAGGCTCGAATAGTCTCCGTTGAATGTGAGTAATGTTTGTCAGAGTTTCATTTACATTTTATAAGTTATAAAACACTTGGGTAAATTGATTAAAATGGGTTTTAAAGAAAAAATGTACCTACAAATTTCACTATTAATTCAAGAGATATGTTTGAAAATTAACTGATATATAAGAAAGGTACGTCTATTGAAATGTGTTCTCGGTACCTTGGAAACTGGCCCCAGTCTAAAAAGAAACCCCTTAATAATTTTTAGTCAAGGACGTTTTTCCTAAAGTCATACTCTGAAACTACTTCATCATTCGATCACAATTGATTGGCACCGATTGTGTATGAATGTACCTATAGACATGATTCGGTATGCACACAGGGTATGCACTTAAGGGAGATCGTCGCGGTCAGAGCGTGAAATGCAAATGTTTTTGGGTTTTTGGCATTTACCGATAAACTACTCATTTTAAGTTTACTAAAATTTATTTAGCAGCCATGAATAGTTGCGTTGACGAGTTACATACACTTAAATAAACCAAATTAGTACTCAGATTATGTACGAAAATGCATGAACTGATTTTCACCTATAAAATAGTTATAATATATTGTAATATGTTAACGCTACCTATTCACGGCCACTAAATGAGTTTGTGTAAAGTCACAGTCAGCAGTTTGTCTGTAAATGTCAAAAAACCCAAAAATATTTTAATTTCGCGCGCTGACCTAGTGAATCCTCCTTAATCGGTATACAATCTACCGCCACCACGAATAAATAGAAATAAAATAAAAAAACCGGACAAGTGCGAGTCAGGCTCGCACATCGAGGGTTCCGTGCAAACGCTTTATTAAAATAATTAAAAACCTGTTTTAGCATGTGCTAATGAAGTTCTTTTATATGATACCTTACATGATCCGATTTATTCACTTTGAATTTTGAACCCATATTTTGTGAATTTTGAGGCCCTATTTTTTGTGATTTAAATAAAAATGTACAGTTTTCAGATTTATTCCGATTTATGTGTACTCTGAGACAATGCTTCTCGCCAAATTTCATAGTTCTATGTCAACGGGAAGTACCCTGTAGGTTTTTATTTTTGTGAGTGCGAAATATGCGGTTTATTACGACATAAACGGCTCTAACTTTTTTAAACAATAACTGTGAAGCTTTTCTTTTACGCAGCTGCAAGAGACCACAGATATACGTATACAGTTTAAATTTCAACTCGATATCTTTACGCGTTCCCGAGATAAAGATTCTTGACATACACACAGACGGACAACAAAGTGATCCTATAAGGGTTCCGTCTTTTTCCGTTTGAGGTACGGAACGCTAAAAATATTTGAGCACCCGATCGCGATGAGAGGACTCGGCATAACATATACATACGAGTATAAGTTTGTCCATAAACTAAGTAGTATTGGTTATCTAGCCTGCACTATATCACTAATGTGATTACTGTTGGCGCAAATTAGCAAATAGCGCAAGCGACATGCCAACTACGCATTTAATTACTTCCTAGTCTTGTTATCGGGCTGTTTTCTACGCCCACGCCATTGGATTTTCATTCATTTATGCTCATAACGTTTTAACCATACGTGAACTTCAGGTAGAATTTTACTAATGACTATTAATATTTTTAACTAAATGAGTCCCTGATCCATATATCTTTTAAAGCCCATGAATTTCGCAAGAATAATGAGTGGACTAGAACATCTAGGCAATAAGTATTAGAAAATAGTAAGAGATCAATGAGTTCTTTAGATTTATTTTTTAAATATAAAGATGGTATTTAACTTATAAAAATAATACTTAGGACAGGCTTCGGGTACGACACGGCTACGGCTGATATTGTAAGCAATCGAACAGATATTTAGAACAGTTATTGTAAGTTCTTTAAGCGCCTTGTACGGGAGCATTATTTAAAGTTGTCCAAAATCTCGAACACATAGGATAAGCTATTTTTATCTTTTACTAGTTATCATCTTATTATTTTATATAATAGTTTATGTAAGTTTATGTATTTTATTTATTTTGAAATTGTATCATTATTTAGTATATATATATATATTTTATAGTTTTATAGTTTTGATCTGTGTTGATTGTAGTTGATTTATCTCTTTGTCTATTTATTCATGCCTACTTCCCAATGTCTTCTACCTGTAGGTTGACTGGCAGAAAATGCTATTTAGCGTTAAGTCCTCCTTTTGTACAAATGGTGTGCAATAAAGTGTTAAATAAATAAATAAGTGATATTCGTTACCTATCATAATTTTCTGACTACTACTATTAGGTATATACCTAAACGTATACCTTCTATATCATAGACTACAGATCTGTATGCTGAGTGTGAGTTTTGTCGTAAACATAACGTGCTCTTCGGCGAGCGCGTATGCATGTAATTTGTATGAAGAAATATACAGCGCCACTAGCGGCGTGTTTTTGAAACACAACAAGTTCATACAAATCACATGCTTACGCGCTCGCTGAAGAGCGCGTCATGTTTACGACAAAACTCACACTCAGCATACAGGCAGGACATCTAACGCGTTCTTTTTGAATAAAAAATACAGTCTCTTCTACAGTGTAGTGGGAATTTTGAATTGAAGAAGTATCCAATAAGTTTCCTTAAACGTCTAGATTATTTATGCATTCACACAAGTTAGTAGACGTTTTAATGTTTATTCTAGCTTCGTTGGTATTCAATGACAGAGTTTTATTAGGAATATTTCCTGTATAACTTAAGATCAGAACTGAGCTCAACTAGTAACTTAACTTTTCTGTCGTTACATTATTTATGCCATGAAGTTCCATCGATTGGTTTCTAAATATAGACTATCGAGGTTTCAAGGTTTTTTAGGGTTCCGTACCTCACAAGGAAAAAACGGAACCCTTATAGGATCACTTTGTTGTCCGTCTGTCCGTCTGTGTGTATGTCAAGACTCTTTATCTCGAGAACGCGTAAAGATATCGAGTTGAAATTTAAACTGTACTTATATATGTATAACCATATCCACCAAACTGAAAAATTACATGAATTGCCTTAATTGCGGCAGCGTCGGACATCCACCGATGAAGTACCTAGACAGATAACATTTTAGTTACAAACCGTATATCAAAAATCTTTAGGGGAGACGTATGAAAAATTTTATAGATACATATATATATTCGTAAATTATAGAGCCGTCCAGCTGTATCCTACAATTCATATTATGATAAATATACCCATTGCAATATTTCTCAATGATTCGCCATCATTGAAACTGCACCCATATCTTTATATGCTTATCTGTTCTGTTATCAAACAAATTCGTGTCAATCGACTCTCAAATAAGTCAGTTAAACTTTATCACTGAAATCTTATCTTACAATATCACTTGCGTGAAAAGTTAATACAATGTTAATACCGAATCTAGTTCGGTCCGAATTCAGTTCTCCATGTTATGTGCCTTGCTCACTGCCATTTTTTTTAATATCAGCGGAATCCCGGGTTAGCCCTATAATGAAATTTGCTCTAGTACACGTCATTTGAATAACTTTTAATATTTTTTACAGCACTCGATCATTTCAATTGACCACTTCACTTACTTGTTTTTCCAATGACTCATATTATTCAGTTTACCAAAGGAGTGCCTACATACAGCACGTTTTAAATAGTATATTAACTTAATCTCATATTTACTTCATTTTATAGAATATTATGCCTTGAGGAGGTTAGTCTATGATTTTTTTTATTCAATTTCTTTTTGGTAGCGCTAGGACCGAAAGTCCATGCCAGCCCCATCGTACCCTTATAAATACAAGCTTATTAGATATTATACCTACACACACATTTGATAAGCTATTATTCAAAATGCAAAATGCATCGTAAGTCACCTTTGTTATGTTCTTGTCACTTCCACTTGCGTCATTCGCAGTGTTCTAATTTTTTTATAACACAACAAAGATGCTAATGGCAGTCCTAATGTAACACAGTCATAATGTAACACACACACGTAGAGACAATCGCTATATCGATCGCTAGGTCATTTCCTTTAGCTGACAGTGGTTGAAGCATTAACCATTTTATTTTGACGTCCACTGTTGAGCTTAGGCTTCCTCAGTGGAATTCCAATAAGCCTGGGAGTAAGCAGGCTGCATGCTGCGCGTTCCGGCGATCTTAATTATATCGTAGGTCGACCTAGACGGTGGACGTCTTAAACTGCGCTTGCTTGTACGCGATAAGAGCTGAATTAGACACAGTCTGTTTAAATCCGAAACCCGAATGCATATTAAGGCTGTAATGAAATGAATACTGCATGATACGGAACTCAACCCAAACAAACAACATTTGAAAATGATACATCGAATCATTTTCTGATGATTCTGATGAAGATTTGTCAAATATCATTTCAGTGACCTCTAAAACCTGCACCGATGACAACACTTCCAGTTATAGATCCAGTTATACATCCAATCATATTACAGCTCCACCAAGCGAAGCAGGATGTAATCGTTAAAATGAAATGTGTTTTCAGTAAAAAATTGCATTGAAAAGGTGAAACATTTTAATCGAATCGAACGTTTATGTTTCACGCCTTTTATGCTTTTACGATTGCATGCGCGAAATGAGAAAATACTGGATTACGATTGGTTTCTACGAATGATTGTAGATATGTTTAATGTGTATGTATCGTAAAGATATAAACTATCTTAATACAATATTATCTAATATCGGCGACGACGTCGCGGTAGTCTTAGCAGAAAGCCATCCGGGCTAAGCGCAAGCACCTAGCCACGTTTTAGTGCTTATGTGAAGTGCCTAAATATAAAGTATTGCTTTGCTGTGAACATTAAGATGTAGGTAACTCGTATTGTATCTATTTGTAGATACCTGTGAAAGAAAAAAATATAAAAGATATGTCTAGAAGAAAATTATTCCAAGCTGTTTAGGTTTCTGGACATTTTACTTTCCGTTATTGTTTGCATCGGGCAGGATTCCTTTAATTAAAGTCAAACCCAGTGAAAGATTTACAATATACTTATTGAAAAATATTATTAATATACTTTCTGAAAAATAATACGTACAATGTACAGGTTTGAAAACAATTTTCAACTTTCAGGCTCAGTGTACCATCTATAAAAAAATATGATGTAAGAAAGGTTGTGGTTCTTACATCATTATAAAACTTCAAGTCGATGCTTTCTTAACGTAAACTTAAAAAACCTTTCTTTACATAAGGTTATACATTTGTATTAGATACGAAGACAAGACAAAGCGCTATAAAAACCGATATCTTCAAAATTATTACCGAAACGTGCCAACTATAGAGCGAGCCACCAAAGTCGTATTTTACAAACGTAGCCATTTTCCTCTGAAGTTTAACCTCATCAGTCTTCCTACTCAACTAATCGCGGATATACGAGTTTAATCTTTCCAACAGTCTTTTAAGACCAAAATAGATTAAAGTCGCATCAGCTTGAACCTTCGGTTTGAAGAGAAACAATGAATGAACTAGCCACAGGACCTTGATCTTTACGTGTGACGATGACGTGTTCCATGCTAGACGTGCCAAATCTACCGCGTTCTTACCTATCGGTGATGCCATGCCGTGTCACAGTTTTTATTGCTAGAGTTAGCAATAAAAACTGTGAACTGAATAAACTTTATTAAATAGTATTAAAAACGATTTTGCTATAACCTATCTTTTGTCCACATCGTATTCTACACGACCATACCACACCTCAGTAGTAAAAAAGTTATAAAATAAGAATGAGCTTGTAACAGCAATATTTTTTGTCCAACGTTATTCATTTCTACCACAGGTTTAATTAACCTTGTTCGAATTAGTGAATTTCACCTAATTTAAGTACCTATACCTAAGAATAATTTCTATTTAAAATTCGACTTGCCATCTTAGACATTTTTTTAATCAAATATATATGCAGTCATTGCAACGAGAGTCATGCACAGTTACTTAGATCTTCCACATAACTTTTTCATTGGGGAAGACTAGACTCAAATCATACTCATACTTACTGTCTATTCTCTATCATTACGGAATGTATGAAAAAAAATCCAACTCGATGTTATTCTCCAAACTCGACATTGTCGAATAAAAAGTAAATAGGTATGGTAGTGAGTGGTATCTTTTCCCGAAAATCGAATTGTAAACAACTAAAACCAGCAATTCCAGCTATCTACAATCGATTTTTGTAGAGCTAAGCAACCACATGTTTTAGCTAAATAAACCGATCATGAAGAAACATGTTTAATGAATTTTAAAATCTATTTTACAACAGTTACGAGTTGTCTTTTAGAATCTGTTGGCAACACTATATATTGATGATCATGTGACAATGAAATATCTAGGCGATGACTTTTTGTGTTATATTATGCTCCAATACGTGTTAGTAGTGTAAATACTACACGACTATCAACAATATAATATATTATGATGACTGTTTAGAGGCCGTTGGTACTACAAACTTGCAAATATCCTGACCATAGTATTACTATTTCTTGAGTTCCACTTTTCACTTTTTCAGAGTTTCAGAGCAAGACAAATTAAAAAGTAAGAATATTTTTGAGTTCGTGGTAAACGCTCATTATGAAAAGGTCATCATTAGTTTTTGATACAAAATTATGATTTTGGCGATTAGTGCTTAAAATAGCTTACCAACGCAAAAAAATAAGTAATCAGCTATTACCTACTCATTTACCAGTCCCAACGAAAAATCAGCGTCGATTATCTGCAGCCGGCACCATACTCTGACGAGACCGGCTGATGACGAAAATAAATCATAGGACAGTAAGTGAGTTTGAATAGTCTTGGTGCCAGAGATTTTAAGTCGCTCGAAAGCCTCTGAAATGGCTAAACGGTAAATACAAACGGGGTGTACAATTTAGCGTGTCATCGGAGCCAAGAGCGCTCAGTTGTAAATGCTACCCACGGTTACCCATTTGAAACTGACCATACCAAACGTTGTAAACTTTAGTGATCACTGACAGGCACCTAGTCGAACTGCTATAAGTCCTATAGAGGGCAGTAGGTAGATAGTAGGTATAGGTACCTATAGTTTAGTTTTAATTTAATTTATTGTCTTTATTTAATGCTTGGTATATTAATGAACTAGCAGGTAGAGCCACCAATATTTAAGATTACTGTCTGAATAAATGATTTCGTAACATCCCACATTTTCTTTATTCTTCAACTTTGTTACCTCAGTGTTTTTTCGTCGTCGTCTTACGGCCCACGTGTCTGAAATTGATATCCACAATCCAACTTCTGAACGGTCATAGCTTTAAGCTACCATACGGTAGTAGTAATGGGGTGACCTAGAAACATACGAAAGCTACAGTGACCCACAACTTCGCATGAATAAGCCATCGTTTGTTTCCGTTGCCCTACAAAGTCTACGCTATAACTATTATGGCATAGTTCTATGAAACTTAGTCTAGAATTGCTAAAACATGGTTCAATTTGTCATAGACATTGATCGCGCAAAATTAACCGAAAGGAGTTTGAAGGTTTTTGACGTAGAGCTTGGTGACTGTAGAATAAGCTACTGAAAAATGGTGACCCCAAAATCAAATCATCGAAAAAACTATCCAGTAGACCACCAACCAGATGAAAAAACGACAATTTGAGGGCACAAGGCAACACATTGATGAGATTAGTTAAAAAGATTGTGTTAAAAAGAATGCCTAAATGCAAGGCAAGGCCGAAATGATGATTATGATGAATCTATAGAATCCTCAATGCTGTAAAAAATTTGTGATCAAGAATTGTTCAGTACGTAATTTTTTCGTCTGTATGTAATTTTTTCGTGTATGTTCATCGATAATTTCGCCAATTGTGAAACGAATCAAAAAAATCTATTTTAGTTCGAAAGGGTATACTCCCGAAGTGGTTGCATTTAAGTTTCATCGAAATCTGCTGTCGCTTTTGAAAAAACAACAATAATGTTAACATCAATTCTAGTGAACTATTCGAATTCTGTACACGATGGAAGTCGGCTTTGCCATTTTTTGCGAAAAATTATAAGTATTTTTTCTTTTTCTAAAACTTCAGTGCAAACTTGCCTTTATCTAATGCAATCAATACAAAGGGTCAACGCACGGCAACAACCTTAAAACCTAAGTAGAGCAAAACAATTACTGAATCGTAGCTAATGTTGAAATCATAAGTATTGAATCGGAGTCAGCGCTGAGCGTTACTGTAGATAATCAAATCGAAAATAGACTTTAATTCTGTAAGTTCCGCACTCTCGGATCATTCCTCTGAATAAGGAAAATGAACATTCTAGTTTCAACACTTGAAACTTTGAGAGAGTGACAAGAATCACTACAAATTCAAAGGTGACGTCCACAAGTGGTATATTATTCAGAGAAAAATCGAACCAAGATGATATATACATTATTTGAAAGCTTGTTTTATGGGCTTCCCAAAAATATTTGATTTAGATTTTTTCACCCCTCCAATTTTTTTTAAATGCGAAAAATAAATTGTATGAAAAATAACAATACAGCTTATTATTTTTCTAGTTTAGCAATAATAAAGTGCTTCTATCGTTATTTTACTTGCATTCGTAGCTGATTCTTTTACGTTCATCTCTTAATTTACTAAAATTAAAAGTTATAACCTACCAGTGTGACCAGTTAGTAGGTACAATGTGACAAAAAACACTTAATAAGTGTGTCTAATTGGTAAAAATGCTTTTATTTAACAATTTGGAGGTTTCTCAATCAGGGTTGATACCTATGACTACCTATTGAGCCATATATATTTATTTATCCTAATAAATTCAAAATAAATTTTAAAAAAATCGGAGGGCTCATTATTGTTTTTAATTGTTGTAATAGACTCACAAAAATATGAACTTTCTCGAAATGTAACAAGTGTTGTGGTTAGAATTTTTGATTATTATTATACCAGCCTCCATACATTTTGTGGACATGTCCTTTCTTTATTCAGGTAAAAACAAACCAAATCAATTATATTTGAGTGAGGCAAACGCCTCACAATATTGAAATGAAAAAATAAAAGCTAAGTGATAGAAAAACAGACAAATTAAATAAAGTTAATAAATAAAATAAAATATTTTTATATTATAACTATTACTTATATTTAAGTAGAATTATTCCTGGGAAGTCCAAGTTGAATTTAGTCCAAAGCTCATATTAAAGTATCTTGCTGAATAAAAACGGTATTCATAAAATTTCGTCAGTGCATTCCGAGCAAATAAAGTACGGTACCAACCATCATGTTTTATGGAAAAGCTAACTTTACTGAGCAATAACTTAACAATGTTCTTGGAAATATTTCTCATTTAACTTATATGGTAAGTACGACCTCAATATTTTATTAAGTATACGAAACTTGACATGTTTAAATTTTAAAATCTAGCGTAGCCGTGTTCCATAATATTTAGAATTCTAGCGTGATAGCCACCCTTTCTTTTAAGTTACTAGTTGAATATCACAGAAATTATTTTATTCTAATTAGTTGAGGCTAAAATAAACTCTGCTACAAATTTTCGTATAGGTATAACATATTATTTGAAATATACGTCATATCTGAATATTTCCCGCCTTCATCATGGCTCGTATATACGGTGAATTTATGTATAAATATAGGCCTACCCTATGAATTTCTAATTACTTAAGCCGATTGGAAGCGGCTTGCATCCAGCGGGGCCAATAAATCGGCTTGCATCCAGCGGGGCCAATATGTTTAACATGGTTATGGTTTTACCATTTTGATGAATTTTAATTACATTAAATTTATATTGCGTAATATTATGCGTCCGTAATATTAAATCGAGAGCTTCAAAATGTAACGAAACCTCGGTAAATGTTTCTTGCTATTCTAAAATTAATTTCATAAATTCATAATCTGATAAAAATGAGACCGCTATTAATACCTGTCAAGACTGCCAACGTAATAAACCTCTATAATCATCCCAGATCATAAAACAAAAACATAAACAGACCAGCATTAATCAAGCGAGCCTAGCCAAACAAATCTCCGAAATTGAATAACCAGCAGACTATGCGTCGCCGTTCCCCTTTTAGCTCCAGTTCTCGAGTTAGTGGGTACTCTTTATTCTACTGCTATTTCGCAGTGAGTGAATTACGAGCGAATGTGTCCAGCGCTGGAACGGTGCCAACGGTCGATGGGAGACGGCAGTATGAAAATGGAAATTGGCATTGTTTGCGCTTTTACTTGAGCATTATGCCCGTATTTTATTTGCCCTGGCCCTCAGACTCCTTTACAATTGCGTCATTCTTAGGAATGTATTCGACTTTACGTCTAGACCGACAGGGACCTTATTTTGCTATTAATCACATGTTTTCATCTTGACTCACAACGTCAAAAGCTTTACTCAAATCTTGAACTCGTTTTTGAGTAGTCCTTGTTAACACCTGTCTTTCTTTGAACTCTTTGATGACTCTGCTATAAATTACAAAACTAATATATATACTACCAATGGATAACTAAGATAGAATTGTTTATAGTTTTTTGTTCTACTTTTAATTATTTCTTCTACGGTCATAATAACATCACTTTTAGTGATATCTTCAGAAACAGCACTAAACGATATTTAAACTCCTTTTAAAATATTTTTACTACCAAACATTTTATCGCACCATAATTTATCCTGTTTACTTCGACACGATAATAAAATTAAATTCAAACACGATAATAACCTCTCCCGAAATAGATGAACCTCTCAGAGTATTTCTGTAACGTGAAGCTATTTTTAATCCCGGTTCTGTCTGTGGCTTTGGCAACCCTATCTGATGCAGTAAGATTTATATCCTAGAAGAGGTAATATTTTATCCTTCGATCCATTTCTGGCACAATAAGAAGGGTAGAGAGCGCACTCGGTATAAACGATGTAAAAATAAGGAAACGCTCATAGTGTAATTGGGCTATCTGGTTTATTTTGGAATGCATAAACTGCTTATGCTATAATGACTAGTCTTTTATGACTTCTTGGAAATTCGGAAATGGAGTTACGTTTCTAGGATTCATATTTTCATACAGTATACCGTATCTAGCATATGTAATAATAATAAATAATAAAGCCTCTTTATTTCCATGCTATTTACAAAAATATGTACTCGTATGTTCAAACATAAACATATAATTGTTTTAAGTAGGCATGGCCGCACTCTGGGTATAGGCCTCCTCCAGCCTATTAAAGGACATGTCCACAAAATGTATGGAGGCTGGTATAATAATAATCAAAAATTCTAACCACAACACTCGTTACATTTCGAGAAAGTTCATATTTTTCTGAGTCCATTACAACAATTAAAAATAAAAAAGAGCCCTCCGATTTTTTTTAAATTTATTTTGAATTTATTAGGATAAATAAATATATATGGCTCAATAGGTAGTTTATCCCTATCAACCCTGATTGAGAAACCTCCAAATTGTTAAATAAAAGCATTTTTACCAATTAGACACACTTATTAAGTGTTTTTTGTCACATTGTACCTACTAACTGGTCACACTGGTAGGTTATAACTTTAAATTTTAGTAAATTAAGAGATGAACGTAAAAGAATCAGCTACGAATGCAAGTAAAATAACGATAGAAGCACTTTATTATTGCTAAACTAGAAAAATAATAAGCTGTATTGTTATTTTTCATACAATTTATTTTTCGCATTTAAAAAAAATTGGAGGGGTGAAAAAATCTAAATCAAATATTTTTGGGAAGCCCATAAAACAAGCTTTCAAATAATGTATATATCATCTTGGTTCGATTTTTCTCTGAATTATATACCACTTGTGGACGTCACCTTTGAATTTGTAGTGATTCTTGTCACTCTCTCAAAGTTTCAAGTGTTGAAACTAGAATGTTCATTTTCCTTATTCAGAGGAATGATCCGAGAGTGCGGAACTTACAGAATTAAAGTCTATTTTCGATTTGATTATCTACAGTAACGCTCAGCGCTGACTCCGATTCAATATTTATGATTTCAAAATTAATTTTGGATTTATTAGGATAAATAAATATATATGGCTGAATAGGTAGTTTATCCCTAGTAACCCTGATTAAGTAACCTCCAAATTGTTAAATAAAAGCATTTTTACCAATAAGACACACTTTTTAGGTGTTTTTTGTCAGATTGTACCTACTAACTGGTCACACTGGTAGGTTTTAACTTTTAATTTTAGCAAATTAAGAGATGAACGTGAACGAATCAGCTACGAATGCAAGTAAAATAACGATAGAAACACTTTATTATTGCTAAACTAGAAAAATAACAAGCTGTATTGTTATTTTTCATACATTTTATTTTTGTGGTGGGGTTAAAAATTCTACATTAAATATTTTTGGGAAGCCTTTATAACAAGCTTTCAAATGATGTATAAATCATCTTGGTTCGATTTTTTTCTGAATAATATACCACTTGTGGACGTTACCTTTTTTCTGTCTTGCGCCGTCTGCATCCACGCTCTACTGGCTACTTGTTGTATATCGTCTATCCATCGGATCTATGTATCAACAACAAAATACAAAAAATAATGCTATAATTTTCAGAAAAGCGCATATACCTACTTAATACTTCTTTGTACTTCCAAAATGTAAACGGTACAAAAACTGATGTAACCGTTTCTCTCACGATATCATATCCTGACAAAAGCTACAATATCTGGCAAAATTTAGTCTGACATTTAAAACTTTGTCATATCTACCTACACGTTTACCTACTCCACCTCCCACGTGTACATTTTCAATATCATCATGAGTAATCAACGAAATGAACCTAAATCCTTAAAAGGAGTCTATGCTTAATCATTTTGTTAAATCTATTGAAATTGAGGTTGGAGGTCGTAAGACAATTCAAATTTAAAAAAAAATGCTTGTCAAGCCTTTTTTATATCATTCAGTAATATATTTTGTATATTTGAAGTGAAAATGGGTAAACAAATTAAACTCGCGTCAAGACAAGTCAAAAATTCATAAGACCTTCAAGTTTACATTTACGCCGGCACTTCTAGAGTACAACCCGTTGTTTTTTTTTTCAGATTTAAAACCATTTGCCTTTTGACTTTATTCTCTCCTTTACTTATCAATCTGTTAAACAATAAGAGTAGCTTGCATTTAATAGAGTAAGACTATTATATATATCTAGCTCTGACTGAAATAGCATGTTTATAGTTGCATGCTTCGTTAGCACGAAGTTTACAATGCTCGATCCTCTTGCTCTGGTCTTAATTTAAAACAAAATAATTACGTTCAAAGTCAGCAACAAAGACGATTTTATTTCACCGGGCCACCAAGATACAGGCATCGCCTAGTTTGGGGCCCACCGGCACTGCGCAATATCGGAAAATGTTTATTTGATAATATTTTAATAATACTACATACCTATTTACAAATTACCTAGTTGCCTTACATTTGCTGGCCAAGGAAGGGTAGATGAATTTCTAATGTATAGCTACTATGGGTTACAAACCAAATGTCATCAATGTGCCTACCATCCTACAGGGGCAACATTTTTTTAATTTTAATTAAGGGTTATTTTAATGTATAATTTGCGAAAATTTTGTTAACTTTATTTTGGTAAATAAATATATTCTTCTTCTTATTTTTATTTCAAAGAGTAAGAGTAACTAAGACCCCAACTACAGATTATTTTCCAAAACAAAGCTTCCGCGAATAATAAATTTCTCATCTGATAAATTCCCCTCATCTTTTAAATATTTAAAAGTCACATAACTTCATGCACGGTGGGCTCATTTGCTTTGTATCTAGTTACTCGTAGTTCTATTGACACGGATGCTTGAGAAGCATGACTATGTAAATAAAGTCGAGTAAAAACTAAGAGCAATACTTGCATTATTGATTTCAATGTGAATCAGAGCGCCGAGGTGTCTGGTTAGGTTTCACAGATGCTTCTCGAAGCGTGAACGACGCTTGCTGCTGGACTTATGCTTCTAGAAGTCGACTAATAACTAAGTAGTCCTTCGAACAATAGACTTTTTTAGAAATCGGTTTACAACAAATTTATCTCAAATACCCAATCAAAAATCGCCAAATAATGGAAAAGTATATAGAAGCCGTGTATGTGTGCAAATTTTGTTAAAATGTGACTTGTAGAGGAGAATCAATATACATACTGTTAGCCGCACATTCGATTCGCCAAATCGAGTGACAGCGGTACAACACTAACGCGCGACGGACGCGCTGCACGACACTAGCGACGCTTCAGTTTGAACAGGGAATGCGCAATGGCGCGGGATCGTATCTTTTAATATTAATAACTATTGGATTAAAAGTGCAGTCTGTGATATATCAGTTTATAATACGCCCACGATCAACTACTAACTAAATTAGGGGAAGCGGAAGCATCCCCTTACAGTTCAGAATTGGGATCAGAACAAATCTGCGCCAATACGGCGCCTTTGTCAAAGTACGGCGCTTGCGTTTGCTTTCTGTTTTAGGTGACGGCGTGTTAATAAATACGGTTGTATGAGACAGGATCATCTATTACTGGTGGTACCAGCCGTAAAAAGCATCGAAAACAGTTAACATTTACTTCACGTAACAAGAAAGATGTGAAACTATGTTGTAATTTGCGTCGTGGACTGGCCCAAAATGTATGGGTAAAATGCCTTGAAATCCTGAAAAAAAGTACGTGAAAACTGTAATCGTGCCTTATACCGGCTTAGTTTATCCGTGGATACCAAAATAACTGTGAGAAACGGTGAAATATGTATGGAAAGACATAACTGCGTCATTAGGTATTTGTCACAGTATCATAGTGCAACAAGCTAGAACAGTGGCTTGTAAGTATTGAAATATGACGCAATATCATCGAATGCAGGTAAATCTCTGGATTACTTACGTAGTTTCACCCCCAAACCAGGTATTAGTGATACCAAAGTTCATTGACCTGGTCATAACCTATTGCAACATTTGTATTGCATCCTGTTGAAAATGCTTAGAGTTTTAAGTAGCCAAACACCTAGTGCTAATGTGGCATGTATACACAGGAGTTGGCAACTAAACCTTCATGAAATGTTGTGGATACATGTAAGTATTAATTCAGTACCTAACGGTGAGATATGTATATCCAAACTATAGATTGTTGACATATTCTGAGGTCATCGACCTACACAGTTCATGAGCAGAGGTCTATCACAAGCCTGCAGAGTTATAAAAGTACTGTGTGGTACTGTGAATTCTGTAAGTGTTATATATGGTTATACTTGGCCGGTGTTAACTAACCAACAACATGGATCATGTAAGTAAAAGTGCTTTATTACCAACAAATACTGGACTGGAAGCTTGGCTATCATAGCCAGCAACAGCATGAACTAGCTGTGTCATTTATAATGCACTGTAGCATGAAATAATATGGTAAGAATTATATTACATGAAACATTACTCGCTCATTATATGGAAGTCAGTTGAGGATTTATATTGTACTGTGGAGGTCTCAAGGCACACTTCACTTGAATGACCTGCTAAGGCTGACTGGTTACAAATAGTAACTGGAAAGTATTCTTGCCTGTGGTTCTTAATTCTTGTCAAATGTTGTGTTGTAAAAACATAATCACATATTTAAATTGATTTGTTGAAAAACTGTACAATAAGACACATGTTCTACAAAAATGCTCCAGTGGTACAGCTCCAATATCAATAAAGTACAGTATAATACAGAGTGAATTTTACAGAGCACAAATCCAAAGCACTTTGAAAATTGGATTGGTTCAGTAGTACAAATACCATTTTTGCATTGACATTTTCTGGTCGGACCATCGCAATTGTTGCAGTGTATGAGGCATTATGTCTGTAAATCTATGTATTGTATGTCTTAGTGGTAAGATACATATATGATTGCCTTACAAACATGAATAGCTTTTATCAGCAAAAATATCAACATTTGCAAGCGAGTATGGATACAATGTCCTCCGAATAAGTGAAATTACAAAGGCACTTACTAGTGTCGGGATAGACCTGGTGCACTATTCATGTTATGTATTACTTATAGTCTATGTGTTTCAACATTGTTATAAAAACATTGTTAAGGCTGTTGTACCCTCTTAAGGCTATACGACTTAAGGTACATTGACTACCTTGAGTACCCTAAAATACTGTGGACTGTAATTACTACTACTATTTAACCGAGCCACAATGTTGACCCCAATGGGCGGACTGACATGTCCTAGCGTCAGAATTTTGGATGGTGACATGCAACATGTAACTATTTGGAATGTTCTATGACTAATCAGTTTGGAAGCTATAATCAATATGGCAGTGGTGACGATGGCATTATGGGGCACTTTAGAGACAAAGTGATTTGCTGTAACATTTTTCACAGGCGTCTTCAAATTTTGATTAATGTGTCATAAATGGACAGGAACAGTGTATGATGATTTTTGAAAACACTCTAATGTATTGTTTATTATTTTCATGTCCAACGGACGGGAGCGGAGTATGGAGTATGTGTTATTACAACAATATCAGGGAATGTACTCCACCAAAGCGAATGGACCTTGTGCATCTCCACTTCACCGGATGCGAGACATTGCGATGGCATATGTTACTCTGACGATTGAGATAGAATGAGCCTTCTACGAGCATGTGACGCCATCATCATCATCAACAACAGTATGTGTGTGACTCATAGCATCACGTGAGGTAAACATTGTAATTATTGTCAGGGCCTGTGAAGAGCATGGTGTATGGTGAACATCATCAGTCATTATTACTACGATAGCAGTGAGTTAAGTGTAGCTTTTGCAGCTGATTCCATGAGGTAATCATTGATTATAAACAAAGCCTATAAAAGCATGTGGTGATCATAGATGATCAGGATTTGAGCTACTATATATTACTGCCAGCTTGACTACTGTATAGCATTGTATTAGCCTACTGCTGAACATAAGCCTACCCACGAAGGCGATTACCCCATTGTTGCCTATCTTGTTCATTCGATGCTCTATGTAATGTCGATGATGACCATTGTCGGTCGTACTGATTGGAGCATCTTAGAGGTAGAATGTGTTAAGGTTATCATCTTTGATCACGCTAACTGCCACAAGCAGCTTGTACGATGACATTTGTGGAATCATGTTTCATTCTGATGCCTTATTATTATTGAGTCTCCTAGCATTACGAGTATTTTCGGTGGTCATGGCTGATCGGACTACGCAGAGCCTATAGGCTTACTTATAGGGCTCGAGACAAAATGATGGTCACTGTCATATATGAGGGAAGCTGTAATCAGACTCGAACTTCGACATCTTAAGATGACCATGCTTAATTGTATTAAGTGTAAGCATCCCTACAGCATCTAGATCAATTGTATGGGCTCCTTCAACCTCTAGTCTGTGAGCGTGATCCTTCTATAAATAAGCACATTGGTGAGTGGTCATGATAATTTTAGCTCTCTGTGAGTAACTTGGTGAGTAATTATGACAACTTGAGCTATCTAAAAGCTATGTGGCAGGAAGGTCCCTGACCTTCTCGAGGCGTGGTACCTGTATATGAATTCTCCCAGCGAGATAGTCTGTCCTCTAATGGATAGGACGTGTGTCTGAAATCTCCCAGCGAGATAGTCTATCCTCAAATGGATAGGACGTGTATCTGAAATCTCCCAGCGAGATAGTCTATCCTCTAATGGATAAGACGTGAATCTAAAGTATCTCCGCGAGACAGTCTGTCCTACAATGGACGGGACGTGTAGACAAAGTCTCTCCGCGAGACAGTCTGTCCTTCAATGGACAGGACGTGTATTTAGTCTCCCAGCGAGACAGTCTGTCCTCTAACGGACGGGACGTGAATTTAAAGTCTCACAACGAGATAGTCTATCCTCAACGGATAGGACGTGTATCGCGAGTCTCACAACGAGACAGTCTATCCTCAACGGATAGGACGTGTATCGCGAGTCTCACAACGAGATAGTCTATCCTCAACGGATAGGACGTGTATCGCGAGTCTCACAACGAGACAGTCTATCCTCAACGGATAGGACGTGTATCGCGAGTCTCACAACGAGACAGTCTATCCTCAACGGATAGGACGTGTACCGCGAGTCTCTCAACGAGATAGTCTATCCTCAACGGATAGGACGTGTATCGCGAGTCTCACAACGAGACAGTCTATCCTCAACGGATAGGACGTGTATCGCGAGTCTCACAACGAGACAGTCTATCCTCAACGGATAGGACGTGTATCGCGAGTCTCACAACGAGACAGTCTATCCTCAACGGATAGGACGTGTACCGCGAGTCTCTCAACGAGATAGTCTATCCTCAACGGGTAGGACGTGTATCGCGAGTCTCACAACGAGACAGTCTATCCTCAACGGATAGGACGTGTATCGCGAGTCTCACAACGAGACAGTCTATCCTCAGCTGATAGGACGTGTACCTAGCCAAAGTCTCTCCGCGAGACAGTCTGTCCTTAATGGACGGGACGTTTAACGATCTTGTTTCCTATAGCCTTTCAATGACAATGAAAAGCGAGAACCTGACATCGGGTTGTGATATCTTCGAGCAGCGCAACGACGGCTGCTCTACTACAACTGGCGAATCCAGAGGCGCTGTACCCGCTTCAGCGCCCGAGCCGGTGATGCTGTTCCAGAGCGGTTGCCGACTGCGGCGACATCTGGACGAGACTGCATCACTGCACCATGACTCTCCACAGTACTACGATGCACACTTGGAACGATATGGTGACATTGTTCTATACTGTATGGTAACATCCACCCATGGGTCTGTATAACATTATTTTGTGGCCCTAGAAATGAATATCGTTTAGAATTTCAATACAAGTTCTGACAATTGTTCAGGCTAATACATTAAGAAGTCCATAATATAACGAACTGAACTACATTCCTGATGTAACAATGATGTGGTTCGTCTGAGTAGCTGGAGATTCGCAAAATATCCAGTCTTTGTTCTATGATTTTAATCAATCCAAAAGTGAATCCTGATGTCACTTTCAGCGCTATTGAGGCTTAGTCAGTTCACAACCTCTTCGGAATGAGGACCTGTGATTAACGTTTGTTGTTTGTAAACAGTTGCTGTCCATGGCCTAGTAGCTCCTGTGTTCAGTGCAGGAGTCCTGTTGCTGAGAGTGCCACGAGGACGTGGACGTGATCAGGATGGCCGAATCTGTTAGCCGCACATTCGATTCGCCAAATCGAGTGACAGCGGTACAACACTAACGCGCGACGGACGCGCTGCACGACACTAGCGACGCTTCAGTTTGAACAGGGAATGCGCAATGGCGCGGGATCGTATCTTTTAATATTAATAACTATTGGATTAAAAGTGCAGTCTGTGATATATCAGTTTATAATACGCCCACGATCAACTACTAACTAAATTAGGGGAAGCGGAAGCATCCCCTTACAATACATACGAAAGCAAAATTGTCGAGTCAAAACTGAGACTTCATCTCGTTTCGTTCGCTCAGTTAAAAATGTTATTGGCGGTGATTGCGCGGAAGATTTGAAAGAAAATATTGAAAGTAATGGTGATATTGCATCGCGATAAAATATTGTCAAATGATCGAAGTTATCATAAAAAAATGCGTCCTAAACCGCTTTGCTGCTAGGACAACGTAGCACGACATGGTCAAAAGTGAACCATTTACTAATCAAAATTTGGTATGATGCACTTACTTATGTGTAGGTATGCTATAGCTTCCGACTTTGTAGGCAAATTCATTTTTTCAAGTAACATGACGGAGATACTGATCATCATATTGGTAGGTAATCGTAGAAAAATAACTATTCCCTATTTGCAAAAGTAATTACCACTAATACGTACTACATTTCAAGGGAAGGCTTTCTATAAATGTGGCAAATATATTCTATATCTATATAAGACTATCGTAGGTAAATAAATTTTTGAATATTTCTGAGAAGCAAAGGTAACCAAATTAAGATTAAGTATAAATTAAGAGTAATACATCCATAAAATCATTATAAATTAACGACTAACCCTTAATAAAACTTCAAATATGACCACAAGTACCGCAACGATTGCATACGCAATCGTACAGATCCATTTCAAAAATGCAGTATAAGTATAGGCTCAACAACTATGTGTTGAGTTGGAAAATTTAAGAACTGAACTTCGAAGGTAGAATGTATGGTCTGTGGCGAAAAATGTGATCGTAGCTCCAAAGGAGCTAACACATTTTCCGTAATCAACTCTATATCTAAAATAGCCGAGCTGTTCGAGCTGCAAATACCAACATATCACACGTATCGTACGAAAATCTGAGTATTCTCAAGTATTTGCGGTATCTCACTGAAATGTTGAAATACACATAAATAGAGATACACCGAATGCTATAGATACTTTGATATCGATCGCCAGTGCAGCAAGACGGATAAGGTAACATGTTTCAAAAACGGATATTTTGTTTCCAAATATTTGAGCAGCACGCGATTAATTAATTATTGAGTAAGTCAAGTAGGTGTATAAGTAATTTTATTTGGTTTCTTTCTTTCATCCAAACAAACTATACAAAGAAAAGAAAAATATAAAATGCCTTTATTAGCCTTATTAGCCTGCCCAGCATCTAAATTGTGGTTTTTCATACTCTTATTGTTTGTTTATATTACATGTAGTATGTGTATAATTTTTTTTCATTATTATATTTAATTTATTTTTTATAATTTTTTTCTTTGTGTTAATAAAAATATTTCCATTTTTCATTTTCACTATCCTTTCTCGTAATCTGTTTTTCTCTCTTAGTAATTTTCTTTACAAAACCACCTTTTTAAAGCCTCAAATAGTTAATAATATAATATACAAACTACGTAATCAGAACAAAAAACAAAAGTAGATCTTTTGCTTAATAGAAAAAGAAACACCCAAATTCGTTTAGAATCATAGACGTCGCGTAACATTTCATCAAAACAATCTAAACAATAGAGAGAACTTCACAATTTTACGAAGTCTTTTGATAACAATCAGATGTTTTCTGTAAACATCTGTAAATCCATCAGGTACCGCAACTGGACAGTAGAAACTAGAAAAAAAGCCTCTTCACGCACGAACTGTGACAACCCAACCACTTTAGCTATCGAGAACGTGACTGAAATCGAATCTTATTCAGGCGACGGCTTTAAAAGATTGATTAAATATTGGGGTAAATCAACGATACAAAAGGCAAAATGATGATTTATAGTGAGGTAAGATGACGATCAAAACAAAATCTTCAGATTCTTTGCATAACATTTGTTTTCTTCTTTCTTGCTACCTCTTGTAAAAATTGTTACGCAAAGAACCTGAAGATTTGGTTTTGATCGTCATCAGCTTACCTCTCCCTCTTTCATTTCTTGTCATCAAAATTGTCTATGATAACTGATAACATACGCTCTTCAGGCACTGATTTCCATTATTTTTTGTAGGTACTATCTCTTTAAACTACAACAGACAACAAAAACGAAAGCAATTTTCTGGACTCAAAATTCCTGTCATCACCCAAACGTTACATACCAGCGCTACAATATCGAATTTTAAAGGTCCTGGACCTAAGACCTCAAAGCTGCAGGAACACGCTGAAAGCAAGTTTTCAACCAGTCTTATTGAAAATCCTTAAGGTAGGTCTATGTCCAGCATTAGAGATCTGCTTCTGTAATTACGATATGAGGATTGAGGTTGAACAATTTCACATTGACCAAAGTTGTCTAGATAGTCGTACAGAAGAAGCGTTATCGTCTACACCACAAGGCTTAGCAGTATGATTATTGTGCTGTCTACAGCTACACTATCATTATTATGCCCATGAGGAGCATTCCAGCGAACGGATTAACAGTTCTAAACGACGCAGTGGTTGGAGCCATATGACTATTACCACTACTCCATTTATTTACCGCTAGCTCTGTGAACACATCATCGTCCATCAGTCGTGTGATGTCAAGTAGTCTGGCGACTCGTTAATGACTACGTTTAGGACTAACATGCAGAATGTGACGGTATTTTGTGGAGATTATGATGTAAAATACCGCAAGTTGAGATGTTATTTGATAAGATGTAATATGTGGCGTTTACGTGTCTTCTAGACTCTCCGTCACGTGTTAGAGAAACCAAGTGGAGGGAAGCTTTCTTTCGATGACTTCGTTTCCCGAAATCTTAGCTTGTATAAGATTTAAAACTATATCAAAGCAAATATGCAATTCTACGTAATCAACATTCAGTTTCACAACGTCTGACACTCGTAAAAATTAATCATCTTTGTCATTACCTTTGAATATCTCTAGTCTCAACCGAGCTGACCAAATTCATATTTGCAATAACCAAGGTCATATTTCTTTACCCTCGGAAACCAAACTCCTTCACATTCACTCAGACGTAATCAAATAACCTCAGAAAATAACGGTATCTGATATCCGTTCTCCTAGACCCAATTAAAGTAAAGCACCTTCTAACCTAAACGTAGGAATTGAGAGGCAAATCTCAATTTTGCACTTCACTGACCTTTCGCCGGCAGACGTCACGATTTCACGAAATGTGTTTACTGTTCTGACGTTCCACCATTCCACAAATATTTGGCAAGCTAATGTGATCATATTATTTACGACAGTATAAACATAGTAGTTCATTGACGTTGAAAAATGAGGAAACGAGTTCTAATTCGAATCTCTTTCTGAATGCAAAGCTATAACTCTATTATATGACAGTGAATGGATAAACCGTTTTTATTAACCTGTTTGGTCCGTTATCAAACCAAACATTTGTTTTCACTGAAGGGAAACTAACATATATATATAGACACAACATTTCTGATTTTATCCCTAAACTTTATTATCCTTTAATAACTGATAATTTTCAAGTAGGTATTTCAATCGTGTTTTCTTTCATTCCAGATTGCGTGCCTCGTGATCCTGCAGGAGACTTAACTTATTTCGGTGAGCATTCTTCCTGACAACGTTTTTGTGTAATGAAGCGCAGGAATCCAGTCACGTTTGCGGCATCCGTCCGGTCCCCGAACTCGCTTGTGACGTTTTATGGCTCTTTACACGCAACGCAAAGATACCATACGTGACTAATTAGGAACTATTCTTTAGTTGATTGATACGTAATAGGTACTGGAAGATGCAAGAGTTGGCGATTGTTTAAAATGGGTTTTTAAGAAGTCTATTGTTGCTCAGTACCTACTAGTAAAAATAGTCACGTTGGGGCGAACCAAAGTAGCCGATGAAGACAAGTGGATCAGTAAGTTGGAGTGGCAATCAGAACAGCACGTAGTTCGTAGAAGAAAATGCCAATGGTAAGCGCAGCGCAGGACTTCCCACAAGGTGGATCAACGATAAAACTAAACAGGATCGCATCTTATTAGAAGTTCATTAGGGACATCATACGGAGCAGCAGTCGTGCTTCAGCTGATATTACGATGATGATGATGAGGCATATTAAAAAAATCCGGCCCGTTTATTCCACAACATGTGACAGGAAGCCCGACAAACCGGGACAAAGTCGTAAAAATGAAAATGCAACAAACCAATCGATTAGAAATTGTCCAACTAAACGAGTCGATAAAAGAACAATAAATCCGAGTGAATCGATATCGTCCGTGGGAGCGGACGGTGGCATCGACCTCCGTTGCGCAACCATGCTCGGCATTCGATGCACATTCGACACACCGGCCACACAAAAACCTCACTTACCCAATGTTAAATAACTTGAGAGAGAGCCGAAGTCTGCTGAAGGCGAAATTGGCGGAGTTTTTGCGACTGCATTGGCAAGATGACACAAAGAGAAAAGATGAAAACATTGTAGGCGAGTGTAGTCACTTTTGTTTGATCTAAAATTTCACCGAAAGACCAAAGCAGATTTCAATCAAACTTCCAATGCAAAAAATTGCGTAACGTACAAAATATAAAACATACCAGCTTCTAGAGACATTTTGTAAGTCAATAAAATTAGGGTTATCAAAGAATTAATTGAGCAGAAAAATGTTGGTGATCTTAAATTTCACTAAAAGACTAGCAGATATCAATCGGATCTTTAATGCATCATCTTGGAAGATTACATAACGTCTAACAAAGTATAAAATATCTGCTACAGAGATTACAGGTGCCACTAGTTAGTAGATTTAGGATCATCAACGTCTCTGAGGAGGCTGGAGTGATTTACAGACTGGTGGAGACCTTCTTCCAGTCTCTAAATCAGGCCAACTCCACGAGACTGCCTCGCTGGCTTATTATATCTTAATGTATGTAAAAATATGTTATTTATAAGTTTGTATTTATAAGGGTACGATGGGGCTGGCATGGACTTTCGGTCCAAAAGCTCCCAAAAAGAAATTGAATAAAAAAAAAAAAAAAAAAGTTCTTTTTTGAGAGGAAGTTATATTTGAATGTCAGGAAGTTTGGTATTAATATGCGCAAGCCGCTAACCTGATAGCATATTTATAGTTTGCTCATCAAACAGTTGAGCGTGATAAACTGAGACATTTCAAAAAGTTTTTATTTGTATAAAACTGAAATTGAATCTGTAACCTGTTTAATCCGCTGTATTTTGATCACCCTGGCGATCGAAAAAATGCTCGGTGCTCCTCCATGATCACTCAGGGGATTCCCAAACACCCCTTTGGATCCCCTATTACATCGTTTCAGTCATAGACATCCACTGCTGGACATATGCCTCCGCTAAAGATCTCCAATAAGACCCGTTCTTAGCGCCTTGCATCTAGCGCGTTCTAGGTTTCTTCTATCGATTACTTACCTACAAGAGGTTTATCTTTATTCAGTACGTTTAATGTTTTTTTTTTTTGCTCGCAACTTTGTATAACATAGAGCGAAGTCATCACATTTACATCGCAGAATACCTGATAGTCACTTATATTTTGTACAGCAAGCAACCCACGCTTTTTCAAGGCCAAAATGATGATGCAAATATCAATACGTTCAGTTTTTTTAATACGTATAGTTAGGTAGTATCCGACTATTCGTGGACATTGGGAGTGTCAGTGTACTCTGAATATATAACTTGGAACACCGAGATACATCATACAAGACAATTAGACAAGATCAAACATACATTAAAATTTTGAAATAAAAAAGAAGATTAACAACACAAGAAAAGAAAATGTAACATGGATTTTTGTTGTTGTTTCTGTATTTGAATTTTGACTGCATAGCTTTGTTTTCTTCAATATTTGATTTTTAAATTTTGACTGTAATTTATTTTCTCAATTAATGTAGGTAATGTAATAATTATTTTTTACAATGTTTTGCTCGATTTTAATGCATGTTGTCTTCACCTATAATTATTGTGACATTTAGCTCATATTTTTTTATGTTTAATTATTTGACAATGTATTGATGTACACAATGTTGGTGAACTGAAATAAATAAATAAATAAATAAATAAATAAACATTAAAAATTTTGGGAAAATCTCAACGTTGTAAAAACACTAACTTTTGTTAATATCTTTAGAACAACATAATTAAATAAATACCAATATTAAAAACCTAACAAATCAAATAATGATGGTGATCGTTTTAGCTGCATTACCGCGCTTAATAGCTATAAATTTGAATTATTTGAACAGAATAAAATTAAATTTAATTATTTACTTACCTGTATCTAACATGAACCTATCTGAGGTACATCCTTATAAAATAAACATGTTTATAAATACCAGCTACGCAAGATGAAATGCTTCCTCTAATGTAGAAAATTGCTGTTTTCTTCATACAGGTTTCTGCATCAAGTTTCTGCACTGGTATCTTGTCACATCTACAACATAATTTATTCTATCACTTGGTTTCTAAGAACTCTTGGGTCACAGTACTAAATATAGCTGAAACTTGTTGGTGATTAATCCCGTAGTACCTAAAGTTTTTCAAAATGATGAGTGTAATGACCTCATTTCGGTTTCGCACTATGGAGGGGGCTATGCTCGCGTCTCTGAGATCCGCAGACGAACCTAAGTTACCGACATATAGTTCTGAGAATGAATGGCCGTTGGGACTGCAAAGTTCTTCAATGGAGACCATGCACCAGCAAGCGCAGCGTAGGACGTCCACTGACTAGGTGGGCCGACGATATAATTAAGACCGCACGAATGCGCTGTTTTATATTTCATTCTGAATTAAATGTAGTAGAACTAGTGAGAATTTTTGTTCTTCGTATTTCGACGATCGAACTAGTGGAAACAAACCGTATACTTGACGATGAATCATTAGACAACAACGGCGATAAGTACTCGCACGTTAAAAAAGGTACCAATTAACTGAATCAGTTTCAGATTATTTCTTCTTCTGTGATGACATACCTCCTATTTAATCTCTCGCGTGGATAAAGGCGCAATAGGTACGCATTATTGTCAACGCTGAGCTGCGCTACGCTGAGATGGAATATTTTGAGCGAAACTGAATATAAAGGACGTGGTAAGTAAGTACTGCATTTTGCAAAGCAGTACTTACTAACCACAACAATTACTAAGGGATCGCGATTGCTAAGAGTCGATGAACTACAGATGTCATTTCACGATGTTGGTGTTACAAAGCCCAATTCATAAAAGAAGTCTCGCAGATGCAGCAGCGCAATAGCATGACCACTACCAGTCCGATCTTCTAAGGTTATAACTAGTTCTACAAATTTTCCGTGGGACTTCTTTGATGAAAAGGACTTTATGTGGTTTTGACATACGTGATGTTCTTAGCATCCGATGTCAGAGTTACTCGCTTGTTCTTCAATCGAACATAGAAATCAAAAGTAATTAATTGTTAATTATTTTACTTATAAGTAGGTACAGCTGGACTCGTCTCGGATGTTATTTAAAATAATTTTAGATTATTGTTTTCTACTACTCTAAAGATATAAGACGATACTTACAATTACAACTGATAACTTCATTTGATGCGAGGCTTTTTTCTATCTTGTTTTGGGTATAAACACGCTGTTTCAAAAGCCAGGATATAATATTTAGCGCAATTACTCGTATCTAAGTGCGTAGCCATCGTTGATACTGTAGGTGCTATAAACAGATTAGACACACTTTAGCATTTATTCACAGCTACCACTTCCTCATTCAAGATACAATACTATACATATGTATTATAATATATACTTACCTGATGTGTTCTGGAGGTACATATAGCACATACAGTACCTAGGTGCAGAGATGCTGTTTTTACTAATTTCATTTCATTTTTTGTCAGTTTCATACTCCGTACGATACATTTTCTGTAAAATCAATTTTTAAGTTAAGAAAGAAAAATCATTTGGAAAATATAAAATTAAAATCAGTTCAATTAAAATCTTTGTAAAAAGAGTCGTGCAATATCGACTGAACGCCAACTTTCACAATGGCTATAGATTTTATCCGCAAATGCATTATTCGCAATAATCATTGACAGCACGTTTGTTGCCATTTTATCGATATTACGGTAATATTTGCAGTTGCATAATTATGAATGAACGGCTAGCTAGACCGCGCAGTCGAGGCTTGGACGCCGGCACGGGACTAACCTAGGACGTTACCCTTTATATTAAAAAAACCAACAAATCCGTAAAAAAATCGTGAGGTGTATAATTAGTGGTCGTTGGCACATGACTTTTAAGAACGTTGCCTACCCTATATAAAAAAATAAAGCAGTATAAAATTGTGATTGTTCAAACAATGGAATTTCGTACGGTGTGATAAATGGTACATGCAAAGAAGTAATTTACCAATTAAAAAACAGTGTGTAAAAATTGTGTCGGAGTGTAAAACGAAGAAATATCGTCAGGTGTAATAAATTAATGGTTACCGGTAGAACATACCCTTAGAGGTCGTTACCGTTTATATAAAAAAAAAAAAACAAATGTCAATAATAACAGTGGAAATTGCGACAGCGTGCAAAACAATGTTTCGTAAGAATCGTAAGACGTAGGTAGTTAGGTACCTACGTCTAGACGTAGGTAGGTAGTAAAAAATAATAAAAATATTAATAAAAAAGTATTACAGTGGAAAACAATGAAATATCGTGAGGTGTAATAAAATCATATAATCTAATGTATGATTATGATATCAGTTTAAAGCCAAGGAAGCATCTTGTCCTTTTAATTTGAAAAAAAAAAATCAAATAAAATTATGTGCAAAAATAAATTTACTGTAAAAAACATTTTCTATACCACAATTTTACCTACGTATTTCGAATATGTGTTCATTGTTTATACAGTGTTTTGTAGAGAAAGTTGCACTTTTGATCTGCTTAAAGTAGCATAACCTTGTAAGGATGCGGTATGAAACTTTAAATAGGTACTTAAGTACTTAGTCTAAGATGGCTCCTTTAAAGCAAGCCTTTGTTTACGTGTTTACAGTATTATTTAAATTATTACGTGTGCTTATTTGGTGGTGTACAGGTACGTTTAGTGTTACTAGACCGTCTGGGAACCAAAATGAATCATGTAGGGATGTAGGTAGGTATTAAACTAACAATTTTATTTAAAGTATGTATATTTATGTGCTATAGTATACTGAGCGCCACACAAATCGACAGATGAGATGTTAGCTGCAGATGACACTTCGCCGTGATTGGCTAATTATTGCGCATGTGTGCACAATTCCGACGCCGCTTGTGGTAGTGCGTAGGGAGCGCGCGGGAGGCATAAGGTTGGCGGGTGGGTGTGCCCCGGCGTCTCGTTTCTCTGGCTCCCGCAAACGCCTATATTTTGGCTTTTGCGCAGAGCTCTGCACATAACTTCCCATCCGTCGATTTGTGTGGTGCTCAGTATAAATAGTTATTGTGTTTTTAGTCCAACGTATAGATGATAGTACCTAATCTAAGCTTGAATTTACAATATGTGTCCTATTTGATACATAATAAGCCGTTGTTAGATATTAGCCAAATCATACAAGTCAGCGGATGTGAATTAGATACAAGCTGCGATCTTCCTGTCGGTACCTGAGATCACCACTAAACGAGATCACTCAAATAAGAAAGACACAAAATTTGACAGCCCTAATACCTATGTACTTTTTTCTTCAGTTAGCCAAAAGTGGCCAGTGGTATTGATACAATTTACAATCGAGTATCCGATAAAATCGAACTAATTGCAGCCCTGCCACATTGTAACTGCAAAATAGTTCGAAATTCAAATATTTCATAGCAATAATCGCGCGCAATCACTCGCAACATTATTTTTTCAGCACATTTGGTTGGTCAATAACGTTTGCTGGAAGGACGCGTTGCACAAAACGTGAGGAAACAATTTCACTCGCGTGCCATTAAAGTGGATATTAGCTTGAAATGTTTTGTTCGTGGCAAACAAGACTGTGATCTACGGTTTTGTCGACGGTGTCAGAGAATGGTATAAGAGGTACCGAGATAGTAGCAAGAAGGCAAGAGTATTTTAGAGTAACGTTGCTTTACATAAAATTGTAAAATGCGAAATTATTTTTACTGATTCAAACATTTTACAATAGTCGTATAGGCTGAATCATAAAAGCCGGTGGATGTGAAGTTAGCTTCAAGCTGCGCAATATCCAATCAACGCACAGCTTTATGTAAGCTTCAGTCAAAATTGGATATTGCGATATTGGAAATTGGATTGGCGCAGCTTGGAGCGAACTTCATATCCGTCGACTTGTATGCTTCGGGTCAGCGATTGACGGATCTAGATAGAGTACTAATCAGGATAATAAATCGGATCTGAATGGAATTTGAAAAGATTAATGACATAAAAATTAAATCTGTAACGCTCTTGAGTAATTGGGACACAAAAATAAAACCGATAATAATATCAGGTTATATACTCTAAGTACTCTTTCAGTGTGCACTTAGACTTACCATTAATTTCCAATCAACTATCCAACGAAGGTATCGCATGACAAATCCTATCAAACTATCTCATGATAGAACAACCAGTTGGCAGATACACAACACGGCATAATAATGGCGCAATAGACAATAACAGCAATTAGAACTAACGAGATTGCATCTAACCACTGCTTGTTCACTTATAATCACCGCCCAATCAGCTGATCCAAGTAAATCAACTTCGCTTATAATCTTGTAATCCAATCCAGCATGCAACGTTTTGCCAATACAAGATGCCTGCTCAGAGAGCGTGAACCTCGCGATTTCCACCTCTGCAATCTGCAACTGATTGAATGCAACTTCTAATGTCAAATTGCACCCTTTTTACCGTAAGTAATTCATCCACTTCTCTCGTCTTGATTTTTTTGACGTGAATAAGTCCGCATTTGACCACCAACTTGCCTGTTATGTAGTAAATTGGAACGCGACGTTGTAATCGAAGATGAAGCAAGGAAACTTAAAATATACCTATTCTTCAGTAAAGGCATTTATCTCGAAAAGCTTCAGATAGTATCTCTCAAGAAGCAAAAAGCCGGCAGACTGTTCCATTCCCTGGTCACACGAATAAGATATTTTGAGTTAAAACCACTTCGTACGTATTGACGGAAAATCGACAGTGTAGGCGTGGTACTTAGTGAGGCGCCTATGTTAAATTGTTGCAACTACTATTTCTTCTTTTCTTATTCATATCATATCCTTCTCTCCTTAGCTCGTTGCTGGGTGTAGTCTTGACCTCGTTCCTAAAGTCTAGACAATGTGTCGCTTGGCTTATCGGTATTATTCTAATGACCTTGATCTTTTTGGCTAAAACTACTTACATAGCCGAGCAATTTATTAGAAAAATTGAAATGAAAGCAAAATCGAATTTGCTACGTGCATACGAGTATCATTAGGAATTTAAATACAACCTAGATAGTTCAGGTAACGGTATGTTCCCGCAGCCACCATGAAGCACTCGATAACACAGTTCTCTTATCACCGCTTGAGTTTACCTAACGCACGTTTTCATTTAAACAAAGGCTTTCTAACTAGAACCATGCCAGCAATAAAACTACTCCAATTGGGAAAAACACAATGAAATATTTAGAACTATTGTTGATGAAGAAGCAAGAATAGTTACAAAGGCAACAAACTACCTAAACTACCTCGTGTGATATAACAACACATTCAAATGCGGAGAGAAAGTGAAGTTCAAGTCAAAGGTTGGGTAAAGACGGTCCAATACAAACGACACCATTTCTAAATCTTCGTGACGACAATTTGACTGTGACTAATTAGAATCCTTTCATAGGCAGAAACCGGTGAAGTGTTACATAAAGTTGCTGTCAAATGGCACAACACAAGTGTATCGCAAGAATTATTTCAACAATAACAAGAGGAAGATAAGTGGGTGAATGATTTGTTGAGAACTAAAGTATATACGCTGATTCGAAACTGAAACTTATAACGTAAAAAAGAAAATAAAGAAGGGAAATTGACCACACTCCAGAAAAGCATAAAAGTAAATAATAAACAATAGTAATTACAAAAGCTACAACTGTCAATCAAGAAATCGTAACACCCCAAAGCACAATTTAATGGAATAAGTGAAGATATTCTGATGAAGGAGCATCGATGCCGGCGTTGGTGTCAGGAGTGGTTTTGGTGATTAAGAGCGATGCTCTAGAATTAGTGCGACTTCTGGAAGCATGGTGGCAAGGACTGCTGGTTCTGGCGAGGCTCTTGGTGGTCTACTGCACTGCTGCGTATTGGCCTGGTAGGCATATCGTCCGATTTTTTTATTATATCGCTTGTAACAATACGCGAAGTGGTCTGGAGCGGTTATTTTAATGTGACGAATTTAATCTTAACATAACAGCTGATTTTTTTCCCAACTTCAGTGTTGGTCTTATACTAACGTTGGGTATAATTATGTATATGCCTATTGAAATGATTTTTAATTTTATAGTGCATCCCACACTAGGTTTATCTCAAAGAGTTATTTTTGTGATAAACATTTCAAAAATTCGTCGCGGATGCAGGACTCGAACCTTGCGTCTTCGGAACACTAGCCCGACGATCTGCCCAACTGAGCTGAACATAGGCCTGCATCCGCGATGAATTTTTGAAATGTTTATCACAAAAATAACCTCTATATGCCTATTTCTAAAAATTTATGCACAACCCAAATCAATAGCCCGTATTTAAAACACACTATAGCTTATAATATTATGGTTCCAAAAGCATGCTTTTAACTTATTTTAGAATACCTCAACATCATTTCAGTATCGTGACTGTAAGAACTAAATTGCGTAATTATAGAAACAAAAAAATCAGATCTATTAGCAGCAGCTACAAACTAAAAACAATTTTTAAATTAATCAAAACGAAATTTACTTTTATCAATTAAAACAGAATTACAAGTGTACGTGATTCAGAGAAAGTGCTACCGACGCCCGCGCCGTTAGGCTATCATTTATTAAATCAACACGCCTTCGATAATAAAGATAACGTTATCGGACATTAGTTATTTTAGTTTCTTTACTGAGAGTGCCGAGAATATGCCGAGTCTAATTGATATACATAGTTGTATATTATTTTCAAACCATTGAGTCCAAAACCATAACGAAGATTCTAAACCGTTCCACTGTTAAAAAAAGTATTATTCAGAAGTTACACAGACAAAATCAGCAGGTATAAAAATCGTGGAATTTTCTTCATAACGACTAACATTTATTCTTTCTCTATTGATATAGCCCTTACGTCGTAGTACCCATTTATCGTATCGATTCATGTTTTAATATACGTTTAGTTCAGGTTTGTTTCTTGTTTAGTTCAATGTTCTTGTTGTATCTATATGTTGTGACGTCTATTTTTATATCAGCTGTTTCGTTTTCATGTAAACAGGTTTATTGATTGCTTAAACATCCTCGTTCGTGTTGAGGTAAACATCTTCAATTATCGAGGATAACAACTTCTGTAGGTCATTGTTTGCATCTTTGAAACAATTTTGATACTTGCTCACGTTTTCTTCGGGGTGGTGTTTGCCTTTATCTTTCGTGCAAGTTTTTTTTTTCAGATGGCCTTGCAAAACATTTTGAATTAAAGTAATTTCATATTATTCCACTTAGATCTTTCTACTCAGCCTAGTTTTCGTATTCCGTATGAATTCCAATATAATTTAATTCAAAATAAAACAATATGTTTCCCGTATTACTTAAATTGAACAAACATTACTCTCTAAATCTTGTATATCCTACTTATATTATAAAAGTTTTTGAAGCGAAAGTTTGTGAGGATGGATGGATGGATGTTTGTTACTCTTTCACGCAAAAACTACTGAACGGATTGAGATGAAACTTTGCATTAATATAGCTTATATATCAGAATAAAAAATAGGCTATAAATTATAATGATATTGCGTAATTTTTTCATAATAGAACGATAAGTCTTAAGTAAGATCTGAGAACTCTGAGAAGCTACTCGTATATTCTAGAGTGCGCTTCAAGAAATGACAAAAAAAATCAACTGTCGAATCGAACAACCGTCAAATCGTTTTTTGTTTTATATTTTGGATTTTCCACTTCCTTTATTAAATTAAGGGTGGTAAGGTAGGGCCTCGGGTTTGAAAGACGGAACGTGACATAGCCTACTTTTTATCCCAGATAAATAAATGGTTCCCATGGAGTTATTATTCTGTGCCATGGGATAGCACAAAAATGAAAATATCATGCGGGCGAAGCCGCGGGTAAAAACTAGTATGTAAATAAATGAGACTTCTAAATTCAAAGTAATATAAATTTTTCAATCTCAATTGGATCAAAATCTACAGGGTTATTTCTAATCAATTAGCATCCTTTTAAGGGCTTATTGCATACATCAAAACTAACAACTTTTGTTAAAACTCAAAAAAAAAATGTTTTTCCATAGAAAAGTATCGTTCACCCGCGACAAAATGTATGGAGCAGCTGATTTCTTTTTTAGTTTTGACAAAAGTTGTTAGTTTTGATGTACCTATGCAATAAGCCCCTAAAAGGATCCTAATTGATTAGGAATAACCCTGTATGATACGATCCATATCCCTGTGGGATCCACGAGTTTTGCGGACATTAACGTAAATCATCTAATCATAGTTAAAAATAAAAATTCGATATTCTTCATTCCATTACTATTGTTACGTTTATGTTACCTTTATTTATGAAGAACGTTTAGTTTATGCTTACGCTACAGTTATCGTAAAGAACGAACTCTTCAAATATTTTTTCAATAAACTAAACTCAATCGCTAATTTGATTGCCCATACAATCCCCGACCCCATTCAGTTTTATTACGTCGTTCAGTAGAAGTGGAAGTAAGAATGCAGTGACGTGACCTCCTATTTCTCTATTGAAAACCTTTACCTCATTCGGAATGGTTTGTTCGCGTGACTGCCCTAGGTCGACGATCTTGTGTTTGCATGGACCGATATTTTCAACCCCGTCATGGAAAAAGCTGGTCTGTCTGCTTTGATTTGACCTGAGATTTTAACCATGGTAGTTGATCGGCTCCGACGTTTCAAGTGTTTCTATTTCATAGCTAGATGAAGAACTATTTCTTCTTTTCTGTATTTTTTACTACATGTACTACCTAAGTTTTCCGAAATTTTGTCTAAAGTTTAGGCACAAGTAAACGCAGTTTAGGGTGGACGGAGTATATTCACTAAAAGATTTTAGGCCGCCTGATGACCTCTTAGGAAATATCTATTTTCATAAGTTTAACTCAAAAAATTCTTTCGTCAATTTTTTTTACATCCTGTCGTTTTAGTTTCACCCAATGAAGCAGGAAATTTGACCTTCGTACTTTTTCCCAAATTCAAATATTCGCAGTGTGGTCCCAGTTATTTCTTTTTACTTATCTGATACCTATGTTGTTTTAGACGTTGATGTTTGCTCTTTTTTAACAATTTATATCTCCTTTTTCCAGAAGTGAAGGTGCCGACGGCAATGATGGCGCCGAGCGTGTTCCAGAGGACCAAGTCTCCGAGATCCTCGCCTGGAAACCTGCCTAGGAAATTACAGGTGAGATATACTAATATTGCCTTCAGACATCGTGTCATCATCAGCGTCATGTGCAGCTCATTTTTTCTCATCTCTCTCTTAATCTTAATCCCTCTACAGGCAAATTCCCAGACAGAAATAGTGAAATAGTATACGCTAACTCACGTTCTCCTTTTTCACAATTTGTTTCCAACTTCTAATTTCAGTGTCAATCATGCCCATTTGTTGCCGCACACTTTCTGGAGATTGTCTCCATTGGCCTCATTTTCTGCAACTTTGCGTGACTTTATTTTTCATTTACACTTTTATTTTGTACACTATAGAATAATGTGTCTTGCACACTTTGTGTGCTGGTAATATTTTATTATTAGCCTTTTATTCTGAGCGAGTTTTGGTTGAATGTATTCTGGTTATTATTGCTATAAAATGTCCCTCAGCTCAGTGTGCCTTTTGGCATAGGCCTCCTTCAACTGTCTCCAATGTGGTCTATCTTCAGCGACTCTTGTCCAGTATGGTCCCAAGGTTAGTCTGATATCGTCGTGCTGATAATAAGCAATCATTAAATAAATCACTACATAGTATAAACAAAGTCGCTTCGCTGTCTGTCTGGGTCCCTATGTATGCTTATATCTTAAAAACTACGCAACAGATTTTGATGCGGTTTTTTCAACAGATAGAGTGATTCAAGAGGAATGTTTATTTATGTATAATAAACCTGTGCGAAGCCGGGGCAGGTTGCTAGTTGAGTTATGGAAAACAATATGGGAAAATAGTACCTACTCGTAATACCTACACTTAACCTAATGTTCTAAAATATTCAATAACTTCCCTCTATTGACGTGATAACGTTTTATAAATCGATTAACGCCAGCTGCTCGCACAAAAATGTGTCACGTTCTGCCTGAGCCGAGCGTGTAAGCGAGAGCGTGGAACAAGCAATAGAGATACACGATCGGCCTTAGCGTTCGGCTTGTTTCAGTTGTTAATTCAACAATGTTTTCTTATGACGTTATCAAGTAAAATTATTGTCCTTAAACCGACTTTACAGACAACCATTTAAATATTAGTAAAATGGATTCTTTTACAATTTCCAGAATGGCGTAGATGCATCAAACCAGCTCGACCCTACAGCTGACTCCAGTCCAGGGAACTCCATCTCCGATGTCGAGAACTTCGAGTGCTACGGAGAGGGCGATAACGACGCACCTGCTAATGCGTCAGTATCTCCTTTTTTGACCAACCCCCTGATAAATATCATAGACAATGGCAATCTAAAGAGCATGTATACACAGCCACAAACACCGTCACTGACAGTTTTAATGTTTACCTACAAGCGTACTCGGTAGTCGCCAGTCGTTCTTTGCTTCGCCTGTCTTTAACTTCTGTGTTGATGGTTGTAGCAACATCCTCGGTTGCCAGCCTCACAAAATTATTGTAATGATTACAATAGGTACGTTACGTACGATGGCAAAATTAACAGTTAAAAACGCCAACAACGATCACATTCAGCGTTCGTTGAGAATTTGTGAGCAAAAGTGGCATTTTAAACTGTTTCCGTTCACCGTTCGGATAGCTCAAAAACAATTAAAAATGCCATCGTGAACTGCCACTTTTGACCTACTTGCGGAGGTAGGTTCTTTGTGATCGTTTCAGTTTGATGTTTCAGCGTTCGTTTTGGGAAGTGAGCAAAAGTAGCATTATTGGCGAAATTACATTAAGGCTAATTTTGCAAATGCCAAAAACGCCATCGAGCCCAAAACGAACGCACCTAATAAATATAAGTACCTGTTTGTCATTGACAGTTATTGTGTGCAGTAACAAATAGCGTTACTTACTATTGTGCCGGCTGCAGTTTCATTTCGTTTTCACAAGGGTTATAATTATCTGATGAAGAATGTCACTGTTATCGAAATAAATGAATCATCTATCGTCTATACTTGTAGAAACAAACACTATAATGGTGGTTTTGTATTCTTCGACTAAAACAGCGCCATCTATGTCGATACGCGCGTACTATTTGCAAGCGTACGATCTTAGTAGTTGAAGCTTGGTTGAAACTTGAGCCAAATATCTAAACACACAGGCACAGCTATTTGGCATCACAAATTTAAATTCTATTATAATTATATGGTTATGGAATTATACTCCATAAAATTTAAATTGATCTCTGCGACAGCTGTCAGAAAAATCAGGCCTATGAAGTCCTGAATTTCTTAATAGTACAGACAGTACCTGTCAATGTCATATTTTATGGACATGCCGATTAGTGATGGGCGACGAATGATCGTGACCACAGAGTTTTAGATAGAGTTTTAATTAAAATATCGATAGTTTATACTGACGATATTTTAAATAAAACTTGATTTATCATTAATTTTATTGTATAAATATTAATATCATAACATTTTTTACATGTGTAATTAAATTAAACCCAAATATATGTTACATTAGCATCGATAATAGTGAAAAACGTCGATAAATACAATCGTTACATTATTATGAGTATATAATTAATATCATAATATTATTTAGATGTGTACATACTTGATCTTAAATAATAGTAAGTAAATGAAATTCAATTTCTCACCTTCAACTACTCATTCGATTTCATTACAACATTGTTTGAAAATCGATTTTTTCCACCACTATCCCAACTCTAAAAATGTCAATCTTCTATTGTCGCAGAGATCAAGTTAAATTTTATAGAGTATAGTTTTTTTTATATTTCATCTTTCACAATATGGTAGACAAGCTTACAAACAAAATATATGTAAATGTGTAATGCTGTTTTTTTTTCTCTACTTACCTATCGTAATATGTCAAAAATGTATTATTTATTAGACTTCTACTAAAAAAGTTATTAAAATAATGAAGCTATTAAAATTCAAAGTTGTTCTAACCTGGATTCATTTTAATATCCACATAAAAGTAGTCTTGCACAAGAAACTTTTTATGAAACTGCAGACACACCGGTCAATGAAGTCATAAAATAATTCCGTCGTCAACGTTTAAACCGTTTTAAACATAGTTCTCGAAAGCTGTAAAATTTAGAAGAATTTGATGTCGACTATTTTACTGGTCTAAGTGTAAAACTAAAAATAATGTACAAAAGGGTACAGCAATAAATGTTTATAATAATAATGTTTATTACAATTTGTACATTATTGTTGATTTTTCAAAAACGGCAGAGCCGATTTCGATAAGATTTAAATGGAACAACGTCGGAAGTATGGGGGATATACTTCCGACGTTCGAACCAAAAAAAAATTTTTGATTCGTTTACAATTGTCGAAAATATCGATAAACATTGAAATTTAAAAAAATCATACAGACAAACATAGCACCTCCTCCTTTTGGAAGTCGATTAAAATAATACACGGCTCAAGTAAATTCAAACTAAATGGACCAGATGAGTAGAACATACACAGGGCTCATAGTTTGTAGGATAGATTGATGTTGAGTTTGTAGACCGATGATGTGAGAGCGATGTCCTGCATGGAAACTACATTCCGGAAAGCGCAGCGTAAGATGTCCACCGACGATCTAATCGAGATCACAGTAACATGCAGAGAGTAAAGCCGCTTCCAGCCGGTCTTATTAAAAATCCACAGGCGTCTAATGTTGAGAAGTTCTGCGACTGATATGATGATGATATCATGTGTCTCCACTGAAACAAACTAAAAATATTAAAAGCACTGAAGATGCGAGAAATTAAGAAAGAGGCGGTTTCAGTATGGAAATAATTTTGATTTTTGTTGCAGGTCTGAAAATGGCACCAGAAGTCCAGGCAACCCGTTGAATCGCCATTCTTGGACTAGAACCAGCTTGAGACGCACACCTCCCAGGTATTCTATTTTATTTGTATTGATATCTTTACTTCCTTTGGCCAGTTCAATATGTCTATTTCATAAATACACTGATCATTTTCGATATTTTTT
The DNA here is from genome assembly GCA_949316475.1 of Hypomecis punctinalis. Lineage (NCBI taxonomy): Eukaryota > Metazoa > Arthropoda > Insecta > Lepidoptera > Geometridae > Hypomecis > Hypomecis punctinalis. The sequence goes on from OX438810.1 coordinate 16,213,827, forward strand.
CTAACCTACGCAATTTTTACCCAGTTATTACCGCTTGTACAATATCTTCACAATTTTGATAAGAAAGCATTTTTGTTTTAATTTTATTTGACACTATTAACATCAATACTTATGCGATGCATCTAAATATTGTGTGGATTGATTTAATACGTAGATTGATTGAGAATTCATTATATCGTACCCTATTTATCATAGTAATTCTCATAGTTCCTAAATCACTTCTTTGAATTCATTTTGTACTGTTCTAAAGTTTTTTATTTTGATAATTCTGTTTCTTTTATTTGTGGTTTCTAATATGTTTCTTTCTTATTCATTGTGTATTTTATTTGCTTTTTGTTGATTTGTGTTGTTTGTTCTTCCGTAGCCACCAGGAGAACCTCCCTCACCGCCGATGGGGCTCCATGAGACAGTAAGCTTTCTTTTTCATTTCTGTTTGTTTTTCTTTGCTGTTTATTAACATTAACTTACATTGTTTTCCATGTTTTTAATCTTTCATTAGATACTTAGTTTATATTTAAACCCATGATTAGATCATGTATTTTTACTTTAATTTGATATTTTAGTCTCATTGTGAGATTTTAATGATTGAAAATTTACGATATCACTATACATACATATATTATTTATAATAATGTTTCCACAAAAATAACAATTTAATAAAAAGCGCAAATGTAAATCGTAAATTTAAGAGGATCAGATCAGAATAATACAATTGTCTGAATATTAACACTACCTAATCCGATTAAATCATTACAAATGTACTTACCTACTGAGACAGAAACCTAGCACACGATTAGACACCCAAGTCTGCTGGACTCCCCGTCAATCAATATTAGTCACAGCTTATTATATATTTATGATGTCCATGTTAAAGAAGCCTGCTAACTTTCTAAAGCTGCTAACTAGCTTGCTAAAAGTACTATTTTGTAGCCGACGCTACGGCAGCATACTAAAATAATACAATAATACTTAGATTGAATTTAATTTCCATTATTATTTTTACTTGTATACATACATCATTGTGTAAATTGTAATTAATTAGACAAAATAATTATGACCCCTACCTAATGTCTATTTCACTTTGCCAACGTATGAATTCGCTAGCGCACTGCATCAATTTTAAGACGAGGCACCGGGCCGAGAAACACGAAAACGGCAAAAACGAGTACTTTTGAATGCGCGATGTGAGAGGATGAATGATATCGATTCAAATTTAAAAAATGTCATAGATAAGGGAAAATCTTAATAAATTGAATGAACCGGACAAAATTTTGAAAAGTAACCGGCTTTATTAAAAAAAAAATAAAACAAATTGCTCACCAAAAAAATTTTAGTAATTCGAATGCTCAGAATTATCAGCGACAACACCCCATTATTTTTTACGAATAAAATAGCCAGATCCCTTTTCTTTATTATAAACCGAGAATTTTTTTTTTTTAAATTGTATATTATGAGTAATTAATTAAAAACTCAATCAAATCTCTTCGCGCCTACTCTAGTTTATCTTTTACTCTACAGTGTTTGCTCAGAATATTTGATCCGGCACTATCTGGGCCGCCGCCGCCGTACCGGTGCGACGTTGCGACTCCGACGAGCGCATGATTCGCTCAGCGTCGGGCTGGCAACGCCGCAAAGTACGGACGGCGCGAGATGCGTGCTGTTTGTTTTTGGTTATTGTCTTCTAGGTACTCTGTGCGACGACAACCTAGTAATTTACTTCAGAATTATTTTCAAAATTATAAGTTAGACTTTAGTGTACTATATTATATTGTAGCTTTAGAACATTATTATAGTAGGTAGTAAGTTAGGTACTTAGTATTTTTATTTGGTAGTGTGTAAATAGTAGTGAACAAGTGTGCATAGAAAATGGGGAGGAAAAATAAGCGGAAAGAATTGTTTTTACAAAAACGAAAAAGAAAACCTAAAAAAAATGACGGAATGTTTGGGTAAGTCGAATTACATATATAATAAACTTGCAATAAATAGTTGCACTCTAATGCCCTAATAATAAAGTCTATATTTGGCAAATACACATTCGTCTACAGATTATGGATTATCACATTCTTACTACCTAGGTACCTACTTCAATTTTTCTGCATTTACCTATATTTACAATTTTTTTAGGTCAAAAAAACGGAAACTGCAACCTGACGATTGTCAATCCACATCCTCAACAGGGCCAGTAGATAGAGAGTGAGTCCATGCCAAGTACCTATCTATCATGTCAGCAATCAATTTAAAGTATCTAGTAATAATACTCCGTCTATTCTTTATTTTCAAGTGTGTACCTACTAAGATTTGTCTGTACAAACTAACCATACTGTAGGAAACAAATATCAGAACAAAAAGCTATGGAGTCGTCTCTTGATATTTTAGAAACCTATCTAAAATAATGATATTTATTAGGTGATGTTCTATCACCTAAATAATTGTGTTAGCTTTAACTTTTTAATAATTATATAATTACATCATTTTATTTTGTAGCCACCCAGAAATATCACCAACATACGCAGAGTTACACAACGTGTTGCCGACATCTGGGGATTCAGAGGAAACGGTAAATTTAAACACTTTTTTTAAATTATCACGGTTATAGTATTGTCTTTTACCGACTTCAAAAAAGAGGAAGTTGTCGATAGGGTTATTATTTTTTCTTCTTTTAAATAAACGAAATTAAAATTATTCTCCCTGCTTTATCACAAAGATTTTCCAGGTATTTAGTGAGTAGTTAGTACCTATACCTCCGCCACTGTACTCCATTTTGTACATGTCTAATTCCTTTAATAGTAATGTAAGTAATTTAATTTCAGTTAAAAGAACCAAATCCTGAAAATGAAGAGTTACAAAATGTGTTGCCCACATCAGAGGATTCGGTGGAAACGGTAAACTTAAGTACCTTTTTAAACTATCGCGATTATTGTCTTGTCTTTTTACCGACTTCAAAAAAGAGGATGTTGTCGATTTGGTTATATTTTGAAAATGTCGTTTTTTACTTCGTCTGCAAGTTGAACTTGTGTAATTTTGTTTCAGTTAAATGAACAAAACCCTGAAAATGAAGATATTCCATACATATTCGAAAGTACCTCTGAAACTACAGTAAGGATTTTGTTATAGCTAAGGCATGTTTACATAATAAGAAATTCAAACTAAATAAATACTAAAATATGTGCTTAAATTTCAGATTCATACAGAAATACCCGACTTGGGGCATCGAGTAATAGATGTTAATCATTTTACATCACAACTAATACAACTCTCTCAACATGAATCTCTGTTTGACTGCGGATTAGCCTCAATGAAATTAGTTTCTGAACATCGAATTGGATTACAATCGGAATTTACATTTGTCTGCTCTATGTGTAATTATAAAAACAAAATAAAATCATCTTTGGCTGATGTAAACAAAGATGTTGTTGCAGGAATAATGGCAGCAGGTTGTGGTCACGCGCAACTGAAGCAGTTTTCCGCAGCAGTAGGATTACCCATTATGTCTGAACACACTTACAATAAAATGCAGGACGATGTTTGTGACGATTGGGAAGAAACTGCCTGGGAGGAAATGAAAATAGCCGGAGAAAAAGAGAAAGAAGCAGCTGTTATTGAAGGCAGGGTTACAAAAGATGGCATTCCCATGATTGATGTCATTGTAGATGGGTGTTGGAGCAAACGCTCATACAGAACAAACTATGCTGCATTATCGGGTGCTGCAGCCATAATTGGCAGACGTTTTGGCCAAGTTTTGTACATGTGTGTCAAAAATAAGTATTGTTGTATTTGTGCCCGAGCTCAAAACAAAAAAGAAAGTCCCAAAGAACATGTCTGTTATAAAAACTTTGAAGGGGCTTCTACTGCTATGGAATCCCAAATAATAACTGAGGGGTTTAAACAATCCATTGAAATGCACGGTATAATATACGCGCGACTTATTGCTGATGGCGACAGTAGCACCTATGCCAAAATAATAAATGCTCGGCCATACCCAGGCTTAACAGTGTCAAAAATTTTCTGTCGGAATCATTTACTGAGGAACTATTGCAATAAGTTACAGCAACTTACTTCAGACACTCACTTCAACGTTACAGACAGGAAATATTTGACACAAGAGAAAATAATGCGCTCCAGGAAATATATTTTTCACAAGGAGAGCCAAAATACAGATGGTTTATATAAAGATATAAACGCATCTATTGGCCATGCGTTTAACTCTCATGAAACTTGCAACCAGTTATTATGCAAAAAACATATGCAAATAGACGCTCCTAATCCGTTTTTTGGGAGTTTGCTTTGGCAAAAAATAAAAACTCATGTCGCACGATTGGCTGAAAAAGCCCATAGTTTAATTGAAGATGTCGACAGTAATGTAGTGGAAAGATTTAACGGAGTCATTGCCAAACTTGTTGGTGGAAAAAGGGTAAATTATTCTCAAAGAAGAGCTTACCAAGCAAGATGCTCTGGTGCAGTAATATCTTTTAACACCGGCAACTTGCTGTCGACTGTCCACCGTAATATTTATGGAAATAGCCCAAAAAAAACTATTACAAAATACGAAAGAGCTGTAAATGAAAAAAAGAATAGAACAAAACAAAACTGCAAGAGGAAAAAAAATCGTACTTTGGTGCCGCGTACATTAAATCTAGATTATGGAGAAATTGTGGATAAGCCAGACTTGGATGACGACACATTAAAAACGGCCAAAGACACCTTCATCCAGAATTTGACGAAAACCGAAGAACAGCGAAAAGACGTAGAAAAACGAACTATACTACAAAGTGAATCTGGAGAATGGTTGGAATTAAGGCGAAGCATGTTAACTGCATCAAACTTCGGTAAAATTGTAAAAAGAAAAGAGTCGAATACATGCCGAAACGTAGTAAAAAATTTACTTTACAAGCCAAATATTGACAACGTGTCATCAATAACTCACGGAAAAAAGCACGAAAAAATTGCAATCGAACAATTATCGGTTATGGTAGACACAAAAATTAGAAAATGCGGTCTATTTATAGATGAGCAATATCCATTTTTGGGGGCAACGCCTGATGGGATTACCGATGACAACAAAATAGTCGAAATAAAATGTCCCATAGCACCATTTAAATTTTACCGCTCGGTTTTGAGTGTTATTTTACAGTATCATCGACACATTTACATACTACCTGGCAGAGATCGCTATCAGCGATAAGGCCGCCCATTGTTACACTGTTTATGTATCTTTGTTTCTTCTATTTGTTTATTTCTTGGTGTGCAATAAAGAGTTTATATATCTATCTATCTATACTAAGTGTCGATAGCTATACCTATACGGAATGTACGTCATAGAAGTACCTATACAGGGTTATTTCTAATTAATTAGCATCCTTCTAGGGGCTTATTCTGTACATCAAAACTAACAACTTTTGTTCTACGACTTCCGGCAAAACTCTAAAAAAAATCACCTGTTGCATACATTTTGTCGCGGATGAACTAAATTTTTCTATGGGACAACAAAATTATTTTTGAGTTTTGACGAAAATCGTAGAACAAAAGTTGTTAGTTTTGATGTACAGAATGAGCCCCTAGAAGGATGCTAATGGATTAGAAATAACCCTGTAGCATCGGGGCGACACTACACTCTGCTTCTGTAGCCTGAAGCATTCGACTCATAAATTGTAACTTTAAGAAACACTGTTTTTGGTAGTCGGATCCCTTTGGCTTTAACCATTCTTTTATCTTTCTTCTGAAAAAAATATTAACGTAATCGTCTTAGATTGAATTTAATTTCAATTATTATTTTTACTTGTATACATACATCATTGTGTATATTGTAATTAATTAGACAAAATAATTATGACCCCTACCTAATGTCTATTTCATTTTGCCAACGTAGGATTCCGCTAGCGCACTGCATCAATTTTCATTTTATCGCTCGGTTTTGAGTGCTATTTTACATTAACAACTGTATTTTCTCCCATCTGAAACATATTATACAAATCAATTGCATGAATCCATTTAGCATTCTTTAATAGATCTGAATGAACCATCAAAACACTAATTTACTATATCCCGCTCCACTCGTATGCATTTTTGCGTAAGTCGCAATTACCATCGGTTTCTGAGCCAGCGGAGCGGGTGTGTGATTACCCTGAGAACTGAAATACGCATGCAATAGATCCCCAACATATAATCACGTTAATAATGGACAAGACGCTTGTAAAATGCTAGCAAATTGCGGAGTAATCAGCTAAGAATAATATCTTGGGGATGCTTCTTAAATTGAAATTATTTTTATCGTGCTTCACACACTATGTGTATAGAAACTTTATTTTTGTGATAAACATTTCAAAAATTGACGCGTTCGCAGGATTTGAACCTGCATCCTCTGAGACTCCGGCCCAGATGCTTTGTCAAATTAAGCTAAAACGCTCTCTGCGAAAGCGCCGAATTGCAGAGGATGCGCCTGAGGATGCAGGTTCAAATCCTGCGAACGGTTCAATTTTTTAAATGTTTATCACAAAAAGAAAGTTGCTTCTTAAATTGTTTAATCTCGAATCGAATTATTAGGCCTATTAAATAAATCTGTATTGTACTGTACCAGCCTTTTTAATAGTCCACTGCAGGACGTAGGCTTACCCATGAAGGGTAATTGGGCCATTTCCACCACGCTGGCTCAACACGGGTTGGTGAATTTAAATAAATTAGGATCAAAATTGTCATATCAAACGTAAGTTTTGATTTATACTACGCTCCTTGCTGAACTATAGACTAGTTATCAGTAGACTTGTAATTACACTGAAAAGAATTTGAATAGTTCACCAAACTAGCCAAACTCGATTTCGGGATTCTTACAAACTTGAAGAACTCACAGCCTAGCTGTGCATATTATTATTTCTTAGCTCGCGGCCTGCCGCTCCTAAAGTAAAATTCCTTCAGGAGCGGCAGGCTGCCTTGGTTAGAGGTGCCCTTCGTGAGTAGGTCTATAAAATTTTGCATCCAATCATGGAACGGTGGCTAAAATGATTTTTGAAATTTTTGTCCAAAAAGAATAAGCTTCTTTTAATTCGCTTCTACAAAAGAACTGTACGAGATAACCGTTCAGAAAACTGGCCATGAGCGAAGAGCATCCATTAACTATCCACCTACATAACATTAGCATCGGTTACGCTAAATCCGGAAGAATTGAACCTGTCACTTTAGACAAAGAATTTTTAAACGGTTCCTTGCGTCCATTGTGCGAGCATAGTCTTACAGTTACGTGAAATGATACAAACCTACTTTTGAGAAATGCATCTCGAGTAATACGCAAATAGACGCTTTAAAACTCGCAACTGGAAAAGCATTGCTTGCATACAAGTACCAGGCAATGGCTGTGCTCAAGCAATCTCGACACATCGTCTTTGGTTGTGTGCAAGCAATTACTGGAAAATCAGTACAGTACCTTCTATTGAGAACACTACATGTATCAGTCTTTTTATAGGTATTATTTGAATTAATTTCTATAGATTAAAAGTTCTAAGTATATTTTTTTTCTCGTAAACACTATGATTATTAATAGATAAAAAAATTTGGCCTAGTTTATAAGGTTTATTCTGAATCTACTAATACGAAGAAATTAGGTCTGAGCAGGCTTGGTAGGTATCGCATATAACAATTCGAGGATATTAGTGAATTCAAATGCATCGATACCATGATAATCCCCGTATGATTAGAGATAATCTTTCAAAATTATTAGTTTATTTTTGATGTCAGATGGAATTTGGAAGGGAAATCTTTTTAGGTAAAAACGTTCTTCTGGCAAGATGCGCTTCGCAATAAACTAATACGGGCTGATACACCTACTTATAACTAGCAAGCTAATGCAACATGGCTGTTAGTTGCACCACTTCAGCAATTTGTGGTTAGAAACCTAATGTTAAACGGCGTAGGCTGGCTGTTAATACAGCCTAAATGTTACACAGATTGGGTAACCATACTCTAACTCCGATTTCTTATTGGTTTATGAAATCAGAACATTTTTGTGTTGGGTCAAGGTAAAGAAAAATTAATAGTGGTAATGAAAATTTCACCTTTGCTGATTTCCCAGAAAAAAAAAACACAGTTAAGTTAAGCCCCCGATCGACGTAAATAAAACTTCAACTTTAAAACGCGGTTTTAAAAACGACGACTTTTTGACGTTCCATTTGACGCGTTCCTCTTTTTAACCGACTTCCAAAAAGGAGGAGGTTCTATGTTCGTCTGTATGATTTTTATTATTATTATATACTACGGGACTAATCGCGCACTAAAATTACGAGATAAATAAATACGTTTCGGCCGAGTTGCATCGACCGTGGTCACGGGTAGACTGAATATCAGTCCCGTAGTATATAATAATAATGTGTTCAAATCGCGAAAGTTTAAAAACAACATGTAGGTATGTTTTTTTTTGTGTATATTCATCGATATTTTCGCCAATTGTGAACTGAATCAAAAATATTTTTTAGTTCATATACTCCCGAGTATACTCCCGAGGTGGTTCCATTTAAATTTTATGATATCAGTTAAGCCGTGTTTAAAAAACTTCAAAACGCGGTTTAGAGAGGGGCTTCAGAGAGGGTTACTATTACTCCCTAGATATATATTCACTTACCATTAGGTAATTAGGTACTACACATTGATAGAAACTTTCCTACTCTTAAACTATACAAGACGACGGACATAATATTCGAGAATACAAATTATTTTACTCTCATGATTATTTACAAAAAATCAACTAGAAAATGTCCTTAAGACATAATAAGAGTTAAGTATTGCTATTTGTGGGCATCTCTTTGATCACTCTCAAATAAGTATGATCATGAGACAATCTTATGTCGCCTAATTGTTATAACATCACGAATGAATGACGGACGAAAGTTATTTTCTAGTCCAATTTATCAATTTCATAAGTACTGGATAAATTGATTCACGCATTGATCATCGAAAAACAGCGTTTTTTTCTGCACGCAGATATTACAGCCTAGCCGAGCTAGCAGCTGAATACAGCAATGCAATTACGTGTAGGGTTGTCTTACGAGTAGGCAACCTTATTATCTTGAGTCTGATTTTTTCTTAAGTAAAGTTTGGAGGGAACTTTTGACGTTTAACTGCCGACAAAGTTGGCAGAAAATATCTTTTCATCACATCTATTCGAAAAGGACTACTTGATTCGCCTTTAAGTGCGCCCAAAGGTGGTGTTTTCTATAAGGAACTTTATAAGTGCGACGAATTTATCTTTGCCAATGCTAATTTTTTTTACAGAGCACCCTGACAAATTGAGAACAAACGTACATCCTTTTCTCAATACCATTCAGCCTATTTTTGACCGACAAACTACATGAAACTCAATTCGACGCGTATATGTATATACTTATATTTTTAGGGTTCCGTACTTCAAACGGAAAAAACGGAACCCTTATAGGATCACTTTGTTGTCCGTCTGTGTGTATGTCAAGAATCTTTATCTCGGGTACGCGTATCGAGTTGAAATTTAGAGCTACGAGTATTTATGTCGTAAAATGTCGTAAAAAAGAACTTCAGTAGCACATCCTAAAACAGGTTTTTCATTATTTTAACAATGTGTTTGTACGGAACCCTCGATGTGCTAGCCTGACTCGCACTTGTCCGGTTTTTTATGTTTAACCACGCTTTACCTTTTACATAGTAGTCCGATTTCGATAATTATTTGTTCAATGGATAGAGTATACTTCGAAATTCGTCCCATTTAAATTTTATCCCAATCGTTCGAACCATTTTTGTTAAATCAACAATAAATATATAAATGCTACATCGATCCGTGCGAAATATTCGCGAATTCTGTACACAGTTGAGTCAGTAATGACATTTTTTGCGAAAAATAATTATCAACAACCAAAATATGTATTGTGTTTCGAGAACTAATACACATAGATGTGGTCGTGATCATAACATAGATCGATAATTTGTTCCACCCATACGAATGACAAGTAAAAGAAGTATTGCTGAATTTTACTCAAATAAAAACTACGTTACAGCTGTTTATTCATATCTGGTTGTACAGCATACTTACGCGAGAGTGAGTGGAACAAAAAAACGCAATGTCTGTCGCATTCGTCAAAATCACCAGTTGGAATTACAAAATAGTTAAAATTTGGTTCCACTTGGTCTTTTGTCTTTTTCGGGAATTGGATCCCTCTAGTTCCTCTAAAAATATTCAAATCTCGATTATTATATACCCACCTACTTTTTACCTTTTTTAAGGCGAAATACTAGTGACGAGGAAATTGAGAAATAGGTATTTGGACTAAACTATTGCCGTCGCGATGCGCCCAAACCAGGGAGCTTCAATGTGTGTGGTGATGCAATTGTATTTGTGTGCGTACTGCGCTCGAACTCTCCCCGCACCCTACCTGCGCCCCAACGAGCTCGCTGGCCGACCGATATTTTATTTTGAATTGTAGCAAAATATGATATTACGTAGAGTGCGCGCAAGATAACTCTGCGCGCGAGTCGTGGCGCCACTTACGTTATTTCATTAGTATTCTGTATTCCCTGGCAGAATTGAATTGGTTCCTGATTTTGGCCGTACGTAGAGCTATCTTTCGCGTATTCTACGTATGCTCTGGTTACCTAGTAGGTATGGCGGATAGGCAATAGCAAACAAAAATATCAAAGATAAAAGATTAATTATTTTAAAGATTATTTATTTTTCTGCCATTAGGAAGCTACAGTATTTGTGACATGGGTTAAGTTTTCTTTATAGGCTAATTTATTTTCTTTCAAATAATTATTGTTTGACAAAAATGTAATAGGTATGTACCTAACTAACATCATATACAATTGGCTATTTGATATCCGTAGGCGCTGCAGTTTACATAATATATTTTTACTGAAATTACTTCTTTCTAAGTATAAATTAATTATTATTTTATGGAAATATCACGTCGTTCTTCTACGGTCTATAATAAATATGCCAAATGCAAGTGGGACTCGCGCTCGAAAGGTTTCATACCGTATGAGAGCCAATTATTTCGATGCAAATATATATTTTTTAAATTGATACATTTATATAAATTATATATTGATATATTATATTACTAAATATTCTGAGAATATTTCAAGCGTCTACCTTTTGTGTATATTAATAAAAATTGTGCAAAAAATCACGTCTGTTGTATGGCATGAAAAAATATTTATTTCATTCTATTTTTTGACCGACGTAACGGCTCCTCCGTTACGTCGGTAACGTACTCAATTTGACGCGTATATTTTTTATGTATAACCAAGCGTAACTTTTTACACAGTAGTCCGATTTTGATAATTCTTGGTTAGAATTTTTTTCATTGGAAAGAATATACTTCGAAATTGATCCCATTTAAATTTTATTGAAATAGGCTGAGCCATTTTTGATAAATCAATAATAATCGATTCGTGCGAACTATTCGCGAATTCTGTACCTACATGGTTGAAGTAGATATTTATTTTATTCTATTTTTAGTTTTGTTGTTATAGTGGGAACAAATACATCATCTGTGCAAATTTTAACTGTTTAGCTTTTACGGTGGTGAGATACAGCCTAGTGACCAACGGACAGACGGACAGAGGAGTCTTAGTAATAGGGTCTCGTTAATCTAAAACTTCTTGCCTTTTATATTGTAGGTGCCTATAGAAAGAAATTAGTCCCATAGTATAAAAATAATTGAGGATTCAATTAAACAGATGCGAGGTTTACTGTTTAGAGAACAGCTTGTCATACTTTGGTTCTACTTTAAAAACGTTTAAAAAATTGAAACAATTAGCTAATTAAAGCTGCAGTGGGTAGGGCACATATAATAGTAAAACAGGATCGAACATCCACAATTATTATTAGATTAAAGCATTTAAAGCACTTCTAATTGAACTTTTTAGCAAAACTCAGTGGATTGGCAAGTTAAAATGACAGATGGCAAGGCACATAGTTCAATGAACGGATAGCCGATGGGGCTGTTTTCTCAAATGGACCTCACGTACTGGCAAGCATAGAACGTTTTTTGCTTAGGTGGACTAAGGATAGATTTATATGTTACAGTTATAATACATTTTTAGAGAGCACGTGATTTTCCTAATTAGAAATTTAGAACTATTATTTCGGCTTAGACTAATATAATGTAATGAATGAAGTAGTAAGTATAATGTTCCAAGCACATAGTTCCAAGAATGCTCAATTTTACGAATGCCCAATTATATGAATGGACAATTCTAAAAATGCTCAATTCTCAAAATGGCAAAATAATTTCAAATGGGAAAATCACATTTTCATATAAAAAATCACCGGTAATTAAAGCACAATCTTTAGGCAAGTTTGACTATTGAAGCAACTAACATATTATATGTATTATATAATCATAACTAATTGCGCTAGCTCAATCCCTACTTCTTCCAATTCTCGACTACGCTGATGTTACCTACCTTGATCTTACAGAAGACCAATTAGATAAACTTGAGCGCCTTCAAAATTACGAAATAAAATACGAAAGTACGACCACATCTCTCAGTTTCGCTCTAGACTCGAGTGGCTTCCTATCAGACTCCGCAGAAATGCTCACATCCTATCACTTCTCTACAATATCCTTTTTAATCCTTCCTCTCCAGGCTATCTCAGAGAGCGTTTCACTAATTTAATTTAAGATAAGTTAAGTATCTACTCTGTACTTAGTGCACACAATAAAGAGTTCTATCTATCTATCTATGACATAAAGACCTATATATACACATGAGATCATAATTATCAGTCAGAATTTGTACATTCATAATATTATTTCATGCTATATAAGGTATTTTCAGCGAGCCATTTTTTAAGCTATGTTTAAATTTGTTTGCATCTAAAAATTTTATGTGAAGAGGTAGACTATTGTACACTTTTATGGCTGTATTAAATGAACTTCGATGATACACAGTATTATTTACTTGTACTACACGAATATTGAATTTATGTTGAGGACGTAAAATTTGCGATCTAGCTGATTTATTACCAAAAAAAGTAGTTTTGGTTATTTTTAACAAATACAGAATCTTCATCTCTTAAAGTAAGTTTTTTTTTTACGAAATTCTTAATTGAAATTATGTTGCCATTTTGATAATTGAGCATTCCCAAAACTAACCATTGTGAGAATTGGGCATTCATAGAATTAGGCATTCGCAGAATTGAGCATTCCCGGATTAGTTAGGCAATATGAGAATTGGTCATTCTGCACCTAAACTATTTAGATGTCTGCCGATACAACACGATATATATATATACTAAAAAAATACTACACAGAATTGTGTAGTCGCTGCAATAAGTCGCAGTAACTAAACGCATATATTCCATACATAAGATCTTTTTATATTTTTAAAAAATTAACTAATATTTTTAATAAACATCGATATCGATGGACGTCACTAGAGCATCGACAAAAATATCGTCTATTGCTACATCCCTAGTGCATGTGTACGTATAGGTTTGAACCTCCCTCACCTCAACCCTACCTCCGCATCGTGCGATAGGGACAATTGCAGCTCAGAGCAATTTATACCTACAAAAATCTTGGCAAGACAACGTTTCGTATTACGCTGTTTTCTTCATCAATAACTAAATTAATCAAGTATTTTTTATATCAAAATTTACAAAAAATATGTGTTCATGATTATGTCATTTCATATTTTGTTAGAAATTAATAAGTCTATTCTGGTGGGTCCTTAACCTTCCTATACTCGCGCCAATTTTTGTAACACCTATACTCGCGCACGGTGTCACAGACCGTAACTTTGGGTCCCATTTTTTTTTATTATTAGCAGTATAAGCTACATAGGTATATTTTTTTCCTGTAGCCATATAATTTAACTACAAAATAAACTTAGTTAATCGTACTATTAATTTATTATTGTAATGTCTATCAGACTTCGCGTGACAGCCTTCAAAAATATCAAACTTTTGTTCAAGTGTAGAAAAAACTGACTAAAATCTGTACTCAGTAAAAATCATCTTAGTACCTTATTAGTTGAGACTCGAGATGTAGCTATCAAGATTTTAGACCATAAAATGCCAATTAATGTATAATCAATACAAACATTTCATACACATTTTTTGTTGCACTTATACTCGCGTCGGTCTCACGGACCGATTGGCGCCAAATACACCCACACGCCGTACTTGCACAAACTCGCTCAGCGTACTGAAGTAAAGCTATCAACAAATGAGGCAGCTAGCAAAAAGCTCAAAGACGGTGCATTGTTTGAATATAAAATAAATGCGAAATAATATTTCGTCGGTCTCACAGACCAACGCGCGAGTATAGGAAGGTTAAAGATGTCGGTAAAAATGGTGATTTTTTTTGAGACTTTGAAGGATCATATTTTGCCTGATAATTAATTTATCAAAAAAATGAAAAGACAGGGTAGTTTAAATAGCTAAATTTAATTTTATGGCAAAAAATTGTAACTCTAAAACCGTTTTCCAGAAAGTAAACAGCGTAATACGTTTGTATGGAAAATTACAGACCACCTCAGCTCTTAATTTAGACACCCCAGATAGCTCAATGCTAGTTTGTGAAACCCTTCGAAACCACGTAAGTTCGAGTGTATATCTCTTGCTATTTTATCTATTTCGGTTTCTATTACTTTAGTTCTTATTCTATGACCCAGACGATGTCGTCACGGCTAGTCGCTTTATAAAGTTGCAACTGTAACACCCCTACAAGTAGTAAAATTCTCCACAAGAAAGTGAAGTAGTTCCGGCCGGGTGGACGGCGCCGCTGTTGCCCAACGGTAATCATGTTAGCTGCTCCACTCGTGTTACTCGTACTCATTTCACGCGCAATTTTCATTAAGATCATGATTATTAATATCACATACTTGTACCTGCTTCTTAACATTTGTGGCAGTTACATAACCATGCCATTATAAGGTACATACTTAACAACTATGATTAAACAGGAAACTCATACAATTATACACGTTTTTAATCGGCTATGGGCATTGAGCATGGGGCTAACTAGCGTGATGTTTTTTTAGTTTAATTGGCTCTTTAAGATTATTAAGTTCATCTAAATTTTACTTATCTAATAATGATTTGGCACAAATATTATTTATTTTATATTCGTTCCTATAAAGTTTATTGTCTGCAGCTTTTCTATCCCACTGACTGGCCATGTATTTGTATATTGAAAGTTGTATTGTGAAATTAATATCTATTCAGTTTTAACATTTATTGTTCATAGACATTGAGGTGCTTACAAAATTATGCACGGGAATATAAAGTCGACCTATTCCCGTTAAGCGTGTGTAGTTTACTACGTTTCTGACTGATTTGACTATGAAACACCATATCCGAAATCTCACAGTTTTCGAGATATTTGAATTCAAATACTTTTTATAAAAGGTTAATTTTACAGACAATATTGGGTAGTGAGGTCATAAAATTATTTTACATGTGAAAATTAAATAAAAATAATAATACGACTTACTCGTTTCATAATATCTAAGCTGATAGCCGAAAATCAGGAATTTTATAAATACCAATTTCAAATATCTGTTTTTTTTATATACATAGTGTATTTCATAGTCAAATTAGTCAGAAACAAAGTAGACTACACACCCTTAACGGGAATAGGTCGACTTCGACTTACCCTGTAACCCTGTATACACTACATTTCCATAAAGTTACTAGATTTAGTATTTTTGTCAAATGATTAACTGACGAGTACATTATAGTAATCGTTATTATATTTAATTATGTGATAAGAGATTTACTTGATGACAATAAATTTTATCTTATCTTTATCTTAAACTGTACCTTTTCTCTGCCTTGAATGAGTCCAGGGTTTATCCGAGATTTTCGGGATGCAGTTATGATGCCCTATTATGTGGCGCTTGGATTCAGAGATCCTAGGTTGAAACCTTAAGTCGCATCTTTATTTAAGAAGTTATGTAGGTATTAATTGGCTACCTTCAACCGGTGAAGGGAAAAATAATTAAGAAACCTTCGATATGAGCTTCAAAATTTCTTCATTTTCTCGAAGATATATTTATGAACAGAAAGGTTGCTGTTCATAATATATGTAATTTATCTGCGAGATTGAGTTTTCTTAGTCAGTGTGGTAACAAGGAATAAATCCTAAGATACTTACGAACAAACGAATTAATCACCATCTATTTCATCTTCGCCACAAATACTCCATTTTCCTTCAATAATTACATATTTTCTAAAGTTATTCATCTCTCATTAGAGATCATTAAACGTGATCGCCTTAATGATTCAATTAAAATCATTATTATACATTTCACACATAAAATTACCGTCTTCAAATAACAATCTAGCATTTACCGCAATTTTATGACTAAAGCAGCCTTGTATTAGATTGTTTGTATTAGACACCAGCACTTTAAGCGTAAAAATGCAATTAATATACATAAAACAGACATAAATAAATTATTCAGTAGCAAAATGACCATTGTAGTAACTTTTAATATGGGAACTAAAGCTTTATAATAATTTAAGCGCATAATCAAGTCAATTTCCTGTCCAAGGCAGTCACGCATCAAACTACTTAGGTTTTTGTGAGGATACCTTGAGAACGTTTGGTAGTAACCGCTAAATAGGAGCTATTCTTAATGGAGTCACATAAATGATAAAACTTTTCTGAAAAAATAAGACGTACGAGCGTGCTATATTTACTCAAACGATTGACACCAAAAACATAACATTTTGTTACAATTTATGGGTGAAAAAAGTTTTCTCCAGCAGGAACGTAAATTTTATTAAAAATGCGGTACATTTTTTCTCGATGTTCTACTGAAAACGCGAATACACTGGTCTATTCAAAATGCTCTGTTGTATTCACAAGAAATATAAAGTTTGGTTTTAATATAACTTAACTATAACTACATAGTATAAAACAAAGTAGTTTCCCTGTCTGTCTGTCCCTATGTATGCTTATATCTTCATAACTACGCAACATATTTTGATGCAGTTTTTTTTAATAGATAGAGTGATTCAAGAGGAAGGTTTATATGTATAATATACCTGTGCGAAGCCGGGGCGGGTCGCTAGTTTTCATGAAATCGGAAAATTCCAAATTGTGAACAAATCTTACACATGGCTTCCATAAAATTTATAGTTTACAATGACCAATTTCTTCCATTCGTCCTATTTAATTATCATCAACATATTTTCCAGTTTTACGTACGTAAGACTATATAAGACGCTTAGCCATTAAACTAATTAATTATATCTATATCTATGGTTAGACCGACGAAGATATACCAGAACGGTCGTGGGAGATGAGACACAATGCTTGTTGAAAAACATCTTCGCTAGCCTTGCGGCTGGTGTCATCCCAGCCTTGTTTAAGATAAATACCTATATAGAATTAAATTTACGTTTTATTTCATTTACGTATACCTGTAAGTACCTACGCGCTAAGTTTACCCGCTGGGTTCAATTTTTAAGATCTTTTGATAGCTCTAAATATAATTTTCAAGTGTTCCTCTCATTTTATAACAGCTGATTTATTATCTAGAATTTCGGGTTGACCTCGTTGTTAAAGTTATTTGTAATAATGATCTGAATCACCCCCTTTCCGCTTGGTATAATTATGCTAATAACCCTGTAGATACGACATACTTATAATGGATGCTAATGCGAGCTAGAAAATAAACTTTTGCTACTTAAAAAATTTGAATGCTTTTTGCAATGAGGTTAATAACAACATATAAAAGAACAGACTGTGTTTTTTGTCTCATCATTGCTTCTAAATTGCCTGCCCAATAAGCTAACTCCGTGACTCCATACAATTCCCACTACCACCATAGAAGATAGTAATACAACACAGTTATTATCCAGCCATTGTCGGTCAGACCTGCCGCGGGCTACTTAATAATTTAGTAACGGAGAACATTTCGCATTGTCCACCCAACAGTGTACTTACTTTGCTTCCAATTCCATTGTGGATAACTCGTAACCGACAAACCAACACAATGCGAAGTTAGTTGTGGGAGCTACTATCGTTATCTCGTAGTAATCGTAAAGTTTTGATAGTTGCTCAACTCCACAGGTAATGTGGTGTTGACCAGTCCAGTGCTGCGAGCGCTGATGCGTCAGGCTTCAGTCCGACCGCACGACTCGCACTGAGCGTCACGCGAACGCATTCCCGCACAATTATTTTTCTAGTTCGTTTTTCGAATGTTGATTCTTTTTTTAAAATTAGTGATGTGGTTATAATTGCGCACGCGAGATGCAAATGAAGTGATGCCCCAAATATTCCGAGTCCCGTGTTCCATGTGACCGATTGTGGAGTGCTGAGTTATTGTTTATCGGTGTTTCTGTTTGTGTGTAAAGCTGGAGCGGAACGGTGTTCACATGCATTACAGAAAGCGGCCCTACAGGTTGGTTTGACTGATATTTAATCGACTAAACGATTGTAGAACCATCTCATCCCTCGTGTTTCCATTTTTAAATTTCCGTCTATATACATTATTTCTTTCATTTATCTCTATTTACGTTTTGGTGTCAATGAAATCATGTTCAATTACCTTCACGTCTGTAGATTATTAAGGTTAACCTCATTTTATCGTCTTTTCCGTTTTCCAATAAGAAAACTTAGAAAACATCGTTTCTTCTTGAGTTTTCTCTGCACAAATGTAGCACAATAATGATGAGTTTATTACATTGCTCTAACAAACTACTGTTGTTCAATCTCTGTAATAATAATCAACAATAGGTGAACCATTAGTTTCGGTCCATAAAAACATTTGCGATGACGAGTTTTATTCGGGCCATGATAACTCTTTGTCACCAAAACCGATTTCATTCGACGTGGTATTTTATGGTGAAGAGTGACGTAAGGCACCATCAGATTTAGTGGTGCTAGTGTTGTCATATTTATCATCATTTCGTCAATTTGATTCGAAATAATGATTGTAGATTTTCATCAGTGCGGTTGTCGCCAAAAAATAGACCACTAAAGGCAATTGCATTGAATTTTAAGATAAATCAATGCTTACTCCTCCTTTACACCTTGTTTTAAACAAATACTTTCTCTTACTAGGTATATTATTTTATTTTGAACCAATGAAATAAGATGGATCAAATAAGTATGCAATAGTTGCTCCATGCATGCAATGCGCCTTAACATTGACTAAATTGAGCATCTGATTTTTTTCGCAGATTCATACCAAATCCCTTCAAATTTGTACACAAGTATGTTGCCCTATAGAAATAAATACTGTTATCAATATTAACCCAGTCACTTGTATTAAATACCTACCATATTACATAAACCTCTGACCAAAAAATTATCTAATAATACCACACTGTTAATAACAAAGACTTCTCATTTCCAATCAGCTGAAATGTATAGCAACAAGCTAAAGCAACAAGAATTTTTTATTTATTGCTATCAATTCTATTGTATTCTATTGCAACTCAACATTTTCTATAATACATACGTAATTGCAATCTCTCATGGCCACGGATATGACTCACGGTTGAACTTAATTTCAGGGTTTCTTGATACAACTTTGTCCAAATAACACGCCTACGAGGTTTGGAACTACTTAAGATGCCGTGGCCACTAAGACCCGTCAGATTCGAACGATTCGATTCAATGCTTATATTATATATAAATTAATAATTATATATTTTTCGCAATAAATCGCAACACCGACTTCCACCGTGTACAGAATCCGAATAATTTGCACGAATCGATGTGACATCCATGTACATTTTTGTTGATTTATCAAAAATAGCTCAGCCGATTTCGATAAAATTTAAATGGGATTTACCTCGGAAGTATACTCTTTTGAACTAAATTTTTCTTTTTTAATCGGTTCACAATTGGTGAAAATATCGATAAATATTGCCATAAAAACACATACAGACGAACATAGTACCTCCTCATTTTGGAAGTCGGTAAAAATATTCTGGGCCCTGATTCTTTATGTTCATTTACATTATTGATTATGATAATGCAGTAACTTGACAATATATTTCTACTAAATATATTTTATTATAGTTATTTTAGAATATTTAATAACTTGAATTCGCGGTGTTAGGATAATTATTTTACATATTTTGTTACATAAAACAATACACTAATCAAGTTATTATGAAATATTTTATTTAATTAATGACATAAATCAAACTTTATTAGTGACCGTAAGTATTATTATTGGTTTGTGTGTGGTTTGGCGAGTATTGCAGCGTTTCGCCTCGCAAGTTGTACGGCCCGCGGGGCGAATTCCCACTGGTCCACATTGTTTGGAGCGGGACCTTCAAAAAGAGTCTTGGGCGATTCGCCCCGCGGGCCCAACCGCTTGCGGGGAGAAACGCCGCAATACTCGGTTATGCATACATTTTATTGGATGCCAACAATCTTTTTTATGGAATAACTAATTTCTTTTTGATTGCTGATGAGTATAGGTAATCATATATTAGAATATATCCGTCATCTAGAATAACAGTCCATAATTGGTGATCTGGATCAGATCGTAATTTAATAATAAAAAATATATGTTTATAATTATTTTTCGCCTAAAATGCTAAAACAGCCTTCAACCGTGTACAGAATTCGAATAGTTCCCACGCATGGATCAATGTAGTAATTTTCCTATTATTGTTGGTTTTTCAAAAATGAAAATGAGCTGATTTTCAGCTGATTTAGATAAAATTTATTTAGTGAGTTCGACCTCTAAACCATGTTCTACCAAAAAAAAAGAAACCTCAGATTCGTTCATAATTGGCGGAGTATCTAATGGCCTCAGCAACTGAGAACCTCATTGTTTGACGTCGGTTAAAAAGGACAGCTTACCAGAGCAGCCCCTTAAGTTTTTAGTCATACTTGAACTTGATTCGAATGATGAATTCAAAGTTAGCGAGGTCAGTGTTGCTTAGGTATTTTTTTAACCGTATCGGATTCGTGTTGACCTACTAGGAACCGAATCAAGATGTTATTGTTTATTCTAGCCTTTATAAGTCCAATTTGAAGGAAGTCTCAGACCAGTCTGAGAGTCAAGGTATGCATAAATATTTGGGCAATTAGTGATAATAAGTAATTCTAATAAGTGAATATAAATAATGATTATTCTTTGGAAAATGTAGGCTCTTGCTTTGCAAAGTGTAGACTTTCAGAGGTTGAACAACATTTGCTATGAGACTAACTGCGAAAATATTTTTTTCGCGATTTTAAAGGTTGTAAACTTACAAATCTACTTACAATACCTTAGTTTTTTCTTTATAACATTAAAAGAATTTAATAATCATCTGTAAATGACCATACAGGTCAGATTCTAAGTATACAGTATAAATTATATCTAATACATATATAATACATATTGTAATACATATTCACAGTCCCTTTCGCAATTGGATCTTTGATTGAATCGGCATGACTCGAAATTGTTTATAGAATATATCACTATTGTGGGCAGTGACATGATAAACAAACCTCTGTTTGTTAAATAGAGCTTCTGAGGGCAAACCACCAACATCATCATAACAGCCATTGGATCTTCATTGCTGCCAAAGACATAACAGTATCGATTTGGCACATTCCATTATATTGATGCAAAACAGCTTGCAACTAAACAAAAAATACCACGGGTTTGTACTCTGGGAGTGCCCGGCACACAGAAGTGAAAACTTGTACATATGTATAAAGTACTATCATTTATGTGGTAAAATACAATATCATACACGCACACTCGCGCAAGCGCCCTGCGCCGTCTTACGAATTTTCGATCAGGTCACGTGACTTGACGCTAGTTTAACTTTTTTTACCCATCCTGAAAACTGCACTACGCCGCTAAAAAAGTTTTCACTTCCAAAAAACCGGACAAGTGCGAGTCAGGCTCGCACACCGAGGGTTCCGTACAAATCCAGAATATTTCACAAAATTGGAAAGTAAGTTGTTAAAATCTCTGTACTATAAACATCGACAAAAAAGTTTATTTATTTTTTTTACTTTTCCCGTCATACGTCGAAAATTACACATTGTCAAAATAATTAAAAACCTGTTTTAGCATGTGCTAATGAAGTTCTTTTAAATTATACCTTACATGATACAATTTACTCACTTTGAATTTTGAACCCGTATTTTGTGAATTTTGAGGCCCTATTTTTTGTGATTTAAATAAAAATGTACAGTTTTCAGATTTATTCCTATATGTGTACTCTGAAACAATGCTTCTTGCCAAATTTCATAGTTCTATGTCAACGGGAAGTACCCTGCAGGTTTTGATTTTTGTGAGTGTCGAAATATGCGTTTTTTTACGACATAAACGGCTCTAACTGTTTTAAACGATAATTGAGAAGTTTTTCTTTTACACAACTGCAAGATATCATAGATATACGTATACAGTTTAAATTTCAACTCGATATCTTTACGCGTTTCCGAGATAAAGAGTCTTGACATACACACAGACGGACAGACGGACAACAAAGTGATCCTATAAGGGTTCCGTTTTTTCCGATTGAGGTACGGAACCCTAAAAATGAAGTCAACGTTGCCACTAGTGCCAATTGCACGTTTTCAGCGAAATCAAATATTTTATAGTGACAAGCGAAGTCATGTGCAGCGTAGGGTTTTGGACTGGTAGTGCGGAGACCTGCCATGGGTGGGTATAAGTACTCGTAGGTAACGCGCAAACGCACAGCTCAAAGGGAATTCTGTTATTTACCAGCTTATGCCCGCGGCTTCCATAATTGTTGTGCTATCCATGGGAACATTCTGGAATAAAAAGTAGCATAATCAGTTTCCGTCGTTCAAACTATGTCCATGCTAAAAATCAAGTCAATCGTTGCTGCGTGAAAGAGGAACAAACCAACAAACACACTTTCAAATTTATAAAATGATCTCGGACGGAATGTCTAGTTTTTCTATCCTTACTTATTAGTACTGTACTGTATCAGCCTTTTTTTTAATAGTCCACTGCAGGACGTAGGCCTACCCACGAAGGGTGATTGGGCCATATCCACCACGCTGGCCCAGTGCGGGTTGGTGGATTCACATACGCCATCGAATTGCTTTACGGACATATGCAGGTTTCCTCACGATGTTTTCCTTCACCGAAAAGCCAGTGGTGTGAAAATTCCGTACATAAATTCCAAAGAAGTCATTGGTACGGGGCTGGGATTTGAACCCACGACCTCACGATTGTAAGGCGGGTGTCACTACCTCTATGCTACCACTTATTAGTAAGGATAGAAAATCTAGACATTCCGCTTATCGCATGTCATAATGATTAATAATTTATTAATATTATAATAGATCAATAATTCATTGTTAAATTCTCACTAGGACGTTTAGTAAACTACAGAGCTCAATCATGAAGGAGATCAGTAAAATATTTGAACTTTTCAAATCTAAACTTTAAACAATCTTGTGATCTATAAGTATGCTTATAATATGCTTGAAACAACCAAACTGAAAACACAGGCATCGTTTAGTAAAATTGTTTTCGTACCACCTGCTCGACAATGACCCATTATATGTCGTATAATCTCAACGTAAAACGAGTCATTATGATCTTAACACAATCTCGAGGGCTATGGCAGATCAATAATGTTGTATGAAACTCCCAAGGGGGTAAAGTGATTTAAATTTGGAACGTCTAATCTAATTCGTTTGAAAACTTCAATCTTAAATCATTTATAAGGGCATCGTAAACAGGTTTCATTTTGCAAAACCGAATATAACCTCTATACATTGCATGGCAACTGGCATTAAAAGGAGGTTCCACTCGACTTCACAGAATAAAACCTCTTTGGTGGCCGTATTGGGTTGGGTTGCTACGTGAAAGAGTAACAACAAACTCTCTTTCGGATTTATAATATTAGTATAGTAGCCGACAAACAACTTGAACGTTAAACCATAGCTACCTCTCTTTTGTTTTCTCTGCTAACGAAAGGGAGAGAGTGATATTTTTTTGTTCAACTTACGTGCCGGGACCTATAAGTTCATTATAAGGATGTCTTATTATAATGATCGCGTGACCTTGTCACACTATCGAACACTAAGTAAAATTTACTTGAAAGTCTTATGAGGGAGGTCCGTCACTGGTGCTCCTCTGTTCACTTTGTACTACAGCTCCGCAGACCACTCCATTTTAGTTTTACGTATTTGGCATGAACTTATGTAAGTATACTGAGAATGCGTAGTATTATTCCTGTGTGGGACGCGGCAGAAGGCATTCACACTTCTGAATTATTACTTTACTGTGTCAATTTAGACTGCGTGTTTTCCTTCAAAAAATGTTGATAAAATGATGGTCGCATAGCGGTAAACTAAGAATGGAGCGTCCCCCAGCTTGCTTGGTACACGATATTGCAAAAAACGTAACATCAACCTGGGCAAGAATAGCTTATAGAATGGCTATCGTACGCGGGCTGAAAATGATGAGTTTACTTCAATTATCTGAGGTGTACTTTGTCTGTACTGTAGATCTAACTAGCTTTAATACTAACCCACTTTAGAAACAAATCGTTGTTGCGTGACGCCGAATTGAATGTATCTTCCGAAACGAAAACCAGATCTTTTTGCGACGGACGTGCTGCAATAGAATCACTTATTTCCTGCAAATTAGTCTCTTATGAAATTCTCACAGAAACACTCGTTTTAGGAAAAAGTGTGTTATGTATGACATAACTATAATATGTAACAAGTTATACACATAGTATGAAGGGTAGGTAAGTAGAAAACTAAATCGTGACGGTTTAGTTACAGCGGTTAGTACAAAATATGTTTGCAGAAGTGATGAAATGTAAATTAGATGACGGAAAAATGTGATACAGGCATTAGAGTATCGCAATATTTCTAAATGTTTCATTTGAAAGTTATAAGTGGTAACCAAAATATGCGGTAAGCATTAATTTTCAAATTTGTGATTAAAATTATTCTTTTGTCGCTGTTTAATCAAGCTCCCTCTTGTTCTTCGTATACTTACTTTTTAAATCACTAAATTTTCCAATGGACTACTTTTATTACATTGACAACTCGATTACAGAGGCACCATCGTAATTATAATAGCTAAATAGCATAGTCCTGTTTCTTTTTTACTTTAGGCATTCGATAGAGAGAACGCTTTTTACGTTGCTATTAAATTTACGCTGGCGCCTCTATAATTGGGCCTATTGAATGAAAATAATTTAAAATATTTAAATGCACAGTACACTTGCGACTGTACTGTACTGTATCAGCCTTTTAATAATCCACTGCAGGACGTAAGCCTACCCACGATGGGTGATTGGGCCATATCCACCACGCTGGCCCAATGCGGGTTAGTGGATTCACATACGCCATCGAATTTCTTCTACGGACACACGCAGGTTGCCTCATGCTGTTTTCCTTCACCGAAAAGCCAGTGGTGTGAAATTCCGTACATAAATTCCAAAGAACTCATTGGTACGGGACCGGGATTTGAACCCACGACGTCACGATTGTAAGGCGGGTGTCACTACCTCTTGCCCACCACAGTTCCAACGACACCACGGCAGTTGAGATGCTAGAACTAAAAATTCAAGATTTGACCCAGAGATTATATCAGTTTGCTCTCAAATTTTTACAATGTTCCAAAAATCTTTGCTAACTCAATATCAATCTCAAAAATCTAGACTATACAATACAATACAATACAACAACACTTTATTGACACCACAAGTAGTAAAACATTACAGAAAAAGAAATATCGACAGAAGAATGGTACAAAAGGCGGTCTTATCGCTAAAAGCGATTTCTTCCAGACAACCTCTACTGTGTGGAAACATGTGATTGACGTGGACGGTGGTGTAAACATAAATGAATAAAGTAAAGCTATAAATATCCAAAAACAATAAAATACACAATATAATAATAGCTATCTATACATAATAATAGCTATCTATAATAACTATCTTTAAATACGAAAAATGAAATGATTCAATCATGTCTTGAAATTCCAAATAAACGCAATACCAGCATGTTATCATCGTCATTATCATCATTCACAGCCTTCTCTTTCCCACTGCTGGGTATCTCTCTCTTACGGTGCCATTTGTCTCGGTCACAGGACTAATCGTGTCCTATTTCGTCCCGCGATTTTCATAATGTCGTCGACCCATCCTGCAGCCGGACGACCAACGCTCCGCTTGCCTTGCCTTCTTTTACCAGCATGTCATACTTAAATCCAATTAATACAATCCATAGAATATCTAAACAAACCAAAACTCAATAGATAAGACTAAGATTCATTACTCTCATCCTCCTGCATAAAAATATGATGTCAATAAGTACCTAGATCACGATTTCTTCAATGCAAGTGATAATGGCATACAATTTGTAGGCAGACAGGACGTCCGCAGGGAGGGTGGAGAAATCGGCAGCAATGAGGCATGGGTGCGCGCGCGCCGTGAAATTGTGTAAGAAAGTGACCAAAGAGTTACACAGTGCGACAACATTTTTAAAACAGCTACTCACTGCTACTCCGTTACATTGATATAAATATTTTAATCTGTTTTCAAATAGGTAACTTTCACAAAGAAGGAACTTCTTATTTAAATGGATCTTCTTGTACCATGTTGTATCAGCCTCTAAAATAGTCCAGTATTGAAGTACAAGACGAATATTATAATTATATATCCTAATTCTAAGGTCAATAAAACAAAACATCAAAATGTTATTTTTCTTTTTGAAATATAATCGCTACCATCGTGCTATACAGAAGATTATGCTCGGAGTCTCTCTGCGAGATCGAATCAGGAATGAGGAGATCCGCATATGAACCAAAGTTACTGACATAGCCCAAAGCCGGAGAACTAGAACGAGAACTAAGTGAAGGCCGAATAAATAAATAAAATAAATAAATATTTTGGGACATCTTAGACGCGGCCTCTGACCCCAAACTAAGCAAAGCTTGTGATGTGGCTGCCAGAGACTGATATACTACCTATTTTTAAATACATACGTATATAGATATAACCTTGTATATATATGTAAATAATAAAAAAAATAGATAGTAACTAAATAACACCCAGACACAAAGCAAACACTTATGTTCATCACGTAAATATTTGCCCTGGTGGGGATCGAACCCACGCCTCTTTGATCCAGAAGTTAGGGTCACTAACCACTGAGCCACCGAGGCAGTGGACCAAAATCCATCTATTTCCAGCAGTTGACTTCCTACAGCTGATAATGAATCTGTAACTTTTAAGATTCAGAATGGATAAGTATCTTCGCAGTTTTTTCTGCGTGTTCCAGCTACGACTAAAACGTAGCTAGGCTATCTTCAGACAAGTTGATGCGGTTAATAAGCGCGGACTTTTTCGCGATAACTAAAATCTCCGAAGCATACCCAAATAGAATGTAACATAGTATAATCGACCTTAAACAAACGAATGCGTAATTAGTCTAATTATTAAAATGAAGTAGGTAATTATTTCAAAATCGGTAGATCCATACAGAGCCGGTGCGGTCGCCGGCTGGCCTGGTTGTGCAAGGCTTATAGAAGGTCACATGTGCACGGTTATTGTACGGTAATGTGGTACAGATCCTTTTCAACTGTTATAGATATGCACAGGTATAAATTATACTGAAAATTATACTACTTACGCTTAAATAAATAATAATTTTCTCAACATACAAGCTATTGAGATCCTGGATATCATGTATAGCAGCAGAGTGCTAGCCAAGACTAGTAAAACAAGCCCAAACACGACGGTCTATCTTGTTTAGTACAGGAGTTCGTATGGCCACCTTCCGACTCCATCATCAGATCAGCTCCATGGTACCTTATTATTGCATTGTCATGCGATATACGCATGCGTGCAAAATTTCAGCTCAATCGGAAACCGGGAAGTTGGTCAAATTTAACTTACAAGATTCCACCTGAATTTACATAGTTACATAGATACATTGCAAGTTAAATAAAAGCTTGTAAAATACGTAAAGCTCTCGGATGGAAACCACGAAGCAGCACCGCCAATTCAATTTGAACTTACCAGCTGTTCCACATTCCAGTCTACCCGTGACCACGGTCGATGCAACTCGGCCGTAACGTCGGGATGAGGAGGTATTTATTTATCTCGTAATTTTAGTGCGCGATTAGTCCCGTAGTACATAATAATAAAACGTTTCCAAACGGTCTCGTCGGATATATAAATAAAAAAAAAAAAAAAAAAAAAAATTTTAGGAGATTCTTACGAACATTTCCAGCAGTTGACGTCTTGTGGGTGATGAATGGAGGGAACTGGGCCAAACAAAATCTTCCGAATAAAAAATTACGTTGAATTTTTTAGGAATAATAAATCAAGGCTCTGTTCATCAACATCCACAGCCTTCTTTATCCCACTGCTGGGTAAAGGCCTCTGTCTTATAGTGCCATCTGCCTCGGTTCTTTGCCAATCGTATCCAGGTTCGACCCGCGATATTGACGATATCGTTGACCCACCTTGCTGCCCTCGGTTTTTTGCCAATCGTATTCAGGTTCGACCCGCGATATTGACGATATCGTCGACCCACCTTGCTGCCCTCGGTTCTTTGCCAATCGTATCCAGGTTCGACCCGCGATATTGACGATATCGTTGACCCACCTTGCTGCCCTCGGTTTTTTGCCAATCGTATTCAGGTTCGACCCGCGATATTGACGATATCGTCGACCCACCTTGCTGCCCTCGGTTCTTTGCCAATCGTATTCAGGTTCGACCCGCGATATTGACGATATCGTCGACCCACCTTGCTGCCCTCGGTTCTTTGCCAATCGTATTCAGGTTCGACCCGCGATATTGACGATATCGTCGACCCACCTTGCTGCCCTCGGTTCTTTGCCAATCGTATCCAGGTTCGACCCGCGATATTGACGATATCGTTGACCCACCTTGCTGCCCTCGGTTTTTTGCCAATCGTATTCAGGTTCGACCCGCGATATTGACGATATCGTCGACCCACCTTGCTGCCCTCGGTTCTTTGCCAATCGTATTCAGGTTCGACCCGCGATATTGACGATATCGTCGACCCACCTTGCTGCCCTCGGTTCTTTGCCAATCGTATTCAGGTTCGACCCGCGATATTGACGATATCGTCGACCTACCTTGCTGCCGGACGACCCACGCTCCGCTTACCGTGTCTAGGCCACCACTCTGTTATCGCCTTGTTTCACCTGTCGTCACTTCGTCTTGCCACGTGTCCTGCCCAGCTCCACTTAAGATTCGCTTCTACGGTTCCAACGTCCCGGGCTTTAGTCCTACGTCTGATCTCTGTGTTGCGAATACGGTCTTGGATTGTAATGCCGATTAAAAATTAAATAATTAAAATTATGCCACCATAGAGTTATGGCGGCTCTTTTAGTGTAAAAGTGAGGTGTTCCGTATTAGATAAGCAAGTAACAGACTCATAAAACCACAAAACGAAACGACTACATGGTTACGCGTATCTAAATTAATAACACGTAAGATTTTATATCATCATCATCACCACAGTCATAGACGCCTTAATTTGGCCCATTGCGGGATATAAGCCCCTTCCCGCTGTTGCCAATTTTCTATCAAATTTCAATAAAAGGCATTTAATAAAAGCCTAGAAATGGGTACTTCTTCGAAATTTCATTCTTTGACTGATTCATCTGGCCAAAATTTTATTTCACTTTCAGCTCTGTCGCACATGTTCATATGTAAAAAAGGTAACTAAAGAACATATATTTCAATGAGGGACTTGTTTTTATTAAGTAGTTTTTAAGATATCTACGTTCAAATATTTTGTGCCCAGATGAATCAGAATTGATTACAGATGAATCAGAACAGAACTGAAAATGAAAAACTATGTAATTTGGCTGTGTAATAGGGAAATCTAATCATATTTTACATACGTACATAAAATTTTAACACTATAGCACGAAAAAAAGTTGACGAATGAACAATATTTCTTGTATTACATTGTAAATGAAAACATTTTAAATTACATAAATGAACTAATTAATATTTGTTACTGATAAATAGGTACATGAAAGTTAATAATTTAGAAAAATGAAACAATGTTTGAAAATATTATCAAAGATTTTCTTATACAAAAAGCATACTATAGTGTAGACGATTTTATGTGTGACAAAAAGTCATTGCGTAACCCGACATGTGACAGTATTTGTAAATGAAAATGTATTCATTCTGTTAGTTTTATTGTTTTATGTTAATTTATATTCATTGTTTACTTTTGACATTCATAAGTGTGCATTATTGTACCTATGTGAGAATAAATGAACTGAACTGAACTAATAGTAAGTATAGTAATTGGTACATTATATTATTCTCTCTCTTTATTTTTTTCCATGTACAATTCACGAATCCTGTTTATAATATAATGAAAAAAACACAAAATTAAAGTAAGAAACATGAGATCAACTTCAATTAAATGGCATTTTTGACAGTAATCTTCCTTGGTAACTATCACAGAAGCATAATTTTTCTTAGTATCTGTGATGTATCTAAATAAACGTACATACAGCACATAAGAGGGACGCCTCACACCTAATCGGTCAGCCGAGCGGTGCGGGCGTCACCTGTGTGTTATAGTACTTACTGAAGTAATCTGTTGTTTTATTGGGTGTCTTCTTGAGGACATCACATTGGCGACGAGGAATAGCGCAGTAAGTAAAATTTCACTCAGTGCGTGCTTACAGAAATTGGTCAACAGCAAAATTGTTATTTCACAAAAAAAAGATACCTATGTACCTACTTAGTACTTGAGATGAACAAATGAAGTGAATCATTACTATTGTAAGTAAAATTATTTTTGTCCCTAGCATTTATTCTACTAAAACATCAATGCGTGGGGTTTTAAATAATAAAAAATAGAGATAAAACAAAAGAGTATTGTCATGATCATGGATGTAATCATTATAAATGGATGTGCAGTAGGTACAGTAACTAGTTTTCAAAAATAGTCCTTGTTTTGGTTTATGCATTTAAAGAAACTGACTATTGTAACAGATGTTTAAATAGTATTTGTACCTATCTTGTTACGATTATTATGTGCTGGTTGACGGAATACTATATATTATTATAGTTGCTCAACCTACATAGTAAATTCTAAACGTTATAGACGAAGCCACGCCCGCCATTTTAGAAAACATGCTGGTTTCAGTTTTTCAACTATATTTCTAATTCACTTATTTCTTACATCCGTAACTAACTCTATAAGTAGTTTGTATCAAACATAAACTTACCATGAATAAGCTCGCCTGAGCTGTATAGTCAGTATAAACAAAATGAAACCTACTTACAGTAAGTTTATTCAGCGATACTTTGTTGTTGTAATAGACTGAATATGGTATAGTTGGTGACCAATTCTGTTCGCAAATGTGCCCCTGTCGAATGCTGATGCGATTAAGGTGCCACTTCGATGATTCGAAGCAAAAGGTATCTACACGACCAAGTACTAAAAATGTTCCAACGATGTCATCGTCAAAAGTTCCACTTCATTTGAAGCAATTGTATGAAAATACAAAAAACCGGATAGATTCTACGATGTCATCGTCAAAAGTTCCACTTCATATGAAGCAATTGTATGAAAATACAAAAAACCGAAAGGTTCAACGATGTCATCGTCAAAAGTTCCACTTCATATGAAGCAATTGTATGAAAATACAAAAAACCGAAAGGTTCAACGATGTCATCGTCAAAAGTTCCACTTCATTTGAAGCAATTGTATGAAAATACAAAAAACCGAAAGGTTCAACGATGTCATCGTCAAAAGTTCCACTTCATATGAAGCAATTGTATGAAAATACAAAAAACCGTAAGGTCCAACGATGTCATTGTTAAAAGTTCCACTTCAAATTGAAGCAATTGTATGAAAATACAAAAAACCAAATGTTTCAACGATGACATCGTCAAAAGTTCCACTTCAAATTGAAGCAATTGTAAGAAAATACAAAAAAAAGTTCCAACGATGATATCGTCAAATGTTCCAATTCAATTTGAAGCAAAGGTAAAAAAAAAAAAAAAACTAGTTCAACTTCAAATTGAATCAATTGTATAAAAGTAAAGTACAAATAAGGCTAATTTACAATTTAGTAATAACAATGAAAGTTGTACTTTGTTCTAATACTGTCTATCGTAATCGGAATAAGCTGTGCCGTGGCGTGAATTGTACCTATGAAAAATACTTAGGGAGATGTTTACATAATACCTTGAGAGATGTTTACATAATATCGAGATAGCTACCTCGTAGGTAAAGTCGGTTATTTTATAACGACGATGCAAATAATAGCTGGAACTAGACACACTATGTTTTAGTTAATAACGTAATTGCCATAGGAAATAAAAAGCTGGTAGTTTAGAAAATAATTTGTATTTAGCCAACATCACCTTGTCTGCAATTAACTACGATAATCGTCGCTGAAATATTAAAAAATCAAAACTCATCGGCAATTTAATTCACTATTAATAAAACAAGAGCCAGACGAAATATTTGAAAAAAAAAATATTCGTCTCAGACAGCAAAGCTCAAAATGAATCAGAATCAGAAACTTTTATTGACATATCAAGCTTAATACTATAATTAAAAATACAAAATCTGTATAATAATACACAGTACCGCCAACAATAGGTCTCGTCGTTCAATGCAAATACATATTAACGTGTACAAAATTGAAACGAGTATAATGTAACTTTAGTAAAAAAGACGACAATCTCATTGAGCAGATAACTGAAAAATGTAGCTCTAAAAATTAAGGAAAATATTTTGAAACTAGGATATACAGCAACAATAGAAAAATCATAGTAGGACCAAACTCTCTCAAAACAGTAGAACGGCAGCTAACCGATATCCAAGACAGGCAGGCAAAAAAAAAAAAAAAAAAAAACGCAACAAGCACATGCCTTAATAAAATTGACACAAAACGTACAACAAAACATTAAAAAAGAAACAAAGTCCTGCCGCCGCTGTGGCAAGAAAATCACAGAATCACAGTCGTAAGTGCGGATATAAAGGCCATTTCCAAAAGAGAGCTAGAGCAAATAAAATAATAAATAGCGTCGACCTCGCTACAAACAACCACAACATAACAAAAAAGTCTAAAGTCGAAGAAATACCCAGGAAAAAAGAAACTTCTGAGGACTATATTATATCATATTTTATGGATATTTTTTCATATCGATGACGACGCAACAGTTAGTTGCCAAGTAGGATACCAGAAACCATCGGAAAAATCCAAACTTTTCTGGGAATAATTAATTTCGTTGAGAAATGGATTCCAAATTATCCACCTTTGAGACAACTATTGCGTCAAAAAGAGCACAAAAATACAAATATTACAGAATGTTCGCAAAATGAACAAACACAAGCTTTTGAACAATTAAAAAAAAATTCAAGCTAAATTTCTGCACTTGGCTATAACGAGCCCAAAAATCGGACCCAAGTCATCGCTAGTGCAAGTCCTGTATGGTTAAAGGCTGTTCTAGTTCAATATGATGATAGAGGACCTCATGTCATTGCTTTTGGGAACAAAAGTTTATCTGATGTTGAAATAGGTATTTTCAGACGGAAAAAGAAGCATTAGTTTTGGTTTGAGCAATCAAACATTTCCATACATGGGAAAAAATTGAGCTCATCACAGACCTTAAGAATAGAAAACACTTTATTGTACACAGTAAAATATAAGAAAACAGTAATACATGAATAAGTCTCTCGAAGTAATTTTAGCACGCGATCGAAGCTTTGTGTGAGAATTGAACGCTGGGTTTTTCGATTACAAGATTACGACTGTAAAATAATCTACAAACCTGGGAAATCAAAAAAAATAAAAATAAAGCAGACCCATTGGCCCGTTTGTGTAAAAACACTTGAAAGCCAAATAGTCTTCTAGAAGATTAACATCATATAAACCAGATAGTTCGATTACCACAACCCGTAGCATTAACATTAAGAGCAATCATTGGCGAGTCAAATAATGACCACGATATTAAATTAGTCAAAGACGCTTTAATGAACAATGTGCGGCAACCTTCCGTAAATAGTTATAAATTATTTCAACATGAACTCTGGCTACATGACGTCGTTTTATTGAGAGGCAATTGAATTGTAATACCCACTAAGCTGCGCAAACAAGTTTTAGAAGCAACACACGAGGGCCATCCGGCATAGTCAACATGAAAGCTAGGCTTCGTACAAAAGTCTGGCGGGCAAAAAATGTACAAAGACGCCGAAATTACCGTAAAAAGCTGCAGAGGCTATACTCTGGTCTCGGGTCCAAATCCACCAATACCAATGAAAAGACGTGAACTTCTATCCAAAGCTTGGGGAAACACCACCCGATTCGACGGGAGGTAGTTTCGAGACAAACTACCTTTTTAACAGACCTCGAAAATAATAACGATGATTTAGAAACCAGAGATCGCGATAAAGAAATGAAAGAGAAAATCAAATTACACGAAGATAAAAAAGGGAAGTTGAAGATAGAGAATTAGAAGTTGGCGAAAAAGTCTATGTAAAGAACTTAATAAAAGAAAACGAATTAGTCCAGAAATTTATCCCAATACCCCACACTGTCGTCAGCGCTGAAGGAAGTGACGTAAACGTAAGGAATGAAGAAATTGGCCAGGGATACAGGAGAACTATTGTTGGTCTGAAGAAAGTTGAAGGACAATGGAAAATATTAGATCAGAAGGGCACATCATGTTAAGAAGGTTCTTTGATAGATGTAACAATCGACTTACAAATTCTGATTTTAATTAAAAAACTGTATTAGCTT
Source organism: Hypomecis punctinalis (assembly GCA_949316475.1). Classification (NCBI taxonomy): domain Eukaryota; kingdom Metazoa; phylum Arthropoda; class Insecta; order Lepidoptera; family Geometridae; genus Hypomecis; species Hypomecis punctinalis. The sequence continues at coordinate 16,248,531 of OX438810.1, forward strand.
ATAATTGTCAAAATATATAAAAAGGAAGAGATGTGATGTATCTAAATAAACGTACATACAGCACATAAGAGGGACGCCTCACACCTAATCGGTCAGCCGAGCGGTGCGGGCGTCACCTGTGTGTTATAGTACTTACTGAAGTAATCTGTTGTTTTATTGGGTGTCTTCTTGAGGACATCACAGTATCGTTAACGATAAATAATGAAGTCACATTTAAGTACTACAAGAAATAAATCTTTAGCTTTTTGCAAGGGCCCGAGCTACTTTCAATGTCGTCTTTAAAACCTTTTTCTTGTTGACGAGATCTTGATTTTTTAATGGAAGATTCAGTAATCATACCTTCACCAGCAGTGTGAGACTCTTTTGTAAGTTTATTTTACTGAAGCTTTTTAAACACAAAAATGCCCTCATCGTTTGAATCTGAACAATCATCCACGTTTTTCTGAAGAAGGGTCGATAAGACATCTCTGGTGAATTTTGGAGTAATAATTTTTTTCATCGATTGACGAAGTTTCTATCCAAAAACTGTCGTCATCGAGGTCTTGTTGGGCTATATAAGCTATATTCAAAGCTTTTCCAGTATGAATTTTATGATTTTTGCGTTTTGACCAAATGAATCAGGCCAGATGAATCAGGATTTTGCCGTAATACATGCATAACTCATCATACATACTGAATTCAGTATTGTCATTTTTCTACTTGAATCTATAACCCAAAAGCATTACACGAAATACTGATTGAAGTTGTAAAACCATAAAATAAATTTTATAAAACAGGAATTGTAATCATAATGCCACCTGAACTAAGCACAGATGAATCAGACATTTATCTTTGTAACTCCGGGATCCAAGCGAACCAGCCGTATATCCACCTTCTGGCTCGTCTGTTGCACGACTGGCTTCCCCCCGCACGAGAAGTCAGGCTCTCCATCATCACCCGACCAAGCACAGTCAAGCGCAGCATACGCCATATAAATCAGTATTATATGCCGGACACTTCTTATTAGCCTATTTATAAACATACTAAGGTAGTTATAACTAATACACATTTTTTTTGTAAAAGTGCAATTCATTTTCTTTTGATATAATTATAATTTATAATGATTTACCAAAGGGAAAATGCGATATCGACCATTTTCTTTCGAAAAATGGCAAGCGGACGCGGTATATGAATCAGGAGAACAAACTTCAAATATTTTTAATTTATACTTGGACTGCAATGATTTGAAAAATATTACTTGTCCCAGGTAGAGTTAAAGGTAAACTGTATAGAAAAAAAATTACACACTGTTTTGTTTGTTGGTTTCAGAAAAAAACCCATAGACGTCCAAAATTTTGCCTTCGAAGAAGTACCCAAATACTGAAACTACGCATTTGAGTACATTATTATGAACAACTTTTACTATAGGACATTCCTAATCCGAGAAAAAACAAACAAAATCTACGTACAAAAATTTCATTGGTTCTAAACAAATCTTTTTCGCAATTTCAAGGTTGATACCGTAATAAAAGTTGTTCATCTAATAGACCCAATTTTAAAGGCGCTATCATAATTTTATTAGAAATTTAGAATATTCCTGTCTCTTTTTTACTATAATTATGCATTTTACACAGATAACAATATTTTACGTTGAGAGAGCAATTTTAAAGGCGCCATCGTAAATTGTAATAGAATTTACGATGGCGCCTTTATATTTGCTACTGGGACCTTAATAAACATTTTATAACATACACGCTTGTAAGTGAATCTACCAACCTGCACCGGGCCTGCGTAGTACGGCCCAAACAGCCTTCATGGGTATACCTATGTTCAACGGTGAACTATAAAGCCGGTACAGCACAATCCTATCCTTCCTACTATATTATAAACGCGAAAGTTTGTGAGGATGTATGGATGTTTGTTACTCTTTCACGCAAAAACTACTAGACGGATTGAGATGAAACTTTGCAATAATATAGCTTATATATCAGAATAACACATAGGCTATAAATTATAATGATATTGCGTCAAAAATCAATATATCATGCGGGCGAAGCTGCGGGTAAAAACTAGTAATAAATGCGTTGTATAACAAATAGCACCGCCTAAGTAAAGACATCAACGCGCTGCTCCATTTTCCGAGATTAATTGAAGAGATAAATAAGACACTTTCTTTCTGTTTACGCAACGGATTCGTCCACATAGTTGCTGTAATCTTTCACATCTCATGAGGGGATGATGTTACAGCTTTCTACTGTTGAAACAATGATATGAAGTCATTATTTTTTGCACAAAAATTCGAATACTGCGCTTGAATCGACGCGCGATTTAAACTATTTTCTTATTTAAATTACATATAACTGGTATATTTTCTGTATCAGCCTTTTTAATAGTCCACTGCAAAACGTAGGCTTACCCACGAAGGGTGATTGGGCCATATCCACCACGCTGGCCCGGTGCGGGTTGGTGGATTCACATACGCCATCGAATTTCTTCTACGGACATATGCAGGTTGCCTCACGATGTTTTCCTTCACCGAAAAGCCAGTGGTGTGAAATTCCGTTATTTATAAATAACGGAATAAATTTAAAAAAATAAATAAATTTATAAAAAATAATAAAATAATATTAATAAAATAAAAAAAAATAAAATAAAATAAAATATTAATATTATTAAAATAATAATTAATATTTTATAATAAATTAATAAATTTATTTATAAATTCATATATAAAATTCCAAAGAACTCATTGGTACGGGACCGGGATTTGAACCCACGACCTCACGATTGTAATATAAGGCGGGTGTCACTACCTCTAAGCCACCACGGCCCAATTTTAAAGGCGCCTATCATAATTTTATTAGAAATTTAGAATATGGTATATTTTCTAAAACTGTGTAATTAATTAATCTCAATAAAACAAATGGGTTCACTTCTGAATTATTATTAATTATCAAACAAAAAATAAAGAATCGACTCATAAATTGGCGGAATAATCGCGTAACCTCCGTAAGTAAAAAATACAACAAATAATTGAATTGAGGACGTCATTTTTAAATTGGTTAATACGAGTAAATAACGGTCTTACCACAAAAGATTTAAAAACGCTTTAAACACTGTTTAACCGTTATTTTTGCACTGTTAAACATTATTTAAAGAGTGCGTAAAACTTGTGGTAAGACGGCAAGAGTCTTTCTGTGTACGCAACAGGTTCGTCCACATAGTTACTGTAATCTTTCACATCTCATCAGGGATGCTATTAAAGCTCTCCACTCGTGAAACAATGATATGAAGTATGCAGTTAAAAATATTCTGTGAAGTCTCACGTATCTATAGTTACGATGGATTCTCGACGTGTTACTCTGAATCCTATGGTTTTGTATTAAAATAATTATGTTTACCAAAAATAGCACAACTGACTTCAATCATTGCAATCTACGTGCTAAATTCTAATTGTTTGCTTGAATCGATATATTATATCATTTTTAACTAATTGTTGATTTTTCAATAACCAACCAACCGATTTCGATCAAATTTATATATGGAATAAATTTAGGGGTATACCCTTTGCAATGAGAAAAATAATTATGTGTTTTCAAAATCGGACTGCATCATACATAAAAAAATATACTTGACTCGACTTGAGAACCTAATTTTTGTGCCGGTTAAAATAAATGCTTTCAATATAATATGAGTCGTTGGACAGAATGTACCATTTTGTGACGTTTGGGGTTGAGACTTTAGGTCCGTGGGGGCCGGACGCTCACTTTTTGTATAAAGATCTGGCTAGGCGACTGGTAGAGGTAACACGTGACCAGAATGCTGGCATCTACTTTGGCCAAAAAATTAGTATAGCAATTCAGCGAGGCAACGCCGCCAGCATTCTGGCCACGTTACCCTCGGCCCCGGGTCTTTTAGATTAGTTTTATTTTTATTTTAGTAATATAAGTTTTAGTGATTAAATACTACGGGACTAATCGCGCACTAAAATTACGAGATAAATAAATACCTCCTTATCCCGACGTTTCGGACGAGTTGCAACGACGGGTTGGTCACGGGTAGACTGACCCCTGACTGACCACGGTCGATGCAACTCGTCCGAAACGTCGGGATGAGGAGGTATTTATTTATCTCGTAATTTTAGTGCGTGATTAGTCCCGTACCTACCTACCAGCCTTTTTAATAGTCCACTGCAGGACGTAGACCTACCCACGAAGGGTGATTAGTCCCGAAGTATATAATAATTATGTGTTCAAATCGCGAAAGTTTAGTAACTTTCTTTTTTTTATGATAAACATTACAAAAATATCATAAAAAAAAGAAAGTTTCTATACACCTAGTGTGTGAAGCACGATAAAAATCATTTTCATAAGTTTTAGTGTTTAGTATAAGTTTTTATTTTAAGTAGGTTAATTTTAATAGTTATAGTTAATGAAACGTTTTTTAAGTTTTACAGCTTCGGAATTATAATTTTTTAATTTCGTATTCTAATAGTTCCAATAAATCAAGTAAATATTTTAATGGTTTCATAAATTGATATTTACATGGTCTTGACATAATACTTGTGCTACTAACCTTATAATAATCAAAGTAGATCGTAATTACTTATTCGTTTGCGTTTGCGCAGTAACAGTCGTCGGTAATTAATTTCCTAGTTTACTTTTATCGCGTGGAAATGATAGAAATGCGAACCGGCCGGATGTCGGTCTGAATGTAGACTTTGATGACCGACTTGAATTGTTATAGCTGTTATACAGGGAGTTAGTTAGTCTTAACAGCGTCATCAGAAAAACTGTGGATAATTAAATCAAATTCTGAATTAATTAAAGAGTTTTCGTAAAATTCCGATAACAGCTTGCTTAGTTTTTTTAAGATTCATATTATCCAAATACAGCATTAATTTACGGTAACCCGTGCGTCGCGTCCAACATGGTATGGAAGCGCTCCGTAGGTAATTATTATTTACCTACGTAGCGCTTCAGCCATCGTTTTAAAATTTGTGGGACATTTTTCCAAAATTATTGAAAAAGTTAAGCCTATTTTTTACATTGTTTTCTATAAATGATACTGAACAACCCATTAAAAGGACAACGCTGTTATAACTAACACCCTGTATGTTTGGTCTTATACAGGGTTATCTAGAACTGGTATACTAAGCCGAAAGGAAGTGATTCAAACCATCATTATGAACAACACTTACTATAGAGCCAACCCGGAATAAAAAAAGTGTGTTTCAAATATTTTGTTGATTCTAGTACTGTTATATTTTGTATGGGACAGGATTATTTCTCGAATTCCATGTTGGCTCCATAGTAAAAGTTGTTCATAATTATGGCCCTTTTCGCCTTAGTATACAGGGTTACTTCTAAAACACCAGCAAACTCGCAGGACTAAATACCTAACACCATAAACAACAACATTTGTTCTACGACTTTTGTCAAAACTCAAAAAAAAATTGTTGTTCCATAGAAAAATATAGTTCACCCGCGACAAAATGTATGGGACAGCTGATTGTTTTTTTGGTTTTGACAAAAGTCGTAGAACAAAAGTTGTTGTCTATGGTGTTAGGTATTTAGTCCTGCGAGGTTGCTGGTGTTTTAGAAGTAACCCTGTATATCCTTAATATCGCATATCGTTAACGGCTTACATGAAAATGTGTTACTAAATCAGGATTTTATATTTTCCACTGCCAATTAAAGAATACAATTTAAGCACAAGGGTAAGTCTATCGCCCTATAGTTTTCGTTAACTAAGTACCTATACAAAATCTATAAATATTTATATCGTGTGTCGTCACAAAGTCTACCAATGGCTCCACTCATCGCTACTACATAATTATATCAGATTACCTGTGCAGCTGTGTAAAACAACTCTTTTTTCTTTTGTCAATTTTATTGCTCTAGTTTTGATTTTAACCCATAGTTTTAGCATTCTAAGATCTCAGAGCAAATAAAAAAATCAAGAGAGAATGTTGTGAACAAACAAGTTCCAGCCAAAAGTACGCGTCGCCGTGTACAGACAATTCACATTCACGTACAACGAAACTACGCCTTGGCTTGTCAGTTTAACTATGGCGGCGCAACACCGACGCACTCACACATGTCGGCCTCACTTGACTGTTCAACGACGTTCTCTCTTGATATTTTATTTGCTCTGAGTCTAAGACATGAGTTCTACTAGGCTACCATGGCTATTTTACGTTAATTGTTTGAAATTTAAATAAAAAATCATTTTTATTTGTCAGGCAAATAATATTGTCTTAATCATTTAAGTATTTTAACAAGCAGTAGGTATGCTAACTTTACTAGCATACTCGGGTGTCTAGGGTAATGACCCACATTCCTAAATTTTGTACCAACGGATGTGCCTTAGGCCAAGACATAGCTGGGACAGGAAGTAAACGACATATAGACATAACTAGGAAAGATATTGAGGTCGATCGTTGTCGTCATCGTTTCTGCCATAGGACTGGCAGGTGGACATAGGCCTACCCTATGGAGTTCTATTATTCTTATGGTTGGTAGCAGCCTGCATCCAGCGCGTTTCTGTAGTCTTAATTATATCGTCGATCCTCCTAGTTGGTGGTCCGTAGGATACGTTGCGCTTGGTGGCACAAGGTGTCCATTCGAGAACTTTACGGCCATATCGGTCGTCCATATTTGCCTTGCCCACTGCCATTTTAACTTGCTAATCCGCTGAGCTACTTAATAATGGTTCCTAAGATAAGTATTACATCCTACTTCCTACTAATATTATAAACGCGAAAGTTTGTGAGGATGGATGGATGTATGGATGTTTGTTACTCTTTCACGCAAAAACTACTAAACGGATTGAGATGAAACTTTGCAATAATATAGTTTATATATCAGAATAACACATAGGCTATAAATTATAATGATACATTGGGTATGCAGGCGAAGTCGCGGGTAAAAACTAGTAGATAATAAAGAAACAAATAAACAAGACAAATTGTTAAGCAAATACAACAGTTCTTAACTAAAGAATAAAAACACGCTATCATATCATAAAAATGTACCTAGTAACATAAACATTGCATTTGCATTTAGTCAAATGGCCACTGGCATGCACATATCGCATAGATATAGTTACTTAAGCATTACGTAACTAAATTATACCTATGAAGATAAATAAATACCTCATCATCCATCATAGTGCGCGATTAGTCCCGTAGTACATAATAATAATGTGTTCAAAAGAATATCACATTTTTTTCTACATAAAACGCAGGAAAAAAATTATATATTGGCTAAGATTTAGCTCGGTCCCTCCTCCCCAACCTAGCGTACTTAAATTAATTTGTTGAGTCTGCAATAAGTGCAATATATTGTATATCCAGCACACTTAAGAGTAAAACTATGAATTTTGAAAAATCTTGCGTTTTATCAGGGGTGAGGAGGGGGTCAAAAATCGTGAAAATGAATGAAAAAGAGATCCCACAGATGCGGCGCTAATACTTTTATTGTAATGTGCTATAACTTTTGTTTTACTTGTTTCAGTTCTGGGAAGCGGCAAATCGGCTCCAATGTCTTAGCCAGGTCAGCATTTTCAACCAACCCTAGCGCTGCCGATAGGTAAAGAATACTATAAAATTTAATTTAGTATTCATGCTCACATCTCATAATTCCTTGAAAAAAAAACACCATTATGCTCGCAATTTTCATTATATATATCATCTCACCAGAACTTGTAATTTATGTTATAATTTTTATTTATCATAATTCGAAAGCTATTGTAGATTTCGTGTGGCTTCATACATTTTTGTAAAGAAAACAATGTACCTAAATAACAAAAAAGTAGGTATGTACCATACGAAAAGTAGGTAAGTACAATAAAGTTTTCGTTTTTATTATCTCGTACCTACTAAGACATCTGAAACAACATTTAAAATAACGTGAATGAAATAAGAATCTATGATTCGGTAAATTAAATTTCTTGAAACTATAATCATAAATGGTAAAAGGTAAAGCTCCACCTTGCGGAATTTTCATCAATCAGGACCATTTTCACGATGCTACCGCCATCTGTTCAACATACTTAAAACTACGAAACCAAACCCCAAACCATTTCATCTATTAGTCACCCGGCGAGCACAGATGGCGCTGCTCTATAAGTTTCTATCACCATGACATAGATGGCGTATCAAAGGTGGAAACTACCTATAAGAAGGACTTTTTAGCAAAGAAAATGCAATATGCCTACCTACCACTTAGATACTTTTGAATGAAAATATAGGTCTTTTTCAGTTCCAAAATTAACATCGACCACATCGCTACTCTTCATTTTGCTTTTATAGCGCGAAAGTTCTGGATTTTCCAGGACTTGCCTTGTTTAAGAGATGGCGTTACCTGTCCTGAAAAATGGATGGATGGATGATTTTCGTGGAAAATTAGAACTATGGGTTAATACCGATATTTCACAAGATTAGGTCATATTAATAGATTACCTGAATATTATTATAATACCTTAACTAATATTAAGTATTGATAATATTTTTCCGCGTGGATCTTAAAAATCCCGCCGCATCCGTCATTCAAAATATTATTGCGCGTTTTAAGCCTGGTCATCGTCATCTGTTGTCATCTTACGTAAACTTTTTAGTTTCCGTTTAGGTGGCCGTACTATTTAGTTCCCAAATTCAGACATCGAACTTCAGTGGTGGCGCGATTGCTTATTTATTTTCCATCTCATTCTTACTCCAGTAATTTGCATATGAGCGTATGAAATGGCGCATCTCTTTCATTCGCTATTACGAATAAGATTCGTTATTGTTCCCTGAATCCGATATCCGCTAATCATAAAGATCTCGAGCGATATTATCCGGCTTCTTGAATGGTCATTTCGAATATTAAATGAATACAAAAGATTAGGACATTTGATATAGTGGGATTGCTAATACTAGATCTTTCCAAAATTACCAATCTCTTAACTAATCTTAATATATTAACCACACGCTTAATTAGAAGTAATAAAGCAAATTAAGGCGATGCTGATGATTGTTGCAGCCAATTGTACCGGTCGTCGTCGTTCAACTCGTCCGGGTGCGGCTCGGGCGGGGAGCCGGCTGACGACATGTACTCTGATGTCTCGCTCGAGGAAGATGTTCAGGGACTCAATTATAAGGTCAGTGGAGTTTATTGATATTAACCGAATCAAACATCTTGCAACACTGGCTGTGAGGTTAGCTAGTAGCTGCGGATAACCCAATCCAGATATAAGCTCACTTTGCAGCTAAGCGAGGATTTTTGGGGATTTCTGCGCGAGGAAGCTGGGTTTCGCACAGTTTATAGATAACGCCACAGACGCCAAGTTGTATGATTCTGCCTCTACCTTAGGTCATATTTTAAGAGCTAGGTAGAAAACGTAGCAGCGTTCAGCGCTTCAGCAAAATCTGTCATTGTTATCGCCTTAGACGTCTACCACGTTTAAATCTGCCTAGGGCAATGTAGAACCGATTTGAACATTATGAACATCCATTAAGATTAAGCCTTTATAGATAAGAAGTTAAGTAAGGAGGTGAGCTTGACCATCCTAGAAACTTCTTTACACACCAGAGAACTTTGAAAGTTATTTTTCTATAATGGTCAAAAGTCAGTGCCCCTCCTAGAGAAAATCTCCAACTACACCAATGAGTATAGGCCAGTCATACTTTAGGTCCTGGATTCCTGGTATGATTTTATGTACCTACACATCATTAGGTATACTTAAATTAAACCTTTACCACCTATTTATATCAATGAGATCAACCATTCCAACGTGAAAAAATATTACTTACAGCGGTTCCATACATTTCGTAAACGATCTATTTCTATAATTAAGTAAACATTATGAAACAGTTATTGTTTCAAATTCGAATTCAAGATTCTCTATTATCTATCGTATAAATTATAGTACCTAACGTCTGCAAAATTTGAAGGCTCTACAACAAGAATTGTATGCATTAATTGTAACCGCAATGTAATATATAATATAATAAACTTTATTTCAGACAACTTGGTCCATATTCAAATGACACAGAAATACACAAAATATCTTAAATCATTACCTACAAACTAATATTATACTATACATAACATAATTATACGAGTACATGAGATTTACACAAAACATAGACTCGTCATAAACAAACAAAATATAATATTTGACATGCAAAAACAACTTACTCGTATTACCTTAAATATAGGGAACTATTACTCTTTGGTATAATGGTTTTTACCCAATGTTTAATAAGTATGTAATTAGCAATAATGTAATAAGTACATAATTATCAGCTCTTTTCGTGTTTAATAAGGTCATGTGTACTACTTAAAATACAAACCATTATGATAAAAGAAACCAATATAGTGAAAAATTCTGAATGAGCAGCCATCTTTAATTCAAACAATGACTCATTGTCTTCATTCATTCAACGTGTTACGAATTAGATACTCTACTAACTTTTTAACGATACATCGTCGAAACATCATTATTTTCTCGGAAAAGTGAGACATGTCGTCGGAAAAGCGTTTAGTAGGTGTGTCATCTTGATATCATGTTTATGGATGAAATTACCACCTGTTATGTCAACTTCCTTCCTAATAGGTATTACACATCCGATTTCTTAAACATGTTAATAGGTACAAAGAATAAGCTGAATCGTATACCTAACGTTGATTAATGGATTGTTTCTATATTTCTAAATATGCCGTGAAAAAATTTGATTATGTTTTTAAACTATCGCGATTTGAACACATTATTATTATATACTACGGGACTAATCGCGCACTAAAAGTACGAGATAAATAAATACCTAATCTCGTATTCTCGACCCGTGAGTCTACCCGTGACCACGGTCTATGCAACTCGGCCGAAACGTCGGGATGATGAGGTATTTATTTATCTCGTAATTTTAGTGCGCGATTAGTCCCGTAGTATATAATAATAATGATTATGTAGTACTTATATAGGTAAGTAGCGTACCTAAATGTAGACCGTCGAATTGTTATTTTTTTGTTTTCGTATTGATGTTATATGTAGGTAGACTTATCTTCGGATGGATTGATAAACACTTACCGTCTTACTACAAAAGATTTACGCACACTTTAGGCAATGTTTACTAGTTCAAATAGCTCGGTTAGACAGTGTTTAAGGCGTGTTTAAGTCTTCTGTGGTAAGGCGGATAGTCTGTGGTATAGGCCGAAGTGAATTATAGTTCTTGATAATATGAACAATCCTCGCGGAGCTGTTTGTGAGATTCAGTCAAGATTGTGCTCAGCGTAGCTTGCACCTAACTTTACACCCGCCAATAAGTTTGGTGCGGTCTATAATGTCTATTTATTTTATTCTATGATCAATCAAATCAAAACACTCATTTAGCCAACTGGAAAAACTTATGTTGAATTATAAGAGTAGGTAAGTACCTACCTAAACTAGGATTACTCAGATATGATTAAAAGATAAGAATAGAAGAAGTATACAATTGTACATTTTGTACTGATATTAATGCGTGAACATTGCATTCGACTTATGTTAATAAGCAATAAACATTAATTATGTCAACACAAACGTTTTATATTACACCTACGGTATAGAAAGCTAATTTGTCGTATGAATAATCATGATTATTGCGAGTCCAAGGACTTTAGACGTTGTCTTGCGTGAGACACGATGATGTGATTTCGCCAAAATAGCTACGGAACCCTTGCTCATGAGTTTAAATAGCTCTTACGCCTATGGCTCATCGCATCTCCTGGATTTTTATTTTTAATCATCTGGTCATATTTCTTGTAAAAACTGGAGCAATCTCTTCTCGTCGATAAAATATATACGGAACATGAAACATAGAAGTCATGATGAAAAAGGTTCTTCAAAGGTTTTTTTTTTAACAAATTTTGTAATAAACGGTATAAAAAATATCAATAACCACAGGATTTGAACCTACATAATTACATCCGGTTATCTGAGTAACTGTTTCAATAGTTTTACCAATTAAGCTAGACCACACGTGAGTCATGTCAAATCACAATATACTTTATTAACGATGAAACACGACAAAAAACTAAATTATGATATCGATAAGTTTACCCTTTTAAAAGAGCGACCACTGAACTGGACTAAAGGGCTGGTCTTGCAATCTCCTGAAAATTGTGCTAAACTGTTAAACGTGAGTCTTTCCTGATATAATTTATTCAAAATCTGTAGGGGAGGACCATGTCTAGCAGTGGATTTTCTACCTAATTTGATACGCGTGTAATGATTAAACAACGGATGAGCAGGTTTAAATGGCAGTGAGCAGGGCCCATCATTTGATGAACTGATAGCCGATGGTACTACATATATTATTTTAAATTCATACTTATATAGATCACACACCTAAGTTCATCACATAAATGTTTGCCCTGGACGGGAATCGAACCCACGCTTCTTTGATCCAGAAGTCAGGGTCACTACTACTGATCTACCGAGGCGTTCAATGAATGGAAGAAAGGATGGATGAGACAACATGTTCAATGTGTCGTATGTAACTTATTCCTACGAGTAAATGGTAGGTAGGATAGGAAAGTAGTTAGATTTTTTTTAAATGACATAATAACAGAAACCTATTTATGTCACGAAAGTTTTATCAAGATGTTTTATAACTGCGGAGTCTATTTCTGCAGTCGCCGGGTGCAAGGTCGCGCTGGCAAAATGCCAACTCTAAAAATAATAACCTGTGTAATGTTTACCGACAGTGAGTCATCATTACCTACTGGAAAACTCTTTTCAGCTGGTAAATAGGTATAGAGAATCTCTGTGACTTACATGCTTGTTTCTGTTTAGATGCACATGCACTGCAAATCGCTTTTACGTATTATATTGCTTGGAAATATTAGCAATTTAGCACAGCTAGCATTTACGCCCGACAACATAATTTTATCAATAAGTGCAAGTAAGACATATATACCTCATCATAACTTTTCTTGTTTTGGCATGTGTTTAAAATGAGGTCATGGTGCGTCTGCTACCTATGCAGGGTCCTGAGGGCTAAGTGGGAGATCGCTCCACTCCGCTCCAGCTCGATCGCGTTAACGTTTGATGTGATTTCTATGGAAATGGCACAGCGCCATCTTGTGTCACGTACAGAAAACTGAATAGCTAAGTGTGAGTATTTTTACGGTAATGTAACGAGCGCGGCAACGTCTGCGATTGGCTAATTCAAGCGTGTGTGTCAATGTGCTCGCGTGTGTTCACGGCGCGCTCGGTCAACGCGACGTAAAAGTAATTTGATTTGATTTGCAAATCTCCCACTTGACACTCTGATTCTATGCATAGATATAGGCCGAATCAAACTTTTTGGCGGCTGAAAGGTTAGCTGCAAGCTGCAGATAACCTAATCCTGACTGAAGCTCACTTAACAGTTGCGCGAGCATTGGATTATCCGAAGCTTGTAGAGCTATACTAACTAGTAACATCACATACCAAATGCATTATTTTATTGTCACGTTTTTGATGAAAATAGTGATCATTTCTTTCCTTCGACGAAAGACGTTACGTTACAGGAGTTATCATAATAACAATAAATAATTTTGTTTATTCAGTCATGAACACTGACAGCGTGATATCATTACGGATCCATAAACCGATCGTGATCATCATCCATAATTTGTTCAATGACCCTTTTACATCATTTGAATTGCCGCTGATATTCTAAAGGACAGGAAGGGCCTTTACCTTTATTCTAATGTACGAGTATTCCCTTGGGTTACTTCTAATTAGTGTGGGTACTTCCTTAACTGTGGGCTTTTCCAGAACGGTAGAGACTCTATGTAGAGTCTGAGTACAAACCTTAAATAAGCTTTCTTGTATCTATTACAAAATAAAAGAACTAGTTTTTATTTTAGCTGGAAAATGCTTGCCTAGGTCTGCATTTTTATCTAACTAGAGAAGAGAGAATTTCAATTTTCTTACGATTTTTAGGACCAGCGCAGGAAGGAATACAGAACTCTGTAGGTATAGAGTTCATACAATACAATGAAGATTATCAGCTGTTTGCAGTTGAAAATAACCTAAAGTTTCATGTCTGGCTCTCACACCAAATAAAAAAATATTTGGTCTAAGGTCTAGCTCTACTTTTATTTTTAAATTATGTCCCTATACCTACCTTATCACTCTCAAAATATCATGGTCCTTCTATAGTTCGATGCGGGTAGTTTCTTTTTTTTTAAATCAGAACATTGCCGGAGCTTCGATGTTATGGTTTTAAATTATTTCAAGGGTGCGGCCCAAGTAGAAAAGTACTTATCGATACAGATGCAATAAACAATGGATACGTCGCGGTTCATTTGATAGTCAGTCGGAGCGTCGGCAATGGCCGCCGGAAACGGTCCCTGCTACCGCCACTTCCGGTCAGATGCGTGCGCTTGATAAATCATTTTACCATCAAAGCTACGCTGAGGCGTTACTGTCGCATTTCCTTTTCTAAATTTGAAGCTGTTCGAAGAGAAATGAATAGTTGTTGTATTTGGATAACTGCATAGATAAGTTGGCAGACTTCTACAGAATTAGCCCGAATGTAAACACTGGATTTACTGTGACTGGGGGACGCTTATAGTGGTGATTTCATTTCTAAGGTTTACATAATAAATTCAATGGACTCTGTCTTCGACTCACGTGTTGGTGCTTTGGCTTTTTTGATACTTGGATATAATATTATGATGTGTTCATTCCAACACTTATTTCGTTTTGGAGCTTTTCTAAGAGCAGTACTATTTTTCATTTAATACGTACTACGGTACCATGCCCAGTTTAGTGTTTTTCACCCGACATAAAATAGGTTATTTAACGTAGCAATGCCTCGCTTTTCCCTCAAATCATGAACAAATTCAAAGCGATCCACATCATACCTACTAACTAAAAAAGAGTTTACTTGATACGTAGAAGCAATCTACGTACGTCTTTAGGAAAAAATCTATGGTACATTTGAATGAACCAAACAGCACTGGTGGTGTAAATAGCCGCCAGAGAAATGGAAATAGTCCGATCGTGGGGAGGCCTATTTTCAGCAGTGGACTATCAAAAGGCCAGAAAAGTGCAGGGGCATTATTTTTCAAATTCGAACGCCTAGGAACGGATGCGGAACAGATTGTATGAAAACACTATATTTTGTCTATGGTAGTTGCGAGTGCTCCATACAAGTTCCGTATACGACCGAGCTGTGCGAAGTTGAAAAATCATGCCCCAGAACACTTACAATTACATACTCGCAAAATATCGCCTTAAAAAAAATATTAGTATGATAGTATGAAGATTTTGATATCGTTACACGACGCTCTCCCGCGAAGTACGAGTTGTGCTAGCCATACCTGTCGAAGACAATGCGTCTAGATGGCTGCCCTGCATGCCCCAGGTATTTGCATAACGTGTTACCTGCCAGGAAACCTTTATAGGTCTCGGTGGACGATGCCGTAAGACATTACATTATGTACCATTACATTGTATGAGCATAGGAGATATTGTATGGAAGCAGTGCACTCCATTTACAACTTTTTCTTAGGTATATTATGGATGACGGTGATGGCTTCCATGTATGTAGGAGATGCGCTAAATTTATCTAGTATCGTACATGTAAAATCTTCTCCTTCAAGAAATCGAATTAAAAATTAAGTGTACCTATTGAACCTACGCTATATCTACTTTAGAAGGTGTCGAATTGACGCTGAACAATTTGCTCTAGGTGGTCCCTAGTGATATCTGATGTCCAGACAGTCCAGAGAAATGATGTTACTATACAATATAATACAAAAACACTTTAATGACACCACAAGTAGTAAAACATGACAGAAAAAGAAATAACGACAGAAGAATGGTACAAAAGGCGGTCTTATCGCTAAAAGCGATTTCTTCCTGACAACCTCTACTGTGTGGAAACATGTGATTGACGTGGACGGTGGTGTAAACATGTTTAAAAACATTAAAAATAAAATAAAAACATTTTACATCAATTTATAAGTTTTCTTTAAACTGAAGAAATAATGATAAGTAAATCAAATAGGTAGGTAAACAAAATAATACTAAGCAATGGATACTGTACACGCAATTTGTTATCAAGATTAGGATTGATAAGATAGATAAAATACATAAGTCCCAAAAGATAGAGATTACAACTTGACAATCAATCAATGCCTCAAAAACTAAAGTAACTTAATACCTACTCTACACGGAAAATAAATTCGTAGTAGATAAACTATTTTTATTAAATAAAATATTGAAAGCGAATATTCTTGTCAAAAATCTCTTTAAAAGTGAGTCACAACTGAACTTCTCTGAAAAGAGACTAAAAAAAGAGTTGAAAACGAAGTTTGCTTATGAAAAGCGTTCAACATCTACATTATTCCCTACTACCTATATAGTACAGCTAATACTGCACATATCTCTAAAATATAATAAAAAAAAAAAATTATCATAACGGCTTTTGAAGACGATTGGAAAGACGACGACAAAATCACTTAGTCCAAATGACTAATCTAGCTCAAAACAAAATAATGACAAGATATTACCTATATCCTTTCAGTCATAAAATAAAACTCTAAAATGCAAATTCACGTACAAAACATTACATCTACATTATTTCCCGTGATCCAATACAGCACAGCAGATAAATGCACCCTGCTTTCCTTCAAATTGCACATTTCCTACAAACTCGACCCAGCTCTTAGGCGAAATTACTTATCTACCAATGTAGCTCGAAACAATGGCTAGGGCTAGTGGTACCACAGAATACCAGTACTATCAGTGTTAAGGATCTGTACTTTTATTAGTATATTTTATAGACTTTTTCGAGTAAGTATTAGTATTTTATATGTGAAGAGAATATTCTGATTTTTTTTGTAAAAAAAAAAATTTTTAAGTACCTATATTTGGTCAAATTAGAAAGAGAATACTTTTCGGGAAACCTGGCTCAGTGTTGCGACCTGCTTTGGGATTTGTGATTTTGCGAGTTTTTGTTAAAAAACACTGAAATAATTAAGTATTAGA
Source organism: Hypomecis punctinalis (assembly GCA_949316475.1). Lineage (NCBI taxonomy): Eukaryota > Metazoa > Arthropoda > Insecta > Lepidoptera > Geometridae > Hypomecis > Hypomecis punctinalis. The sequence goes on from OX438810.1 coordinate 16,265,520, forward strand.
AAATGCCACCCGCGGTCACCCATCCAAATAATGACCGTGCGGAACGTTGCTTAATTTTGGTGATCGCTGACAATCACCTAGTCAAACTACGCTACGAGCGCTACCGTGGCTCGGATGACACGTTAAATTGTAGGTCCCGGTTGTTTTAACCGTTTAGCCATGTCAAAGGCCTTCAGGCGGCCTAAAAACTCTGACACCAGGGCTAGCCACCCGGTCTATACGAACTTACTTATTAAGTATTTTTAAGGCGTTGCAGTATTTTTGTGAAATGTAACTGGTCACACTGAGTACTATACGCTAGTACCGAGTACCGAACTGTGCGGTGGGCGGCGGCCGTGGGTGGTCTCTAACTGTGTCAAGGAACGCCGGGAATCGTACCAAATGTACCAATACGACTGTGTACAGCGAATTTATTATTACGAGACAGTGTGGAGATATTGGCAATCCTTTGAGGAATCTTTCTTTTCGATTTCAAAAGTAGATTTGGTACCAAAAATCGGACAAGTGCGAGTCAGGCTCGCACATCGAGGGTTCTGTACAAACATATTGTTAAAATAATTAAAAACCTGTTTTAGCATATTATGCTAATGAAGTTATTTTATATGATACCATACATAATACGATTTACTCACTTTGAATTTTGAACCGATATTTTGTGAATTTTAAGGCCCTATTTTTATGTTATTTAAATAAAAATGTGCAGTTTTCAGATTTATTCCTATATGTGTACTCTGAGACAATGCTCTTCGCCAAATTTCATAGTCCTATGTCAACGGGCAGTACCCGGTAGGTAGGTTTTGATTTTTGTGAGCGTTGAAATATGCGTTTTTTACGATATAAACGACTCTAACTTTTTTATACGGTAACTGAGAAGCTTTTCTTTTACACAACTGCAATAGACCATAGATATACGTATACAGTAGGGTGGAGTGATTATATATGAAAAAAAAAAAATTTTTTTTTTTTGAACGGCATAGCGATATAAAGTTGTCTTTGAATGAGAGAATCAAACATACGAAATCTCGTTAATCTATTATAATATTTCGAGGTGCCCCAGCTTGATTGAAAATAGGTAAATATAACTACTTTTTACATTTTGTTATCACACTGTCAAATTGTTCAATTATTGTATCATTCTGCTATCAATTAATAAATATAATTATAATTACCTGGAAATACGATAATTAAAAGAGCCGTAACTTATTTCGAACAATTTATTAATTAAAAGAAAAAATAAAATTACATAATTTTAGTTAAACATGAAATTGTTTTTTTGTATCGAAATGTGGCATTTGCTGACGCGAAAGTAGCCTTGCCCTGATGAAACCGTCTCGTTTATGTTCTCCACAAACAGCACTTGAAGCTTCTGTCACTAACTTGATGCAGCGCTCTACGGCTTGAGTGTGGCATGGATATTTTTTTATATTTGGAATTGTACCCAAACCACTTTTCACAATTGATTTCAAAGCTTCATCCGATAATTTAGCAGTCAGCGGTGGCTCAGTTATTTTCAAGTCTTGCCACTTAATAATTTGCGTATAATCTTCGGCGTCAAAATTTAAAGTAGGTACTTTAAATGTTCGAATACCTGGAGCAGTCTCTGATCTTGCTGTCAAGATTTGTTGATATGCCAGCTGACGTATGCTTTCCATGTCATCTCCAAGCATGGCGACAAGAACATTCTCTGGATGACCGAAATATCCATTTCGTTGAATTACATTGTCAACGATCTTCTTCATATCCGATTTCAAATAGCGACTCAGACTAATAGTTTGCCACAGGTGTTTAGCTCCATTAATACACGAAGGATTACTTTTTATTGTAAACCACATCGGACCATAAACTTTCATCACGTACGTAGCTAATATCACCAGTTTTTCGTCGGGATCTGTTTTCGTAATATATAATCTTAAAATTCGGTTCGCTGTCGTAAGCCATCTAGAATGGTTGAGAGGCCCAGGTTCCATATTAGCTAAATCGGAAGAACAAACACCAGTTCTTACAGCCGTCATTATATCGTATAGATATTTTTGGTCCGTACTTAAATCATTAGCTGTTATCTCAGGTAACGTTGACGAAATGGCAGTGAATTCCACTATTGGCATAATTTCACATTTTTGTAATTCGGATCCAATGGGACCTGAAAAGCACTTAGGCCCTGTAGTTTTTCCATCCAAACGCAATAACAGGTGACGCAGTGGTAATTCATTTGAATGTAATTGACAGATAAACCACTGTAATGGTTTTTTAAGTTCTTCTTCCATCAAGCGAATCACACCACCTTTAGAACCTGTGTTAACTACTGTTCCATCGCAACCAACAACAGATATTTCGCCGAGTTCTACCGATTTGGATTTTAAGTAAGTTAAAATAGTACTTTCAATACCTTTCGCAGTGCCCGAGTCACACGTGACATGTCCGAAGTATTCACTTCCTGGCTCCGATAAAATCACATAATGGTCTTCTGTAACTCTTTTTCTGTAAAATTTACCTTCCTTTTGAATACTAACCAAAGTTTTGTCTTTTCTACCATCAAAATAAATACCACATATGATTTTATCGCAATCTTCATTCTGTAAAGCTGTTCTGACTTTAGTTCTCTCACGGCGCAACTTAGATCTATCAATGACGCTACCGGTATCGTTTGAAGAAACAATTCCCACATCTTTCAACACCGAAGAAGCTATCATAGCAGCGGCTCTGTCAGAAACTCCAGTGCGATCACACGCAAGAGCTAAAGATGGTAAACTTAACCTCTTCTTTTTTGCTGATGGCGCGGCAAATGGGTTTTTTATTGGACTAGAGGTTTCGCTATTGCTGGAACTAGCACTAGTACTTTCGATCGCCGATGTCACATTATCTGTTAAGAATCGGGAACAGCACGGTTTCTCGGAATCAATTGTCTCTCTGCTACGCAATGAACTTTTTTGTTTTCTTTCTTCTTTTTTCTTATTTTTTATAGTTGCAGCTAGATCTACACCACCTATTATCATTTTTCTTGTTGTTCTTTGATCGAGTAGAAAGGGTAATTCTTCTTTGGGAACACGACTGTCTTTCAAACAAGAACAGTTTGAGGTAAGTTTGCATTTGCAACTGCAAATATCAAATAATCTATGAGACTCAGCTGTAAATGTATTAATTTTCTGTTGATAGTTTATGTTGGTTTGACGACCATGATAAGGTTTCATTAAATTTCTGTATTTATCATGATAGGTGCGAATTAACTGTAATACTCTCTTACGGCTCACTGTTGGCAGCGAAGCTTTTTGCCATATAGTTAATATTTCTTCAGCCAATATTTCGGATATGTCATGGACAGTCGGCTCTTTTGTTGTTTTGTCTGTCTTTAATTGATATTTAATGAATATATAATACTTCATAACATCACTATAAGTAGGCAACTGAGACACTGGTAACTTCTCTGGCAAACCAAACACGGGACAAGACGTCGTTTGTCGAGTTTTGACTTGAGACATTGTACTGTAATAAACAAAATTAATAGGTATTAATTCAAATCAAAAGTACTGTAATTCGATCTATATTAAATTAACTGTCAACATTACATTGTAAATACTACTTACATGAGTTGTATTTTTAATCTCAGCTGTTAAAAACGAAGCCTCTCACAAATAATACAATAACAATCCGCGCGCGTATGTCGACTAAGTGGCGTTCAAACAACGTTTGATGAGAGTAGTGAAATGACCTCCTCCCCGCGTACCCCGCGTACTTCCGTCCCTCGCATCAACTAACACGTCTCGGGGTTAAATATTTGTATCATAAACAAACAGGGCAACGTTCAGAATCAAATTAAGCGGAAACATGACGAAAGTATTTTTTTACCAATTTTCGCATTTTTTTCAAATATTTATGAGTTTGGGGGCACCTCTAAAGATATTAGGAGTTAAATGAAAAATTGTGTATGTCTTCGTGAAACAAAAGAGCAACTTTTTACAGGTATTATAAAGCGATAACGAAAAAAAAAAAATTTCGCTCCACCCTAGTATACAGTTTAAATTTCAACTCTATATCTTTACGCGTTCCCGAGATAAACAGTCTTGACATACACACAGACGGACAGACGGACAGACGAACAACAAAGTGATCCTATAAGGGTTCCGTTTTTTCCTTTTGAGGTACGGAACCCTAAAAATTAAATCTGATTGAGATCGTCGCGGTGCTAGAAAAGTTCACAGAATAGGTTTTTTTTTCTCTCCTATGATAAAAGCAAAGCTATCACCTCAAGTACTTATCTTGATGCATAAGTAGTTTTTCCATTAAATTATCATGTCGTACAAAAGGTCGGTATTAAACATCGCATCATACTCACTTTGTCTTTATTAAGATTGAAAGTACTTCAAAATATTTATGGCGTGCAAATATTTTCGTAAATCTCGTTTTATCTCCGCCATGTCACGAGCTGAAAAGCTTCTTGCACTCATTTTAAACCATTATCTTCCCCATCTATCAAGTTTTATCAACCGCGAACGTACACATCATGATATCTCACATGCGGAGTAAATGTATTACCTAACCATGGGAGGTGTTACGATACATTAGCTATTCTAGCACTGTAAAAAAATTATTATTCTTCGCAATAAATGTCATGACCGACTTCAACCGTGTACAGAATTTGCGAATATTTCACACGGATCGATGTAGCATTTCTCACATTATTGTTGATTTATCAAAAATGGCTCAGCTGATTTCACTAAAACAGCGGTTCTCAAACTTTTTTGGTGACGGAACCCTTTTGAAAAGCAAAATGTTCGACGGAGACCTAAAATTAACAAAACAAAATGTTTGTACTCGTTTCTTCGGTAAAATGTCTCAAAAGAAGCCCCCAATTAAGTGCAGCCCACTAATATTGGCCAGATTCTTCAAATGTCATCTTGAAACCTTTCTGAGTCGCTGAAATTTATTTTTGTTTTTATTTTTTCCCATTAATTCAGTATTCTCGTGGAACCCCTACAGAGGCTTTGCGGAACCCTAGGGGTCCGCGGAACACACTTTGAGAATGGCTGCACTAAAATTTAAATGCGACCAATTTCGAAGTACCTACATATACCTACTCTTTCCATTAAAATAGAACCATTGAAATCGGACCATTATGTAAAAAATTATGCGTGGTTATAGGTACATAAAAAAAATGTGTCGAATTGAGTACCTCCTCCGTTTCGTCGGTCAAAATCTCATGTAGCACACACAATATGTTTATAAGGTACCTACCTACCTCAGAGCAAATAAAAAAATCAAGAGCGAACGTCGTTGAACAGTCAAGTGAGGCCGGATTTTTAAACATGTGTGAGTGCGTCGATGTTGCGCCGCCATAGTTCGACTGACAAGCCAAGGCGTAGTTTCGTTGTACGTGGATGTGTGTGTAATAGGGTGGAGTGATTATATATGAAAAAAAAAAAATTTTTTTTTTTTTGAACGGCATAGCGATATAAAGTTGTCTTTGAATGAGAGAATCAAACATACGAAATCTCGTTAATCTATTATAATATTTCGAGGTGCCCCAGCTTGATTGAAAATAGGTAAATATAACTACTTTTTACATTTTGTTATCACACTGTCAAATTGTTCAATTATTGTATCATTCTGCTATCAATTAATAAATATAATTATAATTACCTGGAAATACGATAATTAAAAGAGCCGTAACTTATTTCGAACAATTTATTAATTAAAAGAAAAAATAAAATTACATAATTTTAGTTAAACATGAAATTGTTTTTTTGTATCGAAATGTGGCATTTGCTGACGCGAAAGTAGCCTTGCCCTGATGAAACCGTCTCGTTTATGTTCTCCACAAACAGCACTTGAAGCTTCTGTCACTAACTTGATGCAGCGCTCTACGGCTTGAGTGTGGCATGGATATTTTTTTATATTTGGAATTGTACCCAAACCACTTTTCACAATTGATTTCAAAGCTTCATCCGATAATTTAGCAGTCAGCGGTGGCTCAGTTATTTTCAAGTCTTGCCACTTAATAATTTGCGTATAATCTTCGGCGTCAAAATTTAAAGTAGGTACTTTAAATGTTCGAATACCTGGAGCAGTCTCTGATCTTGCTGTCAAGATTTGTTGATATGCCAGCTGACGTATGCTTTCCATGTCATCTCCAAGCATGGCGACAAGAACATTCTCTGGATGACCGAAATATCCATTTCGTTGAATTACATTGTCAACGATCTTCTTCATATCCGATTTCAAATAGCGACTCAGACTAATAGTTTGCCACAGGTGTTTAGCTCCATTAATACACGAAGGATTACTTTTTATTGTAAACCACATCGGACCATAAACTTTCATCACGTACGTAGCTAATATCACCAGTTTTTCGTCGGGATCTGTTTTCGTAATATATAATCTTAAAATTCGGTTCGCTGTCGTAAGCCATCTAGAATGGTTGAGAGGCCCAGGTTCCATATTAGCTAAATCGGAAGAACAAACACCAGTTCTTACAGCCGTCATTATATCGTATAGATATTTTTGGTCCGTACTTAAATCATTAGCTGTTATCTCAGGTAACGTTGACGAAATGGCAGTGAATTCCACTATTGGCATAATTTCACATTTTTGTAATTCGGATCCAATGGGACCTGAAAAGCACTTAGGCCCTGTAGTTTTTCCATCCAAACGCAATAACAGGTGACGCAGTGGTAATTCATTTGAATGTAATTGACAGATAAACCACTGTAATGGTTTTTTAAGTTCTTCTTCCATCAAGCGAATCACACCACCTTTAGAACCTGTGTTAACTACTGTTCCATCGCAACCAACAACAGATATTTCGCCGAGTTCTACCGATTTGGATTTTAAGTAAGTTAAAATAGTACTTTCAATACCTTTCGCAGTGCCCGAGTCACACGTGACATGTCCGAAGTATTCACTTCCTGGCTCCGATAAAATCACATAATGGTCTTCTGTAACTCTTTTTCTGTAAAATTTACCTTCCTTTTGAATACTAACCAAAGTTCTGTCTTTTCTACCATCAAAATAAATACCACATATGATTTTATCGCAATCTTCATTCTGTAAAGCTGTTCTGACTTTAGTTCTCTCACGGCGCAACTTAGATCTATCAATGACGCTACCGGTATCGTTTGAAGAAACAATTCCCACATCTTTCAACACCGAAGAAGCTATCATAGCAGCGGCTCTGTCAGAAACTCCAGTGCGATCACACGCAAGAGCTAAAGATGGTAAACTTAACCTCTTCTTTTTTGCTGATGGCGCGGCAAATGGGTTTTTTATTGGACTAGAGGTTTCGCTATTGCTGGAACTAGCACTAGTACTTTCGATCGCCGATGTCACATTATCTGTTAAGAATCGGGAACAGCACGGTTTCTCGGAATCAATTGTCTCTCTGCTACGCAATGAACTTTTTTGTTTTCTTTCTTCTTTTTTCTTATTTTTTATAGTTGCAGCTAGATCTACACCACCTATTATCATTTTTCTTGTTGTTCTTTGATCGAGTAGAAAGGGTAATTCTTCTTTGGGAACACGACTGTCTTTCAAACAAGAACAGTTTGAGGTAAGTTTGCATTTGCAACTGCAAATATCAAATAATCTATGAGACTCAGCTGTAAATGTATTAATTTTCTGTTGATAGTTTATGTTGGTTTGACGACCATGATAAGGTTTCATTAAATTTCTGTATTTATCATGATAGGTGCGAATTAACTGTAATACTCTCTTACGGCTCACTGTTGGCAGCGAAGCTTTTTGCCATATAGTTAATATTTCTTCAGCCAATATTTCGGATATGTCATGGACAGTCGGCTCTTTTGTTGTTTTGTCTGTCTTTAATTGATATTTAATGAATATATAATACTTCATAACATCACTATAAGTAGGCAACTGAGACACTGGTAACTTCTCTGGCAAACCAAACACGGGACAAGACGTCGTTTGTCGAGTTTTGACTTGAGACATTGTACTGTAATAAACAAAATTAATAGGTATTAATTCAAATCAAAAGTACTGTAATTCGATCTATATTAAATTAACTGTCAACATTACATTGTAAATACTACTTACATGAGTTGTATTTTTAATCTCAGCTGTTAAAAACGAAGCCTCTCACAAATAATACAATAACAATCCGCGCGCGTATGTCGACTAAGTGGCGTTCAAACAACGTTTGATGAGAGTAGTGAAATGACCTCCTCCCCGCGTACCCCGCGTACTTCCGTCCCTCGCATCAACTAACACGTCTCGGGGTTAAATATTTGTATCATAAACAAACAGGGCAACGTTCAGAATCAAATTAAGCGGAAACATGACGAAAGTATTTTTTTACCAATTTTCGCATTTTTTTCAAATATTTATGAGTTTGGGGGCACCTCTAAAGATATTAGGAGTTAAATGAAAAATTGTGTATGTCTTCGTGAAACAAAAGAGCAACTTTTTACAGGTATTATAAAGCGATAACGAAAAAAAAAAAATTTCGCTCCACCCTAGTGTGTAATTGTCTGTACACGGCGAGGCGTAGTTTTGGTTGGCTTCACTTGTTTGTTCACAACATTCTCTCTTGATTTTTTTATTTGCTCTGAGGGTACCTACCTAACTTCCTGGCTGCTGTGTCGTTAGCTAGGCACAAGCAGCGGATATCCCAATTCTGACTGACATTCACATATCAACTGCGCGAGGTTTGGGTTTTCTCGCAGCTTATAGCTAACTTCGGGCTATAGTTCCTTGATACGCACGAAGGACGAGCGAATTGTTTTACCACCACCGAAACAAAATCTGACAGTTGAAAACAAAAATAATCCTACTTACTAATATTATAAACGCGAAAGTTTGTGAGGATGGATGGATGGATGTTTGTTACTCTTTCACGCAAAAACTACTGAACGGATTGAGATGAAACTTTGCAATAATATAGCTTATATATCAGAATGACACATAGGCTATAAATTATAATGATATTGCGCCAAAAAACAAAATATTATGCGGGCGAAGCCGCGGGTAAAAACTAGTATACCTATAAATACTGCGGTTTTCTATACTGAAAGTACGGTCCTGTCTTTTGTTATTTGGACTACACGTCCCCCATTACTAAACTAGTATACCTATAAATACTGCGGTTTTCTATACTGAAAGTTCGGTCCTGTCTTTTGTTATTTGGACTACACGTCCCCCATTACTAAAATTGTATACCTATAAATACTGCGGTTTTCTATACTGAAAGTACGGTCCTGTCTTTTGTTATTTGGACTACACGTCCCCCATTACTAAAATTGTATACCTATAAATACTGCGGTTTTCTATACTGAAAGTACGGTCCTGTCTTTTGTTATTTGGACTACACGTCCCCCATTACTAAACTAGTATACCTATAAATACTGCGGTTTTCTATACTGAAAGTTCGGTCCTGTCTTTTGTTATTTGGACTACACGTCCCCCATTACTAAAATTGTATACCTATAAATACTGCGGTTTTCTATACTGAAAGTACGGTCCTGTCTTTTGTTATTTGGACTACACGTCCCCCATTACTAAAATTGTATACCTATAAATACTGCGGTTTTCTATACTGAAAGTACGGTCCTGTCTTTTGTTATTTGGACTACACGTCCCCCATTACTAAAATTGTATACCTATAAATACTGCGGTTTTCTATACTGAAAGTTCGGTCCTGTCTTTTGTTATTTGGACTACACGTCCCCCATTACTAAAATTGTATACCTATAAATACTGCGGTTTTCTATACTGAAAGTACGGTCCTGTCTTTTGTTATTTGGACTACACGTCCCCCATTACTAAAATTGTATACCTATAAATACTGCGGTTTTCTATACTGAAAGTACGGTCCTGTCTTTTGTTATTTGGACTACACGTCCCCCATTACTAAACTAGTATACCTATAAATACTGCGGTTTTCTATACTGAAAGTTCGGTCCTGTCTTTTGTTATTTGGACTACACGTCCCCCATTACTAAAATTGTATACCTATAAATACTGCGGTTTTCTATACTGAAAGTACGGTCCTGTCTTTTGTTATTTGGACTACACGTCCCCCATTACTAAAATTGTATACCTATAAATACTGCGGTTTTCTATACTGAAAGTACGGTCCTGTCTTTTGTTATTTGGACTACACGTCCCCCATTACTAAAATTGTATACCTATAAATACTGCGGTTTTCTATACTGAAAGTACGGTCCTGTCTTTTGTTATTTGGACTACACGTCCCATTACTAAACTAGTATACCTATACATACTGCATGCGGTTTTCTATACTGAAAGTACGGTCCTGTCTTTTGTTATTTGGACTACACGTCCCCCATTACTAAACTAGTATACCTATAAATACTGCGGTTTTCTATACTGAAAGTACGGTCCTGTCTTTTATCGTTTTTCTGAAATAACTCGTTAATTTTCAACTTTAGAGCAAAAATGGTGGTATCCAAAGTTGTTGGAAATTTAATTTCTCACAAGTTTGGTCATCATCATTTTTACGCTACGATCAATATTTTCAAAAAGTTTGTCAAAAAAATCGTAATGGGTGGAATTTTATTTTCTTCAACTTTGGTTCTCGCACTTTTTTTACTCCACGATCAATATTTTCGGATTTATACTCAAATCGGAGGTAAAATTGTATTTATTTTTCATATATTTTGTTTTTTATCTAGCAAACAATTGAAACTAACGAACTTCGCGCATTAACAATTATTACAAGATAATGATGAATGAAATAATCTCGAACGCGCGAGAATAGGATGCCTGAGATTTTTACAACACAGTAGGTAATGTGTAAAAAGATCGTAACGAAACTGAAAGTGGTGCGAATGACACCGTGCGAAGCTGACACATTGTGTGCAGATGATGTGCTATCTAAGCCGGTTTCCGCGGGAAAAAAGTGGCAATTACTTATTAGCTAGCTTTATTAATCTGGTTACTATGCTAGGACAAATAGATATATACGGGATATTCATAGAAATTATTTAGAACGAAATTATGAAGAATAATTTAAGAAGATTCACATCACGAGTAACTAACTATTTTCAAGACCTAATTTTTTTCTAACTGCAACCTCAATTAAAGATAATGCATTATATACTTACTAAATACTTCAATCATTTTCGACGAGGATGATAAGCACTTTTCAGTATAATTTGCCCACTTTAAAAATAAATTGTTGATAAATCGTATTTTTTGCGTTTATAGCCTTTAATAGCACCTATTACCTAGAGATACGAAAATCTAGCTAAAAGAAATTTAATATTCTAGTAATAAAAATGACTACAACAGTAGTTCCGTACCTCAAAAGGAAAAAACGGAACCCTTATACTTTGGCACTTTGTTGTCCGTCTGTCCGTCTGTCCGTCTGTGTGTATGTCAAGACTCTTTATCTCGGGAACGCGTAAAGACATCGAGTTGAAATTTAAACTGTATACGTATATCTATGATCTCTTACAGTTGCGGAAAGGAAAAACTTCTCAGTTATCATATAAAGAAGTTAGAGCCGTTTATGTCGTAAAAAACCGCATATTTCGACACACACAAAAATCAAAACCTACAGTAACCTACTTCCCGTTGACATAGAACTATGAAATTTGGCGAAAAGCATTGTCTCAGAGTACATATATAGGAATAAATCTGAAAACTGTACATTTTTATTTAAATCACAAAAAATAGGGCTTCAAAATTCGCAAAATATGGGTTTAAAATTCAATGTACGTAAATCGTATCATGTAAGGTATCATATAAAAGAGCTTCATTAGCACATGCTAAAACATGTTTTTAATTATTTTAACAATTTTCGATGAATGAGGAGAAAAGTAAAAAAAAAACTTTTGTCGATGATGATGATGAGTATAGAGATTTTAACAAAGTACTTCCCAATTTTGAGAAATTTTCTGGATTTGTACGGAACCCTCGGTGTGCGAGCCTGACTTGCACTTGTCCGGTTTTTGTTACTAGAATATTTTTTGAAGACTTTTTTCAAGACATATTCATCATCATTATTATCAGCCGTAAGACGTACACTGTTAGACATAGGTTTCCCCAATAGATGTCCAATAAGCCCGATTGGAATATCCAGCGCGTTCTTGCGGTCTTATTTATATCGCCGGCCAACGTGGAAACATATTGCACCTTTATATCAGGCATTGCTGAGGTCCCAGATATTGCTTCACATGTCCAAGTTCTTATTCATAGTGTACGTAATTCGGTAAACCAAATACCTAGTTATTCAACTAACCGGCATACACCGGCTACATATTAATCCGCAGTTATCAGAAGCAGTATCAGTGAACCAGTTTGGCTAATTATTGTTTCCGTTCTCATTTTTATTCTTTCTGTTTTGCTTATCGTATGTCCTTTGAAATGGTTTCCCCTTTGTTTTTACGTTTTGGAAGGAATTGTGAAGGTTAGTAATTATATTGTTAATTGCATAGTTCTTAGAACGAACATCTTTTTAGTAAAATAAATCAATTTTTTACGTTTTATCTGCTACACAAAAAATAAAGGTCAAGTGCTATGTAACATTTTTGAGTTCATTTAGTTAGTGTGTCCCTGCTTGCGTACCATTGCTCATTAGCGTAGGTATCCTTTTATTACCTAAACATCTTGAATATCTCATATAGTAACGCAAAAATAGCTCTAGCTATAGATAGATTATCTAGATGACAAATAATGTCATCTATAGCTATTTTTGCGTTACTTTTTATAAGTTAGATATAAAGATAGATGAATTATTTATTGCTACACCAAAACTTAAATAAACTAGGAAAACTTAAACTAGGAACTTATACAATCGGCTAGTGTTACAATCAGCGGCCTTATCGCTAAAAAGCAATTTCTTCCAGGCAACCGTTGATATGAAATTGAATTAATTAAATGAAATGAAATAAAAATTGATGAAGCCTCTAATTAGTCTTTTTAGTGTTATTATCCCTTTGAAAGTAATACATACATACTTGCTTTACTATAGAATCTCCAAATAATTTCCACAATTTTATGTCCAAACAAAAATCGGACATGGTCAACAACTTTACATTTAATGTGTAAAATCTAACAATAATGTGTTTCAGTTGCGTCATTTTCGGTCACACTATATACGACAAACTGATTGTTTCGTAGAAATTTGGCTCGATCCAGCACACAGAGGGGAGCAACACCAATTCAGGTCAAAGATCGAATGAAAACAGTAGTTTCTGTTCTTAAAGTCGTTTTTAGGGCGCGAAGATCTCCGTGTGGTGTGAACGAGACGGTTTTAGATCTAGATTAGATCTAAACAAGTCGTAATGATTGTTATTACCGAGATAATTGTTCTAAATGAGATGACATCGTAGTTATGTGAAACTGGCTCGTTTACGAGTTAAGATTTTATGCCTTTTTAATTTGATGATGGCCTGAAATCACGAGGAATATAAAAACGATTATTATGAAAGAGTAAGGAAAACTGCGTTCTAGTAGAATACAAGTCTTGAATATGTACTCGTAGATACGTCATCGTGTCAATGATAAATTATATTATTAGATAAAAATTGGATAACTTTAGTCATTTCAATCAATTTAAAGTGATCAAACCAGTCAAGGTTTTTAGATGGCAACAATAAAATAGTTAAAGAGATAAATATAGTAGGCAAGTATTTCAATTTATTCGACCCTGGAATGGAATGAACCTATCTGTAATCCAACTCGCGTTTGAAATTCACGCACAAACCCTTGTTTGACTCATTCATTGATCTATTGCAAAGTTTCCAAGGATTACCTAAATCCTTGGAAACGATTTGTTACTGAACATAGATTTAGTTAAGGGAAGTGTAGGCTTGGGATTATGCCAACATATTCGGTGTTTTGTTGTCGTCGTTATTTATGTACTTAGTATAGGTATAATGTTTTTATAAAAATAATGTTTTCTTCTTCTTTTGTTAAATTAACATTCTTGTTCTCATGAACTTTCTGTGCAATTAGCATACCATGCCAAATGATTGGCAAACCGTGTTAACTGTTTGCCTAATGGCTATTACCTACAGCACTTTGTATATCTAAACTTTTCTAGATTGCTAAAAAAACGCTACTTTGTATTCTACTAATATTTCTTACATTGAGATTATTATTGTTTTATGATGAACGTGTATTGATGTAGGCACTTGTAATATTTTCTTTCACTTTAGTTAAGACTTCTACTTCGACATGCTTGAGTTAAGTACTTATTTCGGTTTTTTACGGAGTCAACCAAGGTTCTCTACTCGGTCCCATCCTATTCCTTTTTCCGTTTGTTACATCAACAATGCTCTCATATTTGTTGTGAGTAAATAAAGTCATTTAAACCACAGTAAATAGCAACCTTGAACTGCACGTAGGTCGGCGGTATTGTCTCAAAGTCAGTTTGCGGAAAAATATGTAGCAGCCCCATTATTCTACCATTATCGTGCCACTTGCTACTTGCATTAGCGAGCACAATGTTTACTTGTTATTTGTGAGTATATACCGGATAAAAATGTATATAATAATAAAAAAACATTTTTATGTAAGTATAACATAATAAAAAATAGATAAATAGATTTTAAAAAACTCTATTTTATAACAGTAAAGTACAAGTCCATGTTTAATAATTAGGAATACATACATGGATAAGTAAGGCCTTCTCTGTTTTAGTTAATGAAGAAGAAAATTTATTAAGTGCCATATAAGCTTAACTACTATTATTATTTATTGAAATAAGAACAAAGGGTGTCCTTTAACATCGTGCTTAATTAAAATGATATTTGCCAAGTATTGTATACTAAATATCGAAGCATACAAAATGATTATGACAAAATAAAATTACAATCACACTAAAAGCAAAGAAAAATGAAGGTGCGACGGCACTAAACATTTAGCTAGACTAATAACATAATTTATAAAATTGGTCACTAACAAATTAATCAGCACAAGGATCTTAAACATTTATATTATATTTTTTATAATTTTCAAGCTTAATTTGTACCTTAACCCCCAGCTACAAGAGCGTTACTTGCATATTATTGAGCGCCCTTATTCACCGCTCCCCTATTATTTAACTAATTCATGAATAACAGGGATTCCCCATCAAGGCAACATCGCATGTTCAACCCTGATAAGGTAACGAAATGTCGTGTCTTCCCCGTTTAATATTTTTGAGACAAAAAAAATAATCAACCTTTTTAGGTAAACTTGACGGCTAAGTTCTTTTAAGCTCATGTACCTAAGTAATTCTGAGTCGGTGCCATAAAAAAACACAATGAATTGTAGCGTAATTGGAACAAAATGAGTGTGAAATAAAACTTTGTTACCCAATAGTCAATATAGGTAATAGAATGGAAAATAATAACAGACCTAAAGCTCCACATTATGAATAGGTACAGAAGCCTTATTCTGACACACTCGATCGAATCGATAATTACAATTGACGCGAAAATAAGACTGATCGAGATAAATTAAGCGTAGTCTAGTAGCGTCTAGTCTAGGAATAAACATCATTCCTAGTTTTTGATTAAAAATGTCTTAGCAATTCAAGTTAGGTTCAACATAAATATGTGTACAGTATTAAATAAATGTATTCCATAACTTTGTACCCACTGCTGTCGAAATCTAATAAAACTGGCACATGTATGTATGACAAAAATTCGGACTAATAATGGTCGATATAATTCGAGCAAGCCAGAATAGGGCCCCGGGTAGAGCAAACATCATTATTAGTGACAGTGTTTTGACATGTAGACAATACTAGTTTTTCCATGAAATTCCGAACGCTTATTGAATGGTTTGTATGTAATGTATAGACCGGCAAACTTATTCGTAACATTTAGTGAGGCGCCACAGTAATATTTTCTAAGGAATACTTGTAAAACATTTTTCTATGTATAATTTGACCAACTCTACCTATAAGATGGTCGTTCCATACTTGTAATTTACAGTTCGCCACGGTCGCAAGAAATGAATTAAAATGTATGAGAGCACATTGTTCGTTCACAATTGCACGAGTGTTACGTTGGATATAATAGAATATGTTATTATGATTGTTATTATATTATTTTCCTTTATAAGAGTTGTTACTCCAGAAACTACGCAAAGCGATGCTTTAATTTGCGAGAAAATTGTGTTATTATTATTTTATACTACGGGACTAATCGCGCACTAAAATTACGAGATAAATAAATAACTCCTCATCCATATAAAATAATAATGTGTTCAAATCGCGAAAGTTTAAAAACAACAAAATTGTGTTAGTTTCTGAATTTAGCTACACAAAATGAGACCACGGACCGGTAAGCATAGCGAAGGACGTCCACGCGTAAGTTGACAGACCATCTGATTGTGATTGGAGGAAGACGGTTTATGCGAGCCTCTAAAGTACCAAATAATTATACAGAAAATCTAGACTAGTTTCTATGAATGATACCTCAAAACTACTATCAGCTTCCAACTAGAGTCTAGTTATAATTATTTTTTGCAAAAAATAGCATGACCGACTTCACCCGTGTACAGAATCATTACATAGTATAAAACATAGTCGCTTCCCGCTGTCTGTCCCCATGTATATGACCAAATATATATATACATACTTATATCTTTAAAACTACGCAACGGATTTTGATGCATTTTTTTTTAATAAATAGAGTAATTCAAGAGAAATGTTTATATGTGTAGTACACCTGTGCGAAGCCTGGGCGCATCGCTAAATCGCTAATATTACGCACGGAACGTTGTAGCATTTTTCACATTATTGTTGATTTATCAAAAATGGCTCTGTCGATTTCGATAAAATTTAAATGGGACCAATTTCAAAGTACACTCTTTCCAATAAAAAAAGAATTATTGAAATCGGACTACTATGAAAAAAGTTATGCATAAAAATGTTAATATAAAAAAATATATGTATATATACGCGTCGAATTGTATACCTCCTCCGTTGGTTCGTCGGTCAAAAAATCTAAAATCATAATAATATAATTTGTCACAAAAAACTGTACATATCACTTATAGTAAAGCGTTATTCCTCAAACTATGTACTAGATACGCTCAAGCAGGTGCTTGAGTGTACCTACAGTTTAGAGTTTAAGGAATATTACCCTAGACATAGGTATGTCTAGGGGAATAGACCTTCCCGTTAATTTAGGCCATTCCTTATACTTTGATGCTTCCATTCACCATTTTTTATACTATTTGATTAATTTATGTGATGCAGCGTCGTGTCATTTCTCTTTAAACTTGCCCATTTCTACTCAAATCTTTTATAATTTCAAATCTAATCTATAATAAAAGCTCTGCAGGTTTTTGTCTATTTTATCATCAATTTTATCTCCGAAATTGATTGTATTACGCAAACCAATTACACTTTAAGATTAAGTTCACTTTCTCTTTATTGTGTAGATTTTGTTTAGAAAATAACTCGAATGCAATTTCATACGTCATATCAAATTAACATTTTAAAATAGCTGCAGTTATTTTGGTCTGAAGATAACGATTAATATTATTCATATTGTAGAGAGGCCATCTGTTTTGATGTTCTTCCTTCCTGGTTAAATTGTAACATAACAGGCAATAAATACAAAATTATAAATCATATACAGAGTATTCTACTAACTCGACTATACCTATGTGGAGCATCTTTACAAACCACGTGCGGGTGTATGCGTTTACGCCCGGGATGACATTTGTTTTCTGCGTCTTCGAAGGTTTGAAGACCCTTCTTTTTCAGTGCTTTGGGCTCTGGCGGACACTGGCATAGAGAAGATTGTCTATGCCTGTGTATACCGATCGCATAGCGGAGACCGGGAGGCAACTAGACTTACTGATTACCTCAGTGAGGTGGCGGATGCTGCTCAGCTCAGCTACCCTTCGGCCCAATTAGTGATCCTGGGGGACTTTAATGGCCATCATAAGGAGTGGCTTCACCCATACCTGGACACAAACCATGCTGGGCTTGAAACGCGCAAGCTAGCTTTGACGCTAGGTCTTACCCAGCTGGTTCATGGCGCCACACGGGTACCTGATGTTGACTCGCATACGGCCTACTGCTTGGACCTTCTGCTAACAACTGATCCAGACCGATATTCAGTGGCGATTTCCTCTCCGTTAGGTACATCTGATCACTGTCTGGTGAAATCCGTATCCGTCTACTCCCCTTCAGACCCCAGTCCAAAAGGGTCACGGCGGGTGTGGCGGTACAAGTTGGCAGATTGGGATGAGATGCGGTGTTTCTTTGCGTCTTATCCTTGGCAGCCTGTGTGCTTCTCTTCTGATGATCCTTCTTCGTGCGCGGATGCCGTGACAGACGTGCTTCGTACCGCCATGGAATACTTCATCCCATTTTCGGACGTGCCTCTGTCCAACAAAGCTCGGCCCTGGTTTGGGCCTGATTGTGGACGCGCCGAAGCGCAAAAGCATCAGGCATACCTGGCTTGGGTCGATGCTCGTAACCGTAAGACGAAGGACATACATCTGAGGAAGAAGACTTACAATAAGGCTGCTAAGTCCTGCAAAAAGGTTATGCGGAGGGCTCGCTTTGAGCATATTAGTCGAATAGGGAACAAGCTTGCTTCTTACCCTGCGGGTAGCAAGGCATTCTGGTCCCTAGCTAAATCAGTCGAAGCGAACTTCTGCCGCCCTTCATTGCCTCCGTTGCTGAAACCCAATGGTTCGCTGGCTCATACCGCGGTAGAGAAGGCAAATTTATTTGCATCTCAATTTGCGGAGTCTTCGCGTCTGGACCCCGGTAGTGCGAGACCTCCAACTTTGCCAAACTGTGGCACCTTAATGAGTGAAATACATATCCGGCAAAAGGAGGTTCTCAAAGTTCTCCGCAGTCTAGATGTGAATAAGGCCAGTGGCCCAGATGGTATTCCAGCTATTGTACTAAGGACTTGTGCGCCTGAGCTGTCGCCTGTGTTGACCCGCCTCTTTCGCCTCTCTCTGAAGACGGGTCAAGTGCCCAAATCTTGGAAGCTTGCTAACGTGCAGCCTGTACCCAAAAAAGGTAGCCGTGCTGACCCTGCCAATTACAGACCGATTTCGATCACGTCCATACTTTGCAAGAGTATGGAACGTGTTCTTAACAACAGGCTCCTGGCCTACCTGGAAGCAAATGACCTACTCAGTGACCGCCAGTACGGCTTTCGCCGAAACCGGTCTACTGGGGACCTTCTGGCGTACGCCACACACATTTGGAGTGAGGTCATTGAGAAGCACGGGGAGGCGCTGGCTGTCTCCTTGGACATCTCGAAAGCATTTGATAGGGTCTGGCACGAGAGCCTTATTGGCAAGCTTCCATCTTACGGCCTGCCTGCTGATTTCTGCACATGGATATCAGATTTCTTGAGGAATCGGTCGATACGAGTTGTCGTTGATGGCTGCTCGTCAGACCAAATGGCTATCAATGCCGGTGTTCCTCAGGGGTCTGTGCTCTCTGCGACACTCTTCCTACTGCATATTAACGACTTGCTAAAGCCTGGTATTTTTGGGTACGCAGACGACAGTACAGTCATGGAGAGCTACACATCCGAAGCAAGAACGAGCGGGGCACAGATTGAGTCACTCAGAGAGGCTATGGTCGAACGGCTCAACTTGAATCTGGAGGCGGTATCTGACTGGGGTGATGCTAACCTGGTCAAGTTTAATGCCACGAAAACTCAAAGCTGTTTGTTTTCGGCTAAAAAGAGGCCCTTCCAACTGTCTCCTGCTTTCCGTGGTGTATCCGTTCCGGTAACTAACAGTCTGGAACTATTAGGCGTTACGCTATCATCGACTCTCAACTTTGGGTCTTATATAGAGTCAAAAGCCCAATTAGCCTCAAAAAAACTTGGTGTTCTCTCTAAGGTGAGACGGTATTTCACACCTGAGCAACTGCTTAATCTTTATAAAGCGCAAGTCAGGTCTTGCATGGAATACTGCTCTCACCTTTGGGATGGCTCTGCCAAATACCAGTTGGAGGCTTTGGAGTCCATTGAAAGGCGAGCCAGGAGGCTGATAGGCAACGAAATCTTGACTGAGTCGAAGCTGCAAAGTCTTGAGCATCGACGTAGGGTGGCGTGTCTGTCTGCCTACTATCGGATACACTTCGGTGAGTGCGCCCAGGAGTTGCACGATCTAGTCCCACCTGCCCCTTTCTTCTATCGTACGGCTAGACAGACGCGACCAAAGCGCCACCCTTTTATGGTGGACATCCCACGCGTTAGAACAAAGCGTTTTGAGTCCACATTCCTCATACGAACTGCCAGAATGTGGAACGCTTTGCCTAAGTCTGTCTTTCCGTTAAAGTACAATGTAGGTGTCTTCAAATCTCGAGTAAATAGGTATCTTCTAGGTAAGCGTGCTACATCCTAGACCGCATATCTGCTTTACATCAGGCAGTGTGTAGTCAAACGCAAACCTATTTGAAATAAAAAAATAAAAAAAAAAAAAAAAATATTATCTTGTTGTTTTACAAAGTGCATGGAATTTCAGAAGAATTAATATTTATCATTATAAACAGGAGGGCAATCGCGTTAATTTTAAACAACTGCGTTCCATCTGTAATTCAGTTAAAGTTCGGTTGCAATTGTAGTTAAGTTTCGATTCAGCTTCAAGGAATTAGGTATTGCGCTAAACATCATACACCAATCTTTCATTTGACACCGGTTACGTTCCAACTCTGATCGAGTTGCGTTTCAACTTTAGTCAGAATCATTAGTGCGATACGAAAATAGACAAAAAGTCGAAGTTCGGTTAAAATTCAATTGTAGTTCAGCTGTAATTTTTTAGTGCGATTGGCCTGCCGCTTGTATTATATGACCACATGGAAAAAGTTATCAGCTGTTCCATACATTTTGTCGAGAGCCAATGAACATTCTTACGGAACAAGTATTTTTTTAGTAATTTTATTACAAACTAAAAGTCCATGTACATCGCAAAGCAACAGCCTATAAGTATATTGTCAAATATTATCCTTATGGAACTTATTTAAAAATGTTTTTTCGTAATTAGTATTTACTTATAAAGAATTATTTCTAATCAATTAGCATCCTTTTAGGGGCTTATTCTGTACATCAAAACTAACAACTTTTGTTCAGTGACTTTTGTCAAAACTCGAAAAAAAAAATTGGTGTTCCATAGAAAAATATCGTTCGCCCGTGACAAAATGTATGGAACAGCAGATTTTTTTTTTGAGCTTTGACAAAAGTCATAGAACAAAAGTTGTTAGTTTTGATGTACAGAAAAAGCCCCCAAAAGAATGCTAATTGATTAGAAATAACCCTGTATATTTCGAAACCATATCGCCTAGTATATATTGTTAATCTTTACTTGCCGTATAAATTATACATTATTATTGTTAAAGCGATTGTTATCAGATAAAATCGGCCAATAAGAACTTTCTGAACGAGTTTCTCACGCTCTGGGACAATAGCCTCAATCTCGATACTGAATTAAATTGGAATTAAATAACACTTGCCGCGTTTTATGTCAATTTTAGCTCTAGTGACTTGGTTTATAAGTTTCATAATAGTGCATTTACCTTTCGAAACTTCTGGAATTTCAGAAATGTCAGAAGTCATAACGAATTTTGTTTGGAAATTTCGAGGAAACGTACCATGGTAACTTTTACTTCATTTCACATCATCAATGTGATCATTGTCATCTACAAATCTGTCTTTTAGATTTTATTATCAAATAATTGCCTCATGACTTTATATGTAAATAATAACTATATTTTCAAAATTAATTAGCTTACTAAGTACTTAAATAGTTTTTTTTTTCATTTAGTAACCTAGCTTTTAAATTTAGTCGTTTTTATTGTATATCTATAATTATACCTTCAATAGTTAGCTAATAATAATTACTTTTCTAGTATTGTAGTTTTAGATAACATGTTATACCTAATAATAAGGAAGAGCCTAGGTACCACGACACAGGTCACCCTAGTGTGGGAACTAGTGCACAACTTGTTTTTGTAATTTTTTATGGAACAATAAACGTTTTATTATTATTATTCACTTAAAATCACAAGCAAAGCTTGGTCCTTTGGTAGGCATCAATGGGGTCGAAACCAACACTGAGAGGCCCTTTTACATCTTTTTTTATTAAATTAATATAAAATGTTGAGTACATAAAGTAGAATGAAAAAACTATTGCTAGATGTGACTTACAGTATATCGGGCTATTGTGATGTGCTGTTCGATGACTTAATACGGGCTATGGAATGAGGTACGGCACCCGCCAAATAATGCCTCATTTCAAATATTCAGGCGGGTGGTGACTTGCCATCCACAAAATGGGCCCCCCATAATAGCTACCGTATATTGGCGCCGGAGGGGCAACATTGGTGTGGACGGCTTAGGGTGTCGAGAGGTGTGCTGCGCTTTCACTAGACGCTACTCGCGGCGTTATGCCCTTTAACACTTCCACCCTGGAGCTTAGGTTCTTAGCTCTTGCGGTTTCCACTCCAAGCCGGCCGGTTAAGGCAAGAGAGGAGTCAGGGGTCTCATTTAGCCCCAGGGAATCAGGGTTCGCGGTGTCGCCACTCACCGACGACTCGCCACAAAGTCGCCCCTGCGATTTTATTATTATTATTATAATTGACCAAATATATTTTTAGGAGCGGTTACACGTTGTCCAAATTGGGAATTATTTATTTAGCAGTTTGTGACTACTAAGATTCGTCCCCGATTTTAAACACTTAAGGTCACTTGGGGTAAGTGCGGCCTTGGGGAAAGTGCGGCTAGCTTCAATAAACAAAAAAATAACAAAGATATTGATAAAACTACATCAATGAACGATGATGGAAACTAAATTAGTTCTAAGCAAAAAACATTGGGGGCGTCACTTGAATGACAAAGGATTTGACACCATTTTTATTTTACACTTCGATTCCACTACGGTTTGAAGATGACACGTGTGCGTTATTGTGCTAAAATTTAAGAATTTTCTTTGGGAATAGGCAAATCAGTAATACGTAAGCTTTTCTTTGTATCCTAAGCTTTAAATTCATACAGTTTTTTCATTTGTATCTAGCAAAGTACGCTATAATTACCGGCTAATAAACCTAACTTCAAATTATGTTGTTGGGGAAAGTGCGGCGACCATGTTTGGGGCAAGCGCGGCTCTATGACGCACTTGCCCCAAGTCAGAGATTGTCAACCTTACCGAAATATTTAGTTTAATATTATTGCTGTTCAGATGCTTGTGCGAAATTATGTAAAAAAGACCAATGGGCCAAGTTGGACTCAAGAATCTTTACATGCATTTGCCGCTAACCGAAATGGAACTACATTTTACGCTGCTGTGAAATGATTACACGTCATAATAAGTTACTACTAATAAATGATGATAAAAAATCTTAAAAATAAAAAGGTTTTTTTATCAATCCTACCTACTTCGACGCATTTTAAGTTGATAAGTGGATCTGGCCGAGGATTGCACAGCTTAAAAGAAATCAGGGAAGACCTATGCCCTAAAGAAGAAGGAAGATAGCTAATTATGTTTGATATTCTCATGTAGAGACGAATCTAACTATAACAGTATAACTAATACATTAAAGTCAGTCAAACCTTTTGATCTCTAGAAATGCACAAACTAACAAACAAACACTTTCACACATTCATCCAAGACAAACAAAAATACAGACATGTACACCCCACAATCTTTACCTTTTCTTCTTAGGCAGTCGAATAAAAATGTTGAGCATCACTGTCCTCCGGAAATATGCCGCACTTGCCCCAATTAACTAATTTCATTCGTTTTTGTTTGAACCTTATATCAAAGAGCTTACAGTCGAAAATAGTCCTTTGTTGTAATGTTTCTCTAAGTGATAATCGCATTGGAATGGCAGATTATAGACATTTACTGGGTTTTTTAAACTACTGCCGCACTTACCCCGTTTTAAAGGGAAAGTGCGGCCAAACACCAGCTATTAAAAACTCTATGAAACACCTAAAATAATTATCGCATACCCTAAAATAATGAATTCATTACGTACATTATTCATTAGGTAATGTATTACAGAAATAAATTATTTAAAAATTGTCACAGTATCATTGCTGTCTGAGTTCAAAGTGAACTTATAAAATATTACGCCGCACTTGCCCCAACTGACCTTATAACAATTTTGGTAGATGTTTTACATTATTTCCTTATCTTTGTAATATACAAGTCAATAAATTGTTCCCAATCTGAAGAAACATTAATGCAGCTTCAGCTAGAATAAAATCATGATCAAGTAATCTCGATAGATTTATCATCTACAGATTATTTGCTGTCCGTCCAGCCCGAGGGGTAATCAAACAAGCATTACCTAAATGCATTCAAATGCGTAATGCGTGCTCTGGGATCGTCTACTGCGAGCCGGTCAATGTTGTTCACCCGGTGATTTCACGTTTCTTACAAGTTTTTGCTTCAAGTTCATTTCACTCTCTATGAATCCAGTTTCATCAGTTTCACTGTCAATATTGCGTTCGCGTCAATGTTTACGGAAGATTCTGTCTTGTTGTTAATACTACTACTATCTTACCCACCATAGATACATTTTTAAATTTCAATTCCACCTTATATATTTCTCCTTTTGTTTAGTTTTTCTACCTCTATTGCACTTAACAGATTCTTTACTGAGATGCGGAATTGTGATTAAAATCGAAATCGTAAATTTGATCAGGCATAAAACACCTTTATCAGCAATCCCTGCGTAATCAGTTTCACTTTTTCGATTTCTTCGTTGAATGATTCGAAGCAAAATGGCTTCATGAATAATTTAGCAGCAAAACATTCATCGAAAGCGAACCGGCCAAGCTATGCGTACATCTGGCGGCGCAATGCAATCATGGGAACCCTTCGCCCATAAAATTACGAGATGCAAGGACTAGGGGAGCGTATGAAAGAGGTTATTGCCTCGGAACTATCTATCAGGCTGTGCATATGTGCAGGAGCGAATAAAGTTTATTTGTATTTTGTATGCAGCGGCTGACCGGCTGATAATCATGTCGTGTCAATGGGTGGGGCGCGGCCGCCGCTCGCCGGTTAGTGCCGCTCGCGAGACTGCCACGACCGCACGTACTGACACCGTGACTAAAGTTTCGCTTCCGATACGACGTTAATTCTGAGAAACAGCGGTTACATTCAAACCGAATTCCGCGGTAGTCTGTTTCTCATCAAGATTCGTTTCCCTAAAGGATGCCCCGGCAACAGACGAACATTTTAAATCGACTTCGACGAAGTCTGTTGCTGCCAGTGCTGATTCTTGTGTACGACGATAATTAACTTTTAACTCCGTTTAATTGGATAGTGCATCGTCAAAACAGTTTGTGAAGTCTGTGTGAAGAAAATGTGACATTTAGTGATTGGATCGCTTCTATCGAATACTGTGTCATAATTGTTTTAGAACAAAAGTAGTGAAAATACTCGTCGTAATTCAACTGTGCCATTACCGGAATCAGCTTTATCTCCAACGAAATTCTAATCGAATTCAAAGTCAACGCACCAAAATAGGGTAGTTTATGTTATTAAATAAAGTAAGCAGTGCAATATTGGAATCGATCCAAAGATATCGAATTGTTTCAAGTGTCGGATTTTAAATGTTTAAATCGGGATTGTTCAATCGGTCCGGGGCCGCGATGGGGGAGCAAGTTGAAGTGGAGGACAGCTTGGAGCTGGAGTATGATATGTGGGATGGACAGTTTGACTTCGTGGGTCCTCAGGGCCCACCGCCCGAGTCTCGACTCCGCATCACCTCGGACACCAGCCTCACTGAGGATCTGTTCACGGGGTCGCCACTGACTCCGCATCTGGCTAACGGGCTGAATGGTGGAAAGAAGACTGCCGCGCACCAGTGGTGCGACAACTTGTCAGATCAAGTGAGACTCGATCTACTTATTGCTAAAATGTATCACATAATTGTCTTTCATTGATTCGATTGCAAGAAGAACCGCCAGAAGAGCGACCACTGAAGTCCGATAGATGAGGCACCACAATCCCTAGGTTACGTTGTTCTTAGTTTCCGTAGTACTTAGTTCCCAAATCCTGCCGTCGAACTTCAGTGGTGGCGTGGTGTTTACATCACATATATACCTACTTTGATTACCTATACGTCAGAGGAATAGGAATAATGCTTAAATGGTATGACAAACCTAGTTTTCCCGTTAAGCTGGAATAGGAATATTCATTGTACGTCTACATCAACCCTTGGCAATTAGTCACCTATTAAATCATTGGTAGGCACTACGTCAATTGAAGATATTAACGTCACGCAAGCTGAGCAAAGAAAATTGTCGCATGTAATATGAACGAAAAATGTGATTCATAAAATATCTTAAAAAGGTCTATTGAAACAAAAGCTTTTTTCGTAACTCGTACCATGAAGTTGTCGTTTCGTTCCCGACTTGCCGTGCCATCGCGGTCTTTGATTTGTTCGCCGATGTCACGCAACTCGCAAGCCTCTGCTCAATCATTATTCAAATCTTTCAGCTTTATATGCAGCGTTTCCATTGAACCTACCAATTTTACCGTTATTGATTCCATCCAATCTTACATAGATAGTACAAGTTTTTGTTGTAGCTTGCTTTTATGGATTTTCTTTCTTAACTTCCGACGCAGAGGGATGTTATAAGCTTATCGTAACAGTTAATCTGCGACATTGTAGCTTTTCAAATCTACATAAATGTACTTACATGGCATAAGCTTAGCCTATTTGCATTGGTTTTTTGCATTAAGAACTCGGTGAGATTCGTGTACTTTCTGTACAAAACTATTACACTATGTACCCAGATTTGTTGGGAAGTAATACTCCATGCTAGGCAAGCTATATGCTTAACTGTTTTTGCTCTTAATCTATTCTACTGATATTTGTTTTGCTTTTTAACTATTCGTTCAATTAACACATAATTTCTTGATGAAATGCCAGAGCAGAAGATAGACAAAATTTATTTTTATCACCACATACCAACTTATTTTGTTAAATTATTTTCCTCCCTACATGGCAAGGCATTTGAAATAAATTATTGAATTCTGCCAGTTTTGTATACCAAGTCTATTTTGAACGTTTATCGGCGCAATACTTTCGTTATTGCAGATTGTTATCGTCTCGTATCTCAAGGGCCGATAATATTCACGTGTTGCTTAGATTACGCGCAAACTGTTATACTTAGATTAAAATCATCGACATGAAAACATTTTTAATAATTATCATACCTTTTACTTGTACATGGAATTATGATGTTCGAAATGGTAATTAAATTATAATGCTTCAAACTTATAGTAACACAGCCGATGATACCGTCTATGAAATGAATTGTGAAGGCTGAAAATGTTCGCCTTATTTTTTTCTAATAAGAACACTAATTGAACAAAATGTTATTTATATAATTAGCACATTCATATGAGATAATATCAAAAGCGTTTACACACAATAAATATACGTAAAACAATGAATGAATGTATCTCTTCAAAATACTATACCTAGTTGTGGGAACGGTTCACGCTCATCCTTGTCTTTTAAATGTAAATTTGCATATTTTTATATGCCTACATGTTTGTTTTATGGTCTGTACTAATCGCGATGATATAATGAACGAAGACAATGATGTTATAATTAAAGTTATGATCCGTGGAGTATTGCCATATTATTTTAACAATGCGTGGGCTCGGGTTAGTTGCATAAGCAAAGTAGGCTTTGTATCCATGTTATCATTTTGAGACGTCTAAGGCAATTGCTTTGTAAACATAAATCTAAATTTAATTCCTTAGTAATAGCCTATTATTTTAGTTCTCTGTATTTCCTTCCGTGTCTGTCTATTAGTGCTATTGTAGATGAACCTTAATAAAATTGTCGAATATCTTCCCCCAGGGACCTATACGGACGATTTTCCCTATTATTTGTCTTTTGTCATGCTTGCTTGCGACGATTTCAATTTTTTAAACAAATTCAGTGATTTGGTTTTAAAAAAACATAGTGCATTTGTCAGTTTATGCTGTATCATCATCAATCTCTGTCATATTTGATAACAGGTCACAATATAAATCTATTTGATTACAGTGTTTCTGGGGTCGCTTTTCAAACTTTCGCAAAGGCCATTCATCTGCACATATTTGCAAGTAGGAATGCTTCCGCTCAAATTAATTGAAAGTCATGCTCTGTAACGTCATTTAGTTTTTCGCTTCAGCTCTCATTAATTTTCTAGTGAGATCTATTTTTCCAGGAAATTAATATCCACTGATCAATCGAGTTCGCCAACCGCCTCGCAAATACTCGCAATGGATCTGTGCCATGGTCACAACTGCACGTCACACCAGTTCTGCAAACAATTAGGTTAGACTAGCGTGCAAGCTGCGAATTCCTTCATACCACTTCCCTTAATTATTTAAAAGCCTTGTTTTTATCCAATTGGAATTTGCCTCTAAAAACCTACTTATTCTAGTTTGACTTCACTACATTCTTCGGTTGACCAGACTCGCTTTAGCAAATAGTTCCATATTATGTACTGTACTGTACCAGCCTTTTTAATAGTCCACTGCAGGACTTAGGCCTACCCACGAAGGGTGATTGGGCCATATCCACCACGCTGGCCCAGTGCGGGTTGGTGGATTCACATATGCCATCGAATTTCTTCT
This sequence comes from Hypomecis punctinalis, assembly GCA_949316475.1. NCBI lineage: Eukaryota > Metazoa > Arthropoda > Insecta > Lepidoptera > Geometridae > Hypomecis > Hypomecis punctinalis. The sequence goes on from OX438810.1 coordinate 16,294,074, forward strand.
ACGGACGTATGCAGGTTGCCTCACGATGTTTTCCTTCACCGAAAAGCCAATGATGTGAAATTCCGTACATAAGTTCCAAAGAAACTCATTGGTACGGGATCGGGATTTGAACCCACGACCTCACGATTGCAGGTCGGGTGTCACTACCACTAGACCACCACGGCTTAAATTCCATATTATGGTATTGATTTAATTTCAGTGATTTCATATCCATATGGTTGATACCATGATATTTTACGAACTCGAAGTCCTTGAGTTTATTTTCTTTTATTAACCAGCATTAGGTGTTTAATAAACATCGTAATTATAACATTACCGTCATTCACTAACTTTTCATTGATGTCCTTTACATACAGCGTACACTTGTGTTGTACTCAATACATAATTAAAGTTTTTATGTTATACACTTGGTGCTTATCATGAAATGAACATGTGGCTCCAACAGTATTCTTTATATTGCTAGTACTTATATTTATAGCTTTGGCGTGAACTTGGTTTTCTTTATCTGTGGGAAGGTCAGCCGTATAATTAATGTCAGTTTAGAATGAGATATGGGTACTGGCTCTACACTTTTCTTCATATCGGTATTGTTTCACAAACATCATTCGATTTTGTTACTACTTTATAAATTCATCAATTTTGTTCTTACTTGTATACTTATCTCTGATTAATACATTAACTTGGCATTTTTTTTTTAATAGCACAATAGCCGCGATAGATGTGTTGTTTAGTAAAAAACTATTTAGGTATCTGGTTTAATATCTAAACACGAAATCAAAGTCTAGTGTTTATTTTCCAGTTCTTTCATTCAATTATTATGTATGCCCCGCATCATCAATTCATCTATGGAATTGTTCCAATTTTGAAGAAAGTACTACCGTTACGTGTATCGTGACTGGGAATTATATCATAATGGCAACCGTATCGGTGACCGAATCGTATCAGTTGACTAGCCACATAGCTAGAACTTATTCTTTAATTTTACCATGTGTGTCATTCATGACTGCCAAAATTAATATTTAGGGGAACATTTTCGAAATATTGCTTTAGTAAATTTTTCTAAACTCCATTGATGTTTTTTCTAAACATGGTTGTATATTTTTTGCTTTGCGATTTCTTGAAATGACATGCATTTCGTACCATTTAAGAAATCATTTAATAACATCTTTCTGTCGTTTTCCTGCCGATTGATATGTTTGTGCCCACATTGTGAACTTGTAGAGCATGTAACCACAGAACTGCTCGTTCTTGATACACTGCCATAGTTTAGTAAATAGATGAGAGTAATAGTCGTAATTATTTAAGTGGAGCAATTGGGAATATAACACCAGCTGTTGTGCCGTGCTGCCTGCTGTCACGGGTCATTGAACTTGTTATTTCCATCAGCCTCTGTTGCTAGGTCTTTATGTCTCATGTACAAACAAAAACTATCTATATGACTCTTAAAATCAAAGGTTGATACATATCTTATTATTTAGCTAAAGTTGGAAGGGAGAAAAGAAATAACCCTATAATCTGACGCCATACGAATAGGTATAGAGTAGTAAAGACGCAATGCTAAATGACGAAAAATCATGACTAGTCATTGTGTTAGTAATTATAAGGACAAAAGGAATAAAGCTTTTTTCCTCGACAGTAAACTACCGTTCAATATATATCCTTGTATAGTTATAACACTAAACTGGAAGCGCGTGAGGAGGATCTTCCGTGCATTGTTATACTAACACGACTAATCGGTTGCACTGATAAATAGCCACTAATTTTACACGTTGACATGAGCGTTAACTTGTGAAAGACGTTAGCTTAGGTTACAGTTACAAGTTTCGTTGTACCTTCTAAGATATAATATATGTAGTGTTTTAGATGCGTGCGGGCAAAGACTTCAAAAGCAAGGATATGTCGATAAATATATTAATACTATTCTAATCTAAGATTAATATAAACTTGGCTAGCTATTGTAGTTAGCAGAGTATATGTTGGTTATTACGTCTGATAAATCGCACAAAATTAGATCACAATATAGACATAAACTCTTAGAACCAAAGTCTATCTTAGCAATGCACAGTTCTAGCCCAAATTCTATGGCTATAAAAATATTCAATAAATTGCCAAACAATCTAAAAGATATCGAAAGAGAAAACTGTTTCATAAAACAACTAAAAATTGTTTATCGCAATACTATTACACATTAGACCATTTTTTAAACGATAATCTAGGAAACATAATAATAAATCGTTCCAGTACAAATAATAAAATTGCCATACCCTTATAGGGTCATATGTATCACTATACAAAACATGTTAACTAAGAACCACATGTAAATTTCATATGTTGCAATAAATGATTTGACTTTGACTTTATGTTAGATTGCATCAGATATATTTATGTGTACCTATCGATGTACCAATGTCACTGAAAATTATAAGTTTCTTAATTTGAAATGGAATCTGCATTTGAAATCATGCCTCTCTTATTGTTTCTTTTCAATCAGAATGAAATTGATTCTAGAAGATATCAGAATGAAATTGATTCTATTCTGAAAGTCTAGGATAGTATTTGAACCTTCGAGCAAATATCTATAGAGTCACAACCGTGCAAAAAGTGTCCAAGACAAAACTCTGCACAAGCTACGTACGCAGGCTTTTTAGTTAGTCGTAAAGCGACTGCAAGCCGACTACAACGCCGCGCGATGCCAAAGTGCTCGGTACAACACTAATTAGGTGACATAACGTCGAGATTCGAGGAAACGGGTCATCGTAAATTATTTTATGTAAATATCTAAGTGATGTATGACGGCCCTCGAACATTTTTTACAACTTTCACGTAGGGACTGTGGCTCTGTAGATATTTGCTCGAAGATTTGAACCAACACACACCAAGCACTGCACCGTAATCGCTACTGATAGACATCCCTCTGTCAGTCTCTGTCTAAAATCTTAAGATATAGGTAAAGTGATTACGTTAATTACGTCGTCGTTGCGTCGCAAATCGCAACACTTTCTTGTGACAACCGCTCTCCAAGTATTTGAACATATCCACACCATTAAGACCCTTAGTAAGAATACTTTAGTGCCAGAAGTAAACATTGATGTTAACAAACACTGGGTTGAAAGTTGCAAGACAACTCGAAAATGCTCTCTTCAAGGAAGTCACGAGCGCTCACTTGCCGGCTATTCAAGTAACCGCCTATTGATTGCCACTCCGTAATAAGCAGTTTAAGCTGTTTGTTGGCTATCGATTCTATATGGGGATTACGCAAGCTATTGTGAGAAAAGTACTGGGACTTGGAAATGCATAGTAGTGGAATATGAAGCCTTTCCTTGTCACCAGTTTCTTCTTAGTTTTGTTGGAGATGTTGTAGAGTCGTTATAAGATCTGGGGAGGTGCCCTTCTTTGGGTAAGAAAATTCGGTCACTATTTTCATTATTACAAATATCAGTAGCCATCAGCTCTAGGCTGGGAGGTTTCTTCCGGAGGAGAGAGGAGATTCTTTCGTCCCAATTTTATTTATCAATTAAATCATGAGAGTAAACATGACAAATATTATTTGGTGCAGTTTAGAATACATTCGTTCTGTAATCGAATCGCTGGTCCAAATATTTCAAATTGCTACTAATAGGCATAAACCACTATGGTAACGATTTTGTCAGCTAGGCCAAAGCAAAAAAAAAAGTGCGAGTCAGGCTCGCACACCGAGGGTTCCGTACAAATTCAGAAAATTTCACAAAATTGGGAAGTAAGTTGTTAAAGTCTTCTCTATACTATAACCATCGACAAAAAAGTTTTTTTTTTTTTTCACTTTTCTCGTCATACAATTGCGTGCATTGCGAGACGGCTCCACGTGCTAGTACTCGCCAACTTGAGAAAGGTCGCCGAATGCGACCGAAACTATAGTCGTTACGACTATCCCCACACGTGAATTCAGTCCCGTTATATATAGTATAAAAAAACTGAGA